>VZRF01003051.1:0-566535 GCA_013396875.1 Vireo altiloquus | reverse complement strand
TGGTCCCCAGGAGAACAGGCAAAGCTGTTTGACTTTGCTGGTCTCCAACGCCAGTGCCGCTGTGGTTTGTCACACTCACTCCACCCACACGCGAGTTAATTCCTCACAGGAGAGATGGGTTTGTTTGGACATGGGCAGGAGTGTGGCCTCAGGAGGAGCTGGGAAAAGGCCATAATAAACATATGGAATGTGGCTGGAGTGCAGGGGGCACTGGGAGTAGCTGCTGAGGGAATGGCCTGGCCTGGGGAACAGGGGCTGAGGGACAGTGGCAGCTGTGGAAGATGCTGCTGCTGAGCAGGGAGTGCTCCCCAGTGCTGCAGGTGACTCTGTCACGTGTGCTGACAAGGGAGGAGGGGCTGGGACACTTGGGAAACATCCCATCGGTTTTGACTGTGCTGGTGGAAATCCTGAATTCCTGGAAACTTCAGATTTTCTCCTTTGCAGCATTTTTGCAACAAGATAGGAGGATACAAAGGTTTCAGTGTTTAATTTTATTTAAACATATGAAATGACTGTTCAAAATTGCTCCACTTGGAATTATTTTGATAGTCTAGGGCCCAAAATCTTTAACAGGAAAAAAAATATGGAGTAACCTAAAATGGTAAAAAGTTCTCACTCAATGGTGTTTGTTTTGTTTTGTTTTGTTTTTTTTCACAAAGCACTAAATAAATAAGCACTTATTTTCCTTAATTATTTTATTCGACTGCAGATGAAAAGTGTGCTGTGTCTTTTTTCTGTACTGTGTAAGAAGTCTTTCCATTGACCTTTGCAGAAGATGAGGCAATTCCAGTGATAATCTGAAGAGGGAAGCACTGATATTAAATCCCCTGTTTTTCAAATTAAGTGGCTTGTTGGCTCAAAGACAGTGAAGTTACTGTAATTTGAGAATGAATTCTAAGTGTCTCCAAGGGTTATATGTTTCCTCATTAAAGTTAGTGGTTAAAGCATTATTGGGGCACCTTTCCTACTACTTATACTTTAAGTTACCAGATTTTCTAATTCAGAAATCCAGTTGTCTTCAGCTGAAGCTTTGTCTGCCTACAAATTTATTTTATACTTCAAAATTTGCCTGAAATATTGCACACTTAAGGTATTAGTAGTCTTGCTTTCATGTGTTATGAATTTGTGAATTGCATGGTGTGGAATTGTGAAGGGTGGAACGCATACAGTATTTGTATTTGAAACGAGCACATTGCCCGAGAAAGAGCTTTAGTACCTTGAGGTTTGTTATTCATATTGAATATTACACAAGTTGAGTTTTATCCTTTGGCTTTTCTGTTTCTTCTGTCTCCTCAGACTCCAAGTGACAGGAAATAAGTTGTTGCAAATGAGTTTGGTCTGGACTTGCTTGAGGTCCTTCTGTGTGTGATGAGTTTTCCATCTGCATTCCCTCCATATTCTGGGCTGGGTTTCCTTTGCTTCAAATTGATGTGAAGGCTCAGGGGAGAGCAGTGCAACTAGGTCACAATGCAGGATAAGGCCCTGGGAGCCTCAGAAGAAAATGCCCAGGCCATTCAGGGTAGAGCACAGGTTAATATCAAACTGACTCAAAATGGACAATTTGTTTGATTCAATCAAACAAGATAAACTGCCCTGGTAAGTTCAGGTTACAACTGCAGGACTTCCTCAGTTGAAGAATAAGCATCAGTCTTCTGGTAGTTCTATCTTCATTCAGACTGAAAGCAGATTTTGAAATAGTGGAAGTCTGTTCAGCAGTAGTTCCAACTTTGAGACAGGTTATTCATCCTGATTCTTTGGGTAAAATTGCTGTTGAAATTGCCAACAAATTTTAACAACTGCTTCCATAGGTCGCCTTTTAAAACTCCCTTCTTTGTAGTACTGTATAACCCCCACAGCTTACGTGCTCACCATGGGCATTTTTATAACTCTGCTAAAAATTACAAATGTATTCTCACTTCAGAGTAATTGCACTATTACTGAAGTGCTTTTTATAAAATAAAGTTTTTATCAAAGTGAGGTGTTTTGCCAAAAAGAAAAAACACTACATATTCTATCCTTTTTATGCTTATTGAATTTTGTTTCTGTTTTTTTTTTTAATAGTGATTCCAGAGTTCATTAATCAAGTAAATATTGCATTGGAGAGCTTAAGCAAGAACACAGTGCATCTGTTTGATGACAACCAGTTTGTGGACATTTCCAAGAAGGTGTATGATACAATTCATAACATCAGGTGCTCAGTCATGATGATTCGGGTAAGTTTGTAATTTGTTCTTTTCATACTCATTTCTGAGATGGGTCAGGGCATCAGGGCATTATCAGAACATTCAAAACTGTGTGTGTGATATCCCCAAGCTCATATCCACGTTGAACTGACCTGGGAAAATGGATTACAGTGCAACACATGTGATTGTAACCCCAGAAGTCTAGAATTGCATTGAGTACCACATCAGAATGTTGCATAAAAATGTCTTTACTTCTTAAAAATACATAGTTATGTTTGGTTGGTAAAGATCTTCATTCACTTCAGTTATAAACTTGCAGCTACAAACACAAATCTTCTTGTAGTTCTTCAACTTTAACCTGTGGAATGTAGGAATTGAGAGTATTTCCAGGTGGATCTGATAATCCCATATCAAGTTCTTTTAACCTCACACCAGAAGATTTAACAACCTGATTTCTTTTAGTCTTGCAGAGTTACAATCACTGCACTTACCCTCGTGTTTTTCCTGAAATTCAGGAAACTGAATCAAACAACTTAATTTAAAAATTCAAACCAGAATTGTGTCAGATGCAGACTTTTCCCCAGACTTTATACCTTCACAAATCCCACTTCAAAGGGTAAACAACTGAGCTTTAATATCTGTATGTTCAGCAATTTTGTTTTAAAATCAAATTAAACATTGATAACAATACAGATTTTTCAGAGGAAATTTGTCTTCTGCATTGACTTTCCAGTTGAGAATGGTAAGAAACAGATTCCTTTTTTTGTAAATACAAACCCATTCCAGCCCAGCCTGGTTATGGGAGGTGGGTCTGCCGCTCTACTCTGCTTTGGTGAGACTCCATCTGAAGAGCTGCCTCCAACTCTGGGGTCCCAGCACAGGGAGGACAGAGAGCTGTTGGAGTGGGGCCAGAGGAGACACAGAAATGATCAGAGGGATGAGGAAGCTCTCCCTTAAGGAAAGGCTGAGAGAGCTGGGGCTGTTCAGGCTGGAGAAGTCTCTGTGGAGGCCTTATTGCAGCCCTTGGGTACTTGGAGGAGGCTTATAAATGAGGACACACTTTTCAGTAGGGTCTGTTGTGATGGGGTAATGGTTTTAAACTGAAAGAGGAGAGATTTAGCTAGATAAGAGGCACAAGTTGCCCAGAAAGATGGTAGAGGCCCCATCCTCGGAAGCATTCAAGGCCAGGCTGCAAGGGGCTCAGAGCAACCTGATCTGCTCATTGCAGGGAGGTTGGACTAGGTGTCCCTTCCAACCAAAACCATTCTAATGTGAAAAATACTATTGTATTGTAGTGTGTAAGTTAAAGTAGGAATTCAAATGTGGAAAATGATTAAAATGTCTCATCCTTATTGCAATTGTCAATTAGGAAATTGTTTGTGTACTGAAGAGAGACCCTGAAACATCCAACACGTTGCCCATAGCAGTACGAGTTTGAGAGCTGGATGTAGGTCCAAACTAAAGAAAGCAGATTGAGGGTGATCCTCTTTTAGGTCTTCTGATCAGTTCCTGTGTCAATGAACAGAGGCTAAGTTTTTGTTAGGACATCTCATTTTTTTCTAGATAACCTTCATTTAATGCGTCTGTGTTGCTCATCTACCCCTTCCTCTAGTGTCTCAGGGGCTCCTGGGTTTTTTAAGATCACAGAGTTGCTTCTGTTTCTCAGTGAGATCTGAGTCTTCTGAATGTCCAGTTCCAGTCCTCATAGGCTTGAATTCCATGATCCTGACTGGACTAGGTGTCCTGGAGTTTTTAATTTTTGGGAAATGGGGAAACGCGCTGGGGAGTGTAACAATGCTTCAGTCAGTTTCTATGAAGAGCCAGCTCTTCGGCTCTGCAGGAAGCTGTATTTTCATAAAGTCCTCTGTGGTGGATGGATGTATGTGGACAGTCACTCAGAGAAGGGTATTATGACCTCCTGTACTTCCTTCTGAAGCATGAGGGGAAAATCCTTAGATGTGAAGAGACTGTAATAGGCCTGAGGCCCCGGAAGTGGCCAGTGTGCAGCACATGTACAGTGCACCCATAAAATCGTGGGTCACTGCACAGCACCTGTAGAAAAGATGCGGCCCTATTTTGAGGGCCTGGTCTACAAATTACTCCGTGTTCATAGATGGATGATCAGAAGGCTTTATTTATAGATAGATAAGTAGATAGATATTAAATAAAAGATGATTGAAAGAGAGAGAGATTAGCAGCTTCTACTAGCAGATCCAGGAGCTGCGATCCTCATCATGTCTCTCTTGTCTGTGTCCAGCACCAGCATGGAATTCACAACAAGAACAGAGAGGAGATCTTTGATTGGTACAGACAAACACTTTATCATAAACATTTCTCATATTTACATTCTTTTCTCCTGGGAACTGCAGAAGTTCCTTTTTAGAAATGGAGTTACTATTACAATTGAAGACAGGTTAGAAAGAAATTGCTTTTTCCAGCTTGTCTCTGAAATCTCTCAAAAACCCACTGCCAAGTCATGACCACACAGCACCTAAGTGGGCAGTAGGAATAGAATGGTTTCTGTCAGTTTTGGCTTCCACTGCTGCTTTGTAAGTCCTGATGAAAGCTCAGGAGATTTAAATAAAATTGTTAGAAAGGTCATAGGAGCTTTCTGCTTAATGAATACTGTTATTGAGCCACAGCCATGGGAGGGTTTTGTTGAGGTTTGGTGAAAAGTTAGTCAGCTACACCAGCAACCCTTAGAGACAGTGAGTGCTGAGGAAACCCTGGCGTTCATTTTCTGAGTCAGGATGTATTTGCATTCCTAGTTAGATACATTCCAGACAATGCCAGTTTCCTGGAAGAAGCTTTAGTAAATTGGGTGGTTACTCACACGTACCCTGTTAGCACAGCAGCCAAGGTGAGGAAATGAAATGTTCTGTGGCCAACATGCTGGTAGTGCCAGAGAGCAATGCCTCACTGATTACAGGGGATTGATTGCAAGGCTGAATCATGGTAAGAAATTGTTGATCAAAAAATAATTGAGAAATGTAAATGAACAAGGCCAGTTGTTCACAGGGGACAAGTTTTCAACATGGCAGTCAAAGCAGAAATTCTCCAGATCAGTTTCTCAGGAAGCATTTCAAACATGTAATTACACAGAGAGAATGTTTTTAAAAATAGAGTTCCTAATTGTAAAATGCTGCCCAATTCTATCGTCAATTCAAATTATCAGCTATACATTTCAATGTCCAAGCTTAACCAAAGATACATAAAACATTCATTGCAGTCCTGCAGGTATGATGTAACACTGGAGGGCAGCTACTTATTGCAGGTGTGTTGTACTGCTGAGCTGTAGTACAAATGCCTCTCAAACATCAGGATGCTGCTCCCCTTAAGATGCCTTCCATTGTTCACTTGCAAGGACTGTTTAATCCAGTGGAAGCTGTTGATTTGAAATATCTAGGTAGTTGATCGAGGGTGTATCCACATTTCTCAGTCATTTTTTGACTCTAAGCATCTAATTTTTTTATATTTTAGAAGTTTTATGAGCTTGATCTTGCACAGGAACACTTGTACATTATCTGGATAACATTTTAATCAGGATATTGATGTTACAGAAATAGATTAAATTAGACAATACAATTAAAAGACAATTCTGCCATGAGAAATATGTAGAAAAGACAAAGGAAACAAGTTGACAGTTTTTGAGACAATACACATTAAATGCTGCAGAATGTTAAGATTAATGGTAGAACGTTTTTTAAAAAAAGCTTCTGTATGAAGGTGGTTTTAGTTGAAGGATATGTGACAGCTGGATTGAAGTAACAGCAAGCAATATCCCATTAGGGTATAAACACAGTGGAAAGGAATGGCTTCAAATGAGTAACAAGTACTGATAGCTGAAGCACTAAAAGTCAAGCTAACAATTATAGCAAGAGCAGTGGAAACAAAGTCACCAAGTCAAAAGTTCCACAGAATTCTTTGCTGTTTTTGGAGGATAAACAAGTGAGAAGCTGTTCAGTTTTCCAGAGACAAAGAAGAGGCAAAAGGTTCATATACTCTATGCAAAATGCTTTTACTATTCTTTTTTTCATGGAAGCAGTGAGTGAGGAACCCATGTTCCCTAATTTTGTGAGAAGTGGAGAATGTGTATTGAAATTGCTGTTCTTAACACTTTAAAAGCTGTCTGAAAAATCCTTTCTACTGAATGTGTATTCTACATGCTGTTTCTTTCAGGATTCTGACATGGAGACCATAGGTTCCCTCAAGAGTTCATGGTGTTAGGCTTTTTGAGTTTGTTTTGAACATTGTTCCTTGTTTTTCCCGCACCATGATGTACAGGATATCCATCCCCCAACACCCCTGAAAACTGAAGTAACGCATTTGAGGTTTTTTTCTGTCTTACCTAGATACTTTTATTTCAATTAGATACTCCCTGCATCTCCAATCTGTTCCTAATATTACTGTTTCTTTAGCTATCAGTCTTCTACTGCATATTTAATTTCCTTTGGAAAGTCAAACTCAGTTTAGCTACTCATTCAAGTATGTCTATAGCATAAATGCTTTTTCATATGTTTTGGCTTTCTCAGAATACTCTTGGGATGGGTTCCCTTTTTTACTTCTTTTGTTGGTTGCAAGTTTGGCGTGTTTTTTCATTCTGTTTTAAAGAAATGTAAGAATTCATCCTTCACAGATCTTGTGAGTTCTTCAGTACTCTTGATTTCTCGCAGTAAGAGACATCACAGCAGAATTCATTATCTTACACCCAGCAGAGTTACAGGAATTTTTAGAACACGGACCTCTAGGACGGGAAGATAGCAAGTGGTGAAAACCTTTCAGCCAGTTAATGAGCATCTAGTTTAAATTCTACCTTGGCTTTTACTAATGACAGAATTATCGTACACATGCAGAGTTTTCCGCCTGGTTTTACTTCTGTAATCCAAGTGAGTTAGATCCCATCAGATGTGGACAATAACAGGCATGAATTGAACCTCTGTTTAAAAGCTAGATAAAACAAAGAAAAGCAGGGAAACATGTGAGACAGACATTTACTGAAGTCTTGTTTCTCTAAGAGGGCCCTGAGACCTCATGGAACAGACAGACAAGGAATAGTTCATACCACCTTGTTAAACTTCATTGTTGTTGGTCTGAAATTTAGGAGTGATGCTAATCCATTGCAAACACATATTGAGAAGTTTGATAAAAACCTTTTTCTTCATTTTCTATCCTACAGCAGCTACACAAGAGGCAGAACCTTTGCAGCAGTAGTTAGCCACTTGGTCCTGCACATCTCAGCACTTTCTGGTTGTTTCTGATCTAAGTAGGTCAGGGCCTTTCCTTCCTCATCTCCTTGTCAGCTTCAGTCCTGTCATGCAGAGATTGATATGTCTGGATGCAGCAGGACTGCAAAATAATATATTCATGTGATGTCTTTAAAAAGGAGTGCAGAAGAAATATGTGTTGTCTGTTAAGGATAGTGGGACACCTGTTCCTTTTTCAGGTTTTTATCCTGAGTCATATAAAAGGTGGTAGTGGGGAATGTTATGTTTGTGCTGCAGAACCCAAACAGGAGGTGAATTAGAACTGTTTAGTGCCACGATCAACTGTGCATACCTGCACGTGAAAGCTTCTGACAGCTGCTTGTCCCTGCCATGTTACTTGGCTTTTAACATCTTAAGTCAGGATCACCAGCCTTGAATTACCATTATGGGAAAACTTAAAGCACTATCCTACACAGGTTACATTTCATATGTTAATTCACCTACATACATATTTTCTAAATATGTCTATGTTCTTTACAGCATAGCTGGGAAGCCTTCTCATAATGTACAAATACTTGTTGTGATTTACATCAGTATTAGCATCTTAGAGTCAGTGGTGATTATTATGAATCTACCTTGCAGATCAAAATGCTCTGTACTGAACAGTTTTGGGACACAATCAGCATACATTTCAATTTAACATGCTGACATTTCTAAAAATGCTAATCTCCATTTAGTACCAGGGGAGTTTGTCTTCCCAAATAAATAAAGCCAATCCCTCTTTTCTGGCAGACAACTATACATATCAGTTTGCTTCTGTTTCATATTTATGTACCATGTAACAAAGTCTCAGAGGTCTCTTAGTTTCATTAGTTTTGGGCCTTTAATATCTTCAACAAATCAGGTGACTGTTTTGGTTCTCTGTGTGATAGTGTTGCTGACTTAGTTGCTTTACAGAGCAAAAAGCTACTTATCAGTGTGTCTGTAAATAAAACTCACCTCTTGTTTTCCTTGAAAGTTGCATCCACTTGTCTTAACAGGTGGGCAGGGTGTTACTCCATTAGTTTGGAGTTGCCACAATTGCCATAACAAGCACCTGTTCCTAAGAGCTGAGGTGTTTCCACAAGGGAAAAAAAAATTCATTAGTAGAAATACAGATAATTTATTGATTTTAAAAACAGATGGTGTATTCACATCCCAGGTAGAAGGGAGGGTGACAGAAGAGGAAAAAAAGCACATACTTACCCTTCCCACCTTGGACACAGGAGTGGAAGCCAATGCACAGGTAAAATGTTGTTTCACTCAAGGTGGCCCCTCTCTTCCCCCATCCTCAGATCCCCTTTGCTTAAACATTGAATTAGAGTCCTTCCTCAAAGTAGTTGGGAAATGGTGGATTTTTTTTTTTTGTTAATGAAAGGCAAGAGGAAATTACCTGCTTTTGTGCCTCTACCTTTCTACACTTTGAAATTAACAGGTTTTAACTTTTTGGTTCGTTGTACATTCTTCTGACAGCTGCCCCTGTTCCCATGCTCCCAGCATTTGCTCAGGCTTTACAGGGAGATTTCTGATTTTAGATTCTGGGTTCTTTTTTACATACAAAATGAACAGTGACTAGAAAAATAAGTGCCCCCTTTATCCTCCTATCTGCAATTCCAACATGGTCCTTTCACGTCCATGTGCTCCATTATTTCTGTACAGAGAAATCATCCAGTAGTAGGGGAATGTCAAAAGCAGTTGCTCCCCTTCTGAGGAACAATATGTAGAACTCCTGTGTTGTTTTATGTATGTGCTGGAGGAGCAGACTCTCTCTAATTGCAGCTCTAATAAGCTTGTGAGAAAGCATTTGATGTTGTCAGGCCAGTCTTGTGTACAGGTCTGGTGGGGAAGATTTTTTTCCTCTCCAAAGCAGCAGCTCCCATGCACCACCTTGGTGACTCTGCAGACAACTAAATGGAAGCAGATCTTTGGAATAGTACCAGGTTGCAGCCACTTGGATAGTGCCATGTTCAACCTGTCATTTCTGTATGTTAACATGTATTAGTTTTTTTCCCCCATTGGTTTAAATTCTATTATAATATTATCCAGTTGTTTCTCATTTTTATAAAAATATTATGATTAATGGAGCCTTCTTTTTAAGGCAGAAGTACTGCAGTATCTTTTGAACCCCATCTTACTTTTCACTATCACACATATCACTTGTTTCACACTCTGGTCAGTGAGGGGAAGGAGGAGAGAAGTGTGCACAGAGGCTCACAGAAGGAAAGGACCTCAGGAGATCAGCTGGTCCAGTTGAGAGCAGAGTGTTATCCAGGGCCCTGTCAAGACATGCCTGACTTCACTGTTGCTTAATTTTATCTACTAAAGTTAAAACAGTGATGGGGAATGGATGGCTCAAACAAAGCAATAGTTTGTGCTAAACTTACTTATAAAAGGAAGCTGCTTGCTACACTATGGGCAGCTACTAGTCTATAATTGTTGCACTATTGTCTGCTGTGTTTATGCTTCATTGTTTGCATTCAGCACAGGAATGTATGACCCATCTTTTCCAGTTAAAAATGGACTTTTTTTTAGCCTGCCTAGGTTTCCAGTTTGTAAAGTGTCAGCTAACAGAAAGGATGTTGTTTTGTGTTTTCTTTAAAAAAAGAAAGAAAAAAGGAAAACCTTTATGGGTGCATGCAGACAAAAACAATAACTGATTTCAGAAATGCCAATACAGAGACAGTGGTGGTGTCAGCTGCATCCTGTATCCATTGCAAGATCCATGAGCAGTTATCCATCCTGGCAAATCTGTGTTGTCTTCTGCCCGAATTACACAGCCTTAGGCATCGTGCAAGGCTGTGAATTAAGAGCTCCTCAGCAGTAAATTGCTACATGGCTTTCCATGGAAATCTCCTAGTGCTGGGATTACTGGGTCACATGCAGGAGTCAATAGGCTTTGTACAGAAATGGATGGCATAAACAATTTTGACTTAGATGCTACTTTAAATGTCAATTCTTCCCAGTCTAGGGTTTAAATTACATTGCAAATGTCACATATGATTATGCTTTTAATTGTTCACAAACTTACCCCCCTCCTTCAGGAAGACAGAACTTTCCAGAATTATTTGATAGCTCTTGTTTAGTGGCTCATTGGATACTTAAGCACATAACAGTATTTTTTCTGGAACATTAAAATCTTTACTGAGGTTTTTTTTTTTTTCTCTTAGAGCAAGGAAAAGTGATGTGTATTCCTTCCTTTCCATTCAGTACTTACTGTCTAATATAAATTATATTTGCAGAGAAATGGAATGAATATTATTGTGTTAAAAGGGAAGGCTTGAATTACTGGAAGCAAAACTGGGAAGCACAGTAAAAGTGTTACAAATCATAGATACTCCATTAAAATATGCATCCTGCCACATGGGTCGCTGGAGTATGAGCAAGGCAAGCCTGGGAACGGAGACTGCAGGCTCTCAGCAGTGCTAGGAGCTCAGGCTGTAGTTCTGATGCTGCAATCAGCCCTGTCAGTGCTGGTGCAGTTCTGCCTCAGAGATGTTCATTGCTCAGGCTAAACCCAGCCATATTTCCCTTTATCACTGATCCCAGAGATCTCTAAGGTCCACGGCTCAGTTCAAAGTTCTCAGTTGCCATTATTACAGTGGAATAATTTATCTGGTAGGATGAATTTTTTTAGTATGGAACAAAAAGTGATGAAGTACATCACAAATGTGTTCAGAATGTCCTCGGACTTCAAAAACTAATAATAATTATATGTGTTAGATTGTGATCTCAGTTCTGCTGGCACAAGAGTAGGGTAGCAGTGCTGGGGTCTGTGTCATTCTGTGCTTTGGCATAACAGTGTCAGATCTGGTCCTCTGGTAATGCACGTCCTTGTTGATAAAGCAATGTGGTGGTGGAAAAGGTTTGGGATTAATTGCTTCTTTATTGCTTCCCTGAGTTCTTTTGGTTTCTGTTTTTAGAATTCCTTAGTATTCTGTATGTGTATTTGAGTTTGTGTTCTTTTAATGACAGCTTCCTGCCTTTGGTTTGGGGTTTTTTTAAATTAACATTACTTGCCAGCTTGAATCACACCAGGTTCTTTCCTTGAAAGTGTACTCAGGGTTGGAATGCAGTTGATGAAGGGAGGTGGACGTAAGGAGACATAGTGGTAACAGGGAACTGACTCACAAAAAAAAGCAACCTTGGAAAAAAATTATTTGGAGAATTGAAAAAACCCAAATCTTCCACTGAGCCTGACAAGTGGAAGATGGTATTTGTGAGTCCTGTTTACCTGGAAAGCTTCTGTAGAGGTTAACAAAGCTGATGCTACCTAATTTCCTGAGAAACCCTGGGACTTACAGCCTGTTCTTAAAATAGAGACAAAGGAGTCCCTTCATTGTATTATCAACAAAATCAGTGTATATGAGTAGTGAAGTGAACTGTGTTGCAGGGGAGTGCTGTGCATCCTCTAGCAAATGGATTGGGTTGAAATTGCTGTTTTACTCCACTGTTCCTCCAGTGTCGCCTAGCAAATGGCAACAGTGCCTCCAAGGTAATTGCTATACCAGGTACTTCAGTTATTAGGGAATTGGAGCAGTAATATTAACTTAAAATTAGTTTGTTACTCCAAGGGCCTTGTGATCCTGGTCTTCATGCAGTACTCTGCATAAAATTATAGAAGAAAACCTGATTATTTAGTAAGTTGGATAGAATTCATTTGGAAAGTAGAAGCCTTCCTTTCTCCTGAACGTGTTCCAGCATGAAATATCACACAAGAAATTATCATATGGGCCAGTGTGATTAGCCTTTGAAATCTCCTGGAATCTGTGAAAGTGCTAAATTCACCTGCAGAAGGAGTCATATCTTCCACGTTAGGATACCGCAGAGCATATCCACATGAGGGATAAAGAGCTGTGAAAGTATCCGGAGTGAGGCCGTGGGGGATGCACAGAGGTACAGCTGCGTGTCCCTGACAACAGCTTTATCCCTTCATGCCTGCCTCAGCCAGCTCCTGCACCCAGAGCAGCTGCAGGGCCCCATCCCAGCAATCTCATCCCTTACTGCAGGCTTCTGGGGTTCCTCTGTCAGGGTCATGGCCAGCACACAAGGGGGGAATATCCTCATTATTGCACAGACACTGAAGCTCACTGGCTGACTGTGTAGTCTTGCAGTGCATGGGCACAGGCTTGGCCACATAACTGGTGTCAGAGCCAGCTGGGGGCTGGCATCCATTGTTCCACCTCCTGTGTCTATTGTATTAATCACACCTCTGCCTGCCTTTTGCCTTCTTTTGCCTTGATCAGTGTGTGATTTGTGAATGGAGGAAATCAGGTTGGCAGATGTCAGCTATATGTTTGTTGCTGATGTGTTGTCAGAATGGGAATCAGACCCTTCTCCCCTAGTGAGAGTCCAGTCTGGCATCCCACCTGGGCAGGGCATGCCACGGCTGGGAGCTTGGCTGGCCCCACAGGGAGGATGTGTCGAATACACTCTGAAATGCTTGTGGAAACTAGATTACAAATAGGTAGAGGAACAAGCATGAGACTTAATTAGCATTCAGCAAATAATGAACAGACATGAATAATTGTTTGCTGTTTCAGTGAGGGGATGTTGAGCACAGCAAACAAAGGTAAAAACAAAACCCCTGGTTATGGGCTTGAGGTGATGTGTGGTCCCACCAGTGCCCTGGACCCATGGGAGTGTGGAGCTCAGCCTGGCTCCTCAGTGGGCAACAAATAAAACATCTACCTGTCACCTTGGTGAGTGGAACCAGAGGCAGAAGTTGCCCAGATTTTAAGCACAGCAGCATCAGTGGAAATTGTGAATTAATTTACCAATGCTGGGGTTTGCAGTTAATCACTTACTGCTGAAATGGAGCCAGTCCCCAAGAGAGATGAAGCCTAAAATTGTGTCTGCTTAACTTAGGTTTTTCTTTCCACTTGGTAGTTCCATTCCATTAATACAGCCTTAAACCTTGCATCTTCCAGCTTCCTCCAACTGAGGCTGGGCGCTTGATTTGCTTGTGCAGTTTATAGGAAACTCACATATCAGAAAGCAGGTGACTCACCCTGGTTGTCTTTTAACTGCAGAAGGGGAGTTATTTTTTCCTGAATGAAAAGATCATCCTATCTGATAATGTTGCTGCTGTATTGTTGATTTTGTTTCCATGTTTGGGTTATTAAATGGCATATTAAATTGCCTCATGCAATTTGCAGAGCATACGGAATTTATAACTCACAGGACTGTTTTCTCCCTGTAAAATTCTCACATTTCTCACCTAGCAGAGTAAAACTCAGATGAAATTTTAGGTTGTGTTTAGTTCATCAGTAAAAAGCTTCTTTTTCTCCTGATACTTCTCTTCCAGAAAGCTCAGTAGCAAGTATTACCTGCAGCCTGTCTCTTTAGAGATGGAATGGTTCAGTCTTACTCAGCCTGTGGGATTGCCAGATAGCTCAGGGCTTTGGCAGGCAGCTTCTGACTGGCAGAGTTCGGGTGTAGGCTGTGATACATCTCCGCTCCTTTTTGTTTATTCTTGGGTTTGTTGATGAGCTCTGAGATTCATCTACTGCCTGGGGAAGAAAAAAGGTTGAGCAGTATTAATTGCCAAAAAATACCATCCTCCACAAAGAGAAGGTAAGAGGAAAGAGGAGCAATTGAAATTCCTGTCAGGGACCATTCAGCAACCCACATGAATAGCTTACCACCAAGGTGTAGCATAGTATTCTTTGAGGACTGTGGTGCTACATCACAGGCTTAGCTGTGCATTGTCCTGCCTCACACAGTGGTTTTTCTTTGTATCCTCTTCATTTCTTTTCCCTCCCCTTCTTTTTTCATTTCTTTTCCGTTTTCTCTCCTCTTACCTTACAGTTGGTCTTGCATTGTTTATATGCAGATTCTCCTCTCAAGCCTCCTACTAAGGTAGTATGAGAACTGTCTTTTGTAAAGCCTTAAAACTGCCATCCCCACAGGGTGCCAGTCTCTTTGGAAAATGGTAAATAATACATAAATTCTGATTTCTATCTGACCTAAGATAAATACAGCAATCAAATATGAACTCTAAAGATACTGACTATCAATATTGTCTCCTGTGCAGATCAGGATTAACTTCAAATAATTCCCAGCATTCATTAGTCTGACCCATTCTTAGAAACATCCACAGCTGCAACTGGAGGGTACCTCAAGCAGTCAATCCCACTCCATTCTTGTTAGAAAGTTCTTCTTTAAATCCACTCCACATGTGTCCTTATGGCATCTTAAAGCACTTCATGTCCATCAAGGATGGATGATCTTCTGCTTATTTCCTGTGTACTTATGGGTTAGTTTTGCTTTTCCATGTCATGCTGATGCTTGTTGCAATCCTGCTCTCCAGCTGTGCCCTTCCTTTGGGAAGTGCAGTGCACAGCACTCCATACAGTCCTTGCAGGGGAGGCTCAGCTCTCAGTTGAAGGGAAGGCTTGTTTCATAAAGCTTACTGTCTGTGCCTACAGATACTTAAACAGCCTGCTTGCCTTTATTTTCAGGAATGTGATGCTGCTGCGTCCTCTTTAGCTCCCCTGTAATTCTTAGTGCTCTTCTAGCAAGTATTTATCATGTGGGCTTTTCTCTTTGCATAAAAAAAAGTCCTCATATTCTGTTCTGTTGTAGTAAGAAAGACTTCTTAAAATATATTGCCATGGGATAAAAACATTTCTATCAGTGCCAGTTACTGATTAAACTTAGGCTGGTTATGGTTAATTTGTGTTTAGATTCATTAGTTCTTGCTGTTCACTTACTGTTCAAGTCAGATAATACTGGAGATGTCTGAAAGACCAGTTTCAGCCTGTGCAACCAAGTGAGATTTTGCTGAGTTACAATTGGTTGCAGTTATTCAGCTTCAGAGGTACCTTTGTTAAAAATAAGAGAAGTGGGATTTTATGTCCCAAAATGAGCAGTGAGAACCTCCAAAATTTCCTAGTTGTTTAAGCAAGTGCACTCTGATTTATTGCAGCTGGAATAACCAGAGCATTAGAAAATGTGACCTATGAGAAGAACACTAGATGTGTTAGTCCTAATTGGCCCAGGGAACAGAGAACCAGAGAGGAGAGAAGGGAAAGGTGGGATACCTGTTTTCATTGATTTAAAATGCTGTTGCACAAGACTGGAGAAGATTTGTGTTAGATGTTCATAACGGATACAGAGAGAATAAACTCTGGCTACGAGGCGAAGATTCAGAGATTCAGTTTAGACATGAAGAAAACCAAATTTCATACATAAGATTTTTTTTGATTTTCATAAATATTAAGGCTCTCATGTTTGTGCCAGTTTTATCTCTCAGTCTGTTAGCAGATGACAGAGTTGTGTTGAGTCTCTCCTGTTTCACTGGGCAGCAGAGGCTGTCAAAACTGCATATTGTGGAAAAATGTGCAAAGGGAGAGTACTTATCTCTATAACTTCCTCATTTGATGTCTTAGAGGGGAATATTCTGTACTGGCTTTCAGAGAACTTGGTCATGAAACCTTCCCAGATGGAAGAATTCATTTCATGTACAAACAAGAATTTTAGCATAAAAATAATGTAATTTGTTCAGAAGCTAGATCTGAGCTGGTGTTCTGTGAGGGGCAGTTGTGTGTGTGTTTAATTCCACTTTGCTTGGAGAACCTACTTGGCAATGAAGGCTCTCAGCCTCCCAAAGCAGAATGAAATTAGTGATTTGTGGCATGAAGGCTGGTTTGCACAGTGAGGGCCTTAATGTGTTCTTTAGTTCCACATCAGCTGGCACTGATCATTCACTTGAACATTATTGGTTGCTGAATGACTGAGGGTGGGTGGATGCGTGTTCAGGGCATCTGAAGCCTCTTGATAATTAAAAGCATGAACAAAAGTGATAGATACAGGATTCATGGCTAGGGTGGTTTTATTTCCATTGTCTGAGTGTCTGGGAGGACTAGCTGCTAAAACAGAAATTTGCACTTAACAGCTGTGAAGCCCTGGGTGGGAATGTGTGGGAAGGATGACAGCAGTGGTACCTGTACCTTGAGAAGCAGGCTGTGCGTTACAGTGTGCATTTTCCAACGAGGCACGAGTTTGTGATGGACAGGCTTACTCTGTGTATCTTTTTTAAAGATTATCTGTTTTACTTGGAGCTCAGATAGTGCAGAGGGTTGGTTGAGACTGAAGAGGCTTGAGCAGATGTAGAGTTTGTAGTCAATGATTTCATCTACTCCAGTTTAAGAAATACACATATCATTGGCAACCTTTTGCTAAGGGATGTATTACTCTATCCAAGGGAGTTTTTGTAGTGTAATCATTTAGGATAATTCATGTAACAGATTGATTTGGCATGTTAGAGAGAAATCTTTGCTGAGGGGGCTACCATTGCTCAGACTATTCTTCTGAGAAACCTACATATCTTGTTGAATTCTGAATTCTCTTTTTGTCTCTTGTTTCTTGTCCTTTTTGAGCACTGGCATGTTTTTAACAAAGTCAAACTGAGATATTCGTGGCACCTTTTCTACCTTTAATGTATTTATGTATTCCAAAAGCAGTTTATTTTCTGCATTTCATCTGCCTTGAAACAATGGTTTTGTTTTGCCTTTAGGATATAGTCTTTTTCACAAGAAACGGAGGCTTCTAAGAGAGGAAAGGGAGACTTCTGCAGGAAGTCAGGCTCTATCATATGGTTTTCAAGTATAACTTCAACTCTCTGGTTCTCAGAAGTGGATTTATCCTGCCACACCTCACTCCATCCCAGGATGCTGTGTGTTGCCAAGGAGCACTGTTGGCTCCTGCCCGCTGTTCTTTGAGCCAAGAGCAGCCCTGGGTCCTTTCCAGCTGATCTGCTCTGAAGTCAGGCAGCCCCAGCTTGTTTTGTTTGTAGCCTCTGCCTTCCTAGGTGCCAGTATTTGCATTTTCCCTTGGTGAGTTTTAGGAGATTCCTGTCAGCCCATTCCTCCAGAGTATGAGTCCCTCTGGATGGCCTTACCCCTGAGCCCACTGGCAGTTCCCCAGCCTGGTGTGGTGTGAAAACTCACTGAGTGTGCAGTGCAGCAGCTGCCACGGCCCTTGGCAGGGCTGTTGGACAGCACTGGCCTTCAGATGGACACCTGTGGTGCTCCTCTTGTTCCCAGGTCAGGGACAGCCCGGGAAGCACTCTGAGCCTGACAGCCAAAGGCTAATGGCCCAGACTGGTTACAGGACTTGAGAGATGGTGTGAAGAGCCTTTCTGAGTGACAGTCTGTGACACTCCCAGGGACCAATAGGAAGGTGAGCAGCTGATACTCGGCCAGTTTGTTCCTCTGTCCTTTATTAAAAATGGGAAACATTATGAATTTTTGCAGAGACAACATGCACAGCACCTCTCTGGTGGCCTTTGGAGTTAGCCAGGCCAACAGTAAAGATGTATTTTACCTTTCATACATACAGATGAGAGAGAGAAAACAAGGTCTAATCTCTTCTCATTTTCAAATGTTGACGTAATGTTTAGAAATGAAGTCTTGTGTTTCAAACAAAGCTATAAACTGCCATATATAAGGCCATATATAATTTGTTTTATGAAGATTACTAGCAAAAGAACTGGCTTAATTGGTTTTTCACTATCCATTTTGAAACAACAAGTATTTCCATTATAAATGAAACGTCTTAATTAGTTTCCCACTAGATGGAGCAGATGTATGTCAACCCAGCAGAAGAAACAGGGAATACATTTTCAATAGCTGAAGAACAAATCACTTGTATTAAAACCTACTGTTCTATTATTGTTAATTTTTAGTTTTCTGAGTGTAAAATGGAAGCTTCTAAGCCATATGATGATTTTTCCTACTTAATAAACATGAGTAAAGGCTATGCTTTGCATGAAACTGTGTATCAATTGTCATGGTTCTTGTGAAGACAGGGACTTGTGTTGAAATAGATGTGTGTGATTGTAATACCTATATTTGATCATATTTTGTTCTTAGAGATTTGAAATTATTTTTTAAAAGTTGCACCCAAAAAAATGCCTCCTTCAAATAAAATAACTGGAGAAAAGTCAAGAAGCTTCCAGGTTCCTAAGTGAGTCCTCAGGTCCCTGCATGAAGGATTTTTACCCCTGAAATCTTAGCTGCTTTTCTGGTTATGCTGTTGGTTTTATAAAACTGTTACCTTGTTTATAGATCTTACCCTGCTCATATCTTATGACCCTTATGGCTGCAATACCATTACTAGTTGGGATTTTCAGGCAGCTGTCAAGTTTTCCCCAACTTTTTAGAGTTAAAGATGAGTTCAGAGCTTTTGTGCAGCGTAACTAGGTCAGTATTTCCAGGAGTAAATCTCTGTTTGAATTGCTGTAGGCATTACGTGAGAGTGGCATACATACAAAGTGCTGTTGGGGAAAGGAAAGAGGAAGCAATGAAAACAGGGCTGAAATGCACTTTTTCAGCATAGAAAATGTAGCTTAGGATAGAAAATAGGTGCTAAAACTCTCTGTGCCAATTTACTTAGGTGTGCCAACTTCATGGTTTTTCTTTAAAAGGATTTTCAGAGGACACTACTCAGAATTTTCACTTCAGACTTTTCAATTATGCTCCCCAGCTCAGATCTTCCTTATCTCCTGGCTGGTCATTGAGGAGACTGTATCCTAATGTATGCCCAGTGAGACCTGGAAGCACAGGAATTATCACATGGAGCCAGGCTATTGATCTGTCTTGCTGTCTCTAATGGTGATTAATCTTAACTTTTTTGCTCTTAATCTCCTGGAGGAGAATGTTATAAGTTGACTTGTTAAATGAACAAACAACACCTCCAAGCATCCAGTAACAAGGCAACTTTGGCCCCATACTGTGAGTTCACAGCATTTCTTAGTTGTAAAACCTCTGCTCTGTTCCCTATAACATCTTTTACTATTGAAAATAGTTTCATCTTTCAGTGTTAAAGGTCATCACTTATTCTCATAATTAAATACTTTGTTCTTCACCAAAGTTTATATTCTCACTGATCCTAACTGGAATTACAACTTTAATATATAAAAAAGTATTTTGCAAAATTTTCTCTTTTAGTGACAAGAAATATTATTACCTACACTTGAAAATGAAAATGTGTACAGGCTATGGCAGGATAATGATTTTACTATTGTTTGATGACAAATTCCTTGCCAGTGCTTGGTGACAATACTGCTATAAAGACAGAATTCTGATCTCTGGCTCAATTAATCATTTGTTGTTTTTCTCTTAACAATATCCCAAATAATGTGGTATGCAAAAGATGGCATTTTAGAGGAACTGCCAAGAATAGATTTCAAGAATAGATGTGTGATTGTTTTTAACAGAGGGGATGGTATTTACCACAGCATTGAGATGTCACAATATTGACTGATTAAGAACATAGTATTTTAATTTGACCTTTATAATGTGGGGTTTATTGTTCTCAACACTCAATTGCTTTTAGCAAAACCATGAGAAGTACTTTAAGTGACTAGATAGCAACAATTATGTGAGGCTCTTACTAAACTAGCCAGAAAAAAGAAACAATGCTTGTAATTTCTTGTTCTCTTTCTACTGCATCAAAACTCCTGCTCTGGTAGTGTGTCATCTGGCAGAATTAAGTGTGAGATAATGGTGGTGTTGTGACTAATACACAGAAACATCATTCAGTAGCTGAATTTTTGCAAAGCACATTATTTTTGCGTTTGTATTCACATGTACCGTGGTTTGTTAGTGGGTGACACGTGGCCTGACAGGATGAAATGCTCAAAGTCTGGGTGTTAGACAAATGTCCACAGTAGAATAGATAATCTCTGTGAACCTGTTGTGTGCTCATTGAAGGATATAATAGACAAACTCTGATCCTCCTGGAGTGCACATGAGCATTTCTGCTGCCGCTGTGGGATTTACATAGCACAAATAACTGCATTTGCAGTAGTAAAATAAAGACATCACTCATCAGCTTAGCTGCTGTTAAGGTGTTAGTCTGCTCTGCATTATAGTATTGATCTGTGAAAAAGAATGACTGATGGGGCTGTTGAAACCAAGATAAGATAAACCATAAGAGCATATAATGACAGTCTAAAGGTCAGCATTTAATTGAATGTTAGATAAGAGGAGATAGCTTCCCTTCACACCATGATGCCTGTTTGTCCATTTACATTGTATGTCTTGAGATTTTAGACCTAGCTCTGCATTATGTTCTAGCAGCTGAGACCCTTCATTGGCAGCACTGATGGTTCCATGGGTTGTATGTGACCCTTAAAAGCAAACGATATAAAGTTCTTTGGATAATCACTTTTGAGAGGAGGGTTTGCATAAAAAAACTGTGTTGGAGAAGATGCTGTGAAATCTAGTCAAACAAATTGTTCTACAGAGCTTGGATTAAAAACCAGATAAACCAAAAAGCCCATTTGCTACCAATTTAGAAAAACCGGCAGAGATCTAAAGATTAGGGCCAGACCTTGGTTTTATTAATTATTCTCTTTAAAATCCTTGTAGAAAAGCAAATTAAAAGGTTTGTCATCAGAGAGTGGTTTTCATTTCAGAGATGAAAAGGTAATTCATATCCTGGAATCACCCACGTGCAGTGGTAATGACTTGCTGTTGTGGCTTGAAGTTGAGTACCAGGAAGGTGTCAAATTCATCAATATTAGACTTTGCTATAAATACTACTTTGAGTCCTCAGCCTGAGTCTTCAGTAACAAACCCACTGAGAATGCAGTTTTATTACAATCATTGAAATGTGAAAAGGAGTATATGCTACTTGTGTAGCTTGTCAGCCACAGTAATGGAATTACAGCCTGGAATGTATGTGTGGGAATGTACTGGAATGGGTTTTTATCAGGATCAACAAAGGCTTTTCACAAAGGACTGTAATGTCTTGGAGCCCTGAGCTCGGGGCTGGGGCAGGTGTCCTGTGCCCCCTCGTGCCTCACTCTTGCTGCCAGCTGCTCCATCGCCTTGTGTGTAGTGCAGACTGCTCAGGCTTCATCTTGGAATGAATTTCTCCCTTTCTCCAGCACCTCTTGGGGAGACTATTCAAGAGTTCTGCTCCTGAGGCTGCTGGAAACCTTCCAGTTTTTTTCTGTTCAAATTTGTTTCTCAATTCCGTTCACCACTGTGTTACACACGACTCTGTAGGTTGTTACTGACTGGAGTCTTATGCTTTATTTTACCCCTCAACATTCTTCCTTACATTTACTGGAAATTCCATACTTTGTATGTCTCACCGTGAATTTGCCATTTATGTCTCAGATTCATCCTGTCACTGACTACAGTACTCAAATCTCTTCCTCTTCTGTCACTTGCAGTTGATAAGATTCCTGTTAGGAGTCTTAAACAATACTCTCAGCTTCCTTCCATGCTTCTCACTCCAGTCCTCCAGCTGTGCTGTTCTCCCTGTGCAAAATTTCTGTTTATTGATGATAGCACACCATGCAAACCCTCGTGCTCATACAGTTTAACCATGCAGTCATCAAACATTCCTTTTCAATTGTCAGCATGTGGAATATTCGTAGAAGCAGATACATGTGTGTATCAGGTTTTTAATAAATAGTGGGTCATGAGAGCAACATGGAAAAATCAGATTTTGTGTTGAATTATATGGAAGAGCTTCCAAGGAGAAAAAACAGTTGAGTAACTCCTTCTGTTGTTCTCATTATTATGGTGGGGAGTTTTTTCAGTTTTTGATGTTGTGTCTGAAAATGACTATAGTATATGGTTTGTGTTTTAAGGTTTGATAAATCAACAGCTTCTCTCTGCTTGAAATGTTGTCCTTATTCTTTAATAACTGGATAGGTTTGGGGTTTTTTCCTGAATTTTGTGGTACCAGCAATTCAAAATGTGGCAAATCTGGGCTTTGGAGAGAATGTCTGGGGAAGAGCTTGATGGGAGTGCACTCCTCTGGGCTGGGAAAGTGGGCTTTCTGCAGGAAACTTCTCACCCAGCCACAAACAGATTTTCCTAACCTGAATAAGCAATTCAAAACCAAAAAGGTTTCTGACAACATTTAGCCTACGAGGGTTTGGGCGAGCAACACTTGGACCCTGAGTCAATGTTCTGTGGATGATAATGAATTGGAGAGGGAATCCCTATGCCAGTGCAGCTGGAATGAGATCTCTGCTCTATGATTTGCAGTTTGTAAAGTGCCAGATCAGGTTAATCCAATGCTGATACTGTCTTTGGAAAGAGTACCTAAGACTGCCATTGAGAGGTGTCTTATCCTACCGGCTGTTTGCTGACCTCTTTGCTTGCCAAGGTTTCCATGTTGAGGCTGGTAATACTTGCATAGCTTGACTTCACAGAAAAATAGTATCAGTGGAATTCTACAAAATTCTCTTGATGGCCCTAAAATAACCATTTTGTAAATATATACAGTTTGTTGTGGGGTAATAATGGTATAAAGCTCTTAAACACGTTATCTGAAATTCATCTATGTATAATGTGACTGTCCTAAAGTTATTAACCATTCTGCCCTGTCACAACATTTTGAATTCCATGTTTTATAGAAAAAAGAAACCCTATATTGGAAATGTGAGATTCTCAAGTATCTGTTCACCCACAAAGAAATGGTGCTCTGCTTCCACGAATCCAGCTTTATGATCATTGGGGGAAAATTCCAAACTAATTTTATAAAAACCTAAGAACTGCAATGTGGTTTTAAAAATTTTATTAATAACCCAAGTATAGTTTAACTTTAAAAGGAAAATTCTTACTTTTTTCTGTAAAACGTAATTGAGGCTCTTACCTGCCTGAGGGAGTCAGTGTAATCCTGAGAAGCTGAAGTTTCTCTGTTTTAATATCCTTTCTGTTATTGGTCCTCTAATAAGAGTTTCTCTAAGTGTTTCAATTAAGGTGAGTTTGTGATAGTTTTTTTATTGCTGGGATACCAACCACCACCAAAATCTCATTTTGCTTTCACACTGCTGCTTTTTCCAACAACCTTTGTATGGTAACAGCCTTTGGCTACTGTGGAATTCTTACTAGGTCTAATTCCAGATTTAAAACTGAGCCTTCATCACAACATTAATCTTTGCCTGAAAATAGGTTGTTCCTTTTCGGCAGTGCAGCATTATGCTTATCTTTGTCCCAAAAATTGATTGCCTGTTTTCTTGAGGAAGTTTAGGTGTATTTATCACCCCCAGCATGCTGTTTCTGCCAACTTTGCACCGAGTTATTTCTTGCAGTGTTATCTCATAGAAATGATGATTTTCTTCAGTGAGTGAAATTGTCTGTGTGCTGCTGAAGCAACGGAGTGCTATTGGAACCTTGTGTCAAGGCTGATGTAGAGCTCTGTGGTTTATATACCACCCTCTGACCACAGAGACTCTTTCCCAAAGGACACGAATGCATGCAGGCTGATTTATTCAGGTTAATGCAGTGCCATTACCATGCTATGGACCCAGAAATAAAATGACAGAACCCTGCAGTTTCCCTCTCAACAGATCTTCTTTGTATATGCCTTGACAGTAAAAAAATGAAGGTGAGAACATCACAATTCTGGATTAAAAACATATTTGACTTGATGGAAAATTGGGTAAAAGTAATGACTGGGTTTCTTTCTGCCTGTCTTTTACTAAGGTTGTCTGATAATCCTGGTCTTGTCATGTTTCTCTTGGAATGTCAGGCTTTTGAGGGACTCAAAACATCAGTATTTCCCTCTAATTGGAACTCTAGATGTCAAGGTGGTGGTAGATCTGTCACGAGTTTTGTAGTTTTGTTTGGTTCTATATATTTTAAAAATGTGAATTTACTTGATAAAGGAAAATTTCCTGAGTGCCCTATTGCATTGGCAGAACCTGTATTATTTGAAAATGGTTCATAATCCCAAAAATTGTGTGCTTCATTGTACAGTGTTTTGCTGATAGAAGAAACTTGCTTTTAATGTTTTATTTAATGTCCTTTATAAAGTCATGTTCATTGTACTATTTTTACTATGTTATTTATGATAAAATTCAGAACTTCTGCATGAAATCCCTTTTCTTTTAATAATATTTTGATAAAAGGGAAACAGTAGATAAATCCGAAGACCTGGATAGCATAGAAAATTTCTCATAAATGAAACAGAATCACAGAATTAACTGGCAGTTGATGTGACTAGAAGGAACAGACAGTGGCATATGTAATAATGCCACGTATAAAAATAGCAAATTAGGGACACTTATTTTTTCTGGTATTGCAGGAACTTGTGCTGCTTAATAGAACTGGTAAGTGACACATTCAAAATCCATTCTTGTCATGTAAAGGTTTCTTGTTAGACACATTTGCTAGCAGCAGCAACACCAATTTAAACAGTTTAGTAGCGGCTCGAACAGGACTGGGTGGTGTTTGCCAGACCTTGTCTCAGACCAAGTACAATATGTTTGACATGAGTACCCAGGTTAGCCACTCGGACAGAGAATAACCCTCTGCTGCCTTTTGCAGACGCCCGAGGAGCTGGAAGATGTGTCTGACCTCGAGGAGGAGCAGGATGCGCGCAGCCGTACCAGCGTTCAGACCGAGGGCAAGACTGACCGGGTATGTGCCACCTCGGGCGTGGGGAGAGCCCTGCAACCAGGGCAGTGCTGCCTGTTCTGTTCCTATGGAGTCACTTCACAGCTGAAGTTCTCTTACTGGCAAAACAGAAGTAGTAGTTCGTCAGTATTTACTATCAAAATGTAATAAAAGACCCACTAAAGCTTTCAAAGATTACGTTTTCATGCATGGTCTTCTACTTCTCAGCTAAACCAGAGTACTTCTTTAAAGGGAACAATTTTCTTTGGAAAGGAAACCATAAATAAGACATACTTCAGAGGGCACAGAGCAAGAAGTAGATGCTGAAGACAGTGGTGGGTAGGGAGCTGGCTGTCAGCAATCAGAGGCACAGGTTGGTGCCTGGGATGATGTCCCTGGGATGTGCTTCTTGTGAGGTGGAAGGGACTGTTACACATAGATTGTGGTTAATACAGCTGAAAACACTCAGTACTTTGACATTATAGTACAGACACTTCTATTTTTTTTTCCATTTCCCCCTAAAATAATACAGTTACTGTAAATGTTACTTTTTGTGGGATCTAGATAGAGGTCATGGCTTAAAGCCTAATTCTATAGTTTAGAAACAATTTTCTTAGATTTCAGATCCTGCCATCGGGGCCATAAATGGGTTACCCCTGAAAGCAACAGGAAATTACAGCTTTGACTATATTATATATGTATGCACTCAGCCTAAAGTAACATATTGACAGACACCTGCATGTACTTTTTTTTAAGAAGATGTCTTAACAAATCTATTTGCTGCTGCAGCAGCAAACAAGAACAGTAATTTAAAGCCTCTTAGTTTGGAGTGCTATTTGATACTGATATTTGAAGATTTATACCCAGAACCTGTTAAGCAATATGAGGAATCTGTGTAGGGAAGGTAGATGTTAAGGTTTGGGCAGTGTGTGGTTTTGTGTGGCACAGCAGCTTTGTGTGCTGTTGGGAGGCTGTTGTGTGCAGTGTTGGCACCAGGAACGCCTGTGTTCTAGAAGTGCTTTGGCAGGATTGCCGAGCAACCTTTTTTCCTCCTTGAATTCTTTCTCTTGGGCATTTCAGCTGTAATCATTCAGTTTTATTTATACATATCTGGCTCCATATTTGTTCTGCATAGCAGCACTCCTGATTCCTCCTGCTTTGTCAAGAGTGTTGTAATTTCTTTGATGTCACATCTCTCACTGCTCCAGCAGGGAATTGGTGCCTTTCTTCTTTCTGTTTTTATCACAACATATAAAACCAGATGTGATGTGTGTATGCCACTTGTAACAAAGGCTACATCTTAACTAGAAAATCCTGTTTCCCTTATGTATGAAAAAATCATGTATTATTAATCACACCTTCAGAATCTATCTCCATAAAGAGAGAGGAGAGGTTAGTGGTGAGATAGTAGGACTGAGATTTGACCTCGTATTTATCTTCCTGACTCATCTTGAAAATGTTACTTCGTTGATCTTTTCCCTTGGATAATTTCATATTTCTGAGATAAAAGTGATAGTGCCTGTGGCACCATCCCATTCTGGGGGATACAAGTCAGCTCGGGCAATGTGCTGTGAGATCTCCAGCTATTGAATCTGGATAAAAATACTGATTATTATTTGTAGGGTGATTTTATATCCTTGAAGAAGAGGTTCCTTCCTGAGGATAAAGGAACTATAAAAACAGGTATAGCTGCAGTCTGTCCCAGCTGGAAGTTAGCTCTTCCTCTGGTGGTTGTGTGTAATTTGTGTAGTTAGCTCTGCAGCCTTATCACACACCAGTTTGTGCCATCACGATCAGTGTAATTCCACTGAGGGAGTTTAGTGCTTTGTTCTCATTCTGGATTCTGCAGTGAAGAGAAGGGCAAGTAAGATTTTGCCCAGTTCATTTTCAACTTAGAAGCCAAATGTACATGTTAATGATCAGGACTATTATTTTAAGTGTCTGAAGTTACTAAATTAGTGACAAGAACACCTTAGCTTAATTTCAGAGTTACTGCTGCAGGTTAAGGTTATCAAATTGAGGGGGAGGCAAAATGTTTTACCTTGTAACATAATCCACTTAGGGGTAGCAAGAGCAGAACTTTTTCAGGCAGCCACACACCCACCTTTTTTTTTTCTCAGAGTTCTGCAGACAGTTTTGTGAATGCATTGACAAAAAAGTCTGAGATTAAGATTATTTTTTTATGCAATTTTGTTGCATACTGTGTTTATGCAACAATTCTGGGCCGATAAAAAGTTGATTCAGTGTGTTGTGTGAATGAGAAAATCCTGGCCAAGTTATTTTATTGTTTTATTTGTATTGCATTTTAAATACAGTGATGAATTATATCACTCTAAAAATCTACTAAACTCTAAGAAGAGAGACTGGATAAAATAGCAAAGACCAAGAAGAACTTTTGATATACTTGCATAAAAAGTAGAAGGGAAGTTAGGTTTGCCATCAAATCAATTAGCAATTCTTATTCAAGTAGCAAATACTTTACATCTAAGTTGCTACATTAAATGAAATACTGACACACATTAATGGGAAATGTGCTATTTTGTTAACAAAAACCCCATTTTTAGAATATTTTGTTAGTTTAGTTTTTATCAAAACTCTACACAAGCATGAAATACTGATGGTAAGAATTCAAGCGTAATGAAAATAACTACTGTAATTTTGAGTAGGTTCTATGAATAGTAATTTTGACACTTGATACATCGCAAGAGTCCCTGTCAGGAGTCTTCCTGAGCTATCAAAAGCATTTCATTTTCTTGCCAATTTTTAACCCAGTTTCCGTACAGGGAAGAGATTAAGTGACAGAAATACTCAAGGCTGTAGCAGTCCATTATGTACTTCTACAAAGTAGAGCTGGAAAGAACCTCAAGAACTCTGCTAATCCAGCCATTTGGGCCCAGGTGGAATGAAAATGCTTCTTCTTGACACACATACATAGGAGCAATTGCATTGCTCTCTCTGCTTAGCTCATTACTGGAATTGATGGTTTATTGGAAAGCTTTTGTCTTTATACCTCATACGTTGCAATTAACATGTTAGCATTCATCTACAATGGACACAGAGAATGTGAGGCTCCCTTTCTGCATGTATAATTTTTTGTATGTACTTGTACATCCTTTTTGTATTGCCTCTCTCTTTTGGAAACTCCAGGTTGAATAACTCCAGTAACCTTAATTTACTCTTCAAGGTAATGCTTTCTGTATGTCCTTTTAGTCTCTCTTTCTCTCCTCTGGGTGCTCTGCAGCTGGTTAGTGAATTCTTGAATTTTGTGTCCAGACTATTTATATTGCAAAATGTGTGAAGCCACCTGTGATCTCAACAGCACATGTGTGAGGTTTTGCACTGTTTCCTGCTGTGGACATAGTTCAGAAGGAGCTTTGTATGAGGTTTGCCTTTCTGCCAGGAGCACAACCTGTTATTAGCTACAAATGCCCACCAACACAACTGCCCATGGCTGGTTGTATCTCAGTTCTGTGTGTGTGCTGGTGGTTTTTCTTAGAGGTAAACCCCATACTTGTCTCAGCTGCAATACACCCCCTGATCTTTTCAGATCAGTTCTCAAGTTCACTTTGGGTTATAAACCAAGCCTCTTCCACTGCAAATGTGTGATGTGTTACTCTTGGTTCTGTGGAAATACTGACTAATGCCGGGCTCAGGGCAGCTCCCTTCACTTTTCCTGATGGATCCCTTGGCTTGCTGTGTGTTCTTGATAAGTGCTCTTTGAGCAGTTTTCTAGCCAATATCACATCCACCCAGTGGAGATTACATCGAGACCTTATTTCTCCAGGTTATTTATAAGGATGACATGAGAGCCTGTGGCAAAGCTCTGGTGAAACCCAGGCTTGGAACATGTTGCTTTTTCATCTATAGGCCTATGGCCCCGGGACAAAGAGAAATTACATTTAATATGACACAGTTGCATCATCTAAGCCAACCTTCTTAGTGAAGACTGATGCAAAAATGGCATTAAACAATTTGTTTACTATCTCCCAATAGCTCTGCCTCTTTATCCGGTTCATCCAATCATATTGTATCTAAAAATACAGCGGAACTGTCATGGCAGAACAAATGAGGCACTCTCTGGAATTGTTTAAGGAATGCTGCACTTCAGCAGGCTTGCTGCAATTCTTGAAACTTGGAGAAGGCAGCTGATGACAGCAGGTAGTAAAATACCAAAAGAAACACAGCTGCTCCCCTCTGTCAGCATCACATAGCCACACAGTTCATCTCTGGGGGCGTGGATTCACTTTGCCAGGAATGCTGAATAGCCAACATTCTCTCTGTTACCTTTTTATCCAAACTCAAAATGTTATTCCCTCAGTAGGAAAAATAGTAATAAAAGGTAGTGGACGCATCTTACTCATTTTAACAGAATCCCTTTTGGCTCGGTGGTGTCTTCATGAACATGCTTTAGAACATCCTGGCATTCAAACACAATCATAGACTCAGTGAATGATTTGGCAAGCTTAAAGATCATCTAGTTCCACGGCAGGGATGCCACTCACCAGCTCAGGTTCTCAGGGCTCAGCTCACATGTGTATTTTATGACAGTGGTCTGCAAAGTTTGTTCAAGAAAGAGACAGGTAAAGATCCCAATTGGAACTGTTGTGAAACAGCTTGATTGAAATACATTACTGTCCTTTGAGTGATTTGCAGGGGTCCTGTTCCTTTTCACCAAATGTCCAGCTGACTGCAACAGGAGAGCAGGAACAGACCAGAGGGCTTCTTGTGGCTGCTGAGGCTGTGGTGGAATGAAAACCTCAGCTCTCAAGACAAAGTAGGGACACAAATTGGTTCTTTTGGGATCTCTGCCATTATCTTATAACTACAGTATGTGAAAAGCAGGTTATTTTGTGTTCTTGCTTGTGAAAGCTCTGAGAAGTTTTTCATCTGCTTGATCAGGAAGCTGGGGTTTGTTTCTTTGTAACCTGCAAAATTGCAGAAAAACAGAGTTTTCCTCTTTCCTTCTCTGTACTTACATGACATATTGCAGCCTAAAAGCTGGAAGTGTTAAATAATTGTCAAGTGAGATTCTTTGATCTTGACTGAATGTGTTGTGCTGCTTTCTGTTGTCTTTCTTTCTTCCTGGTCCCTGTAAGTGGTAAGAATGGTGGTGGCGTGGATCTGGCCAATCATTTGGTTTTAGGGGTCAGAAAAGAAAAAAGTCTTTAAAGAGACTTAAAGAGATTTAAAGAGCATAATCATATGTTTATATGAAAGTCAAATCCTTGTGCTGGTGGTGGAGACAAAGGTAGGCAGAGGGCCAGTTCTTAGGGTTGGGATGTCATTGCCAAGCAGTGTACCAGGGAGAGAAGAGTCAAAATCTTCACACGGTTGATACCTCCCACGTGTCCTTACACAGCCTTAAAAGTTCAGTTTCTTTGATGGAGAACTGACTGAAACGTGGAAAGGTAATGAAAAGAAACACCAGTCTCAAAGGGTAAGTCAGGTTGCAAATGGGACAATTTGAATAATATAACTCCAGTGTTGGTACTCCAGCTCCTAGGGACAAACAGCCTTCTGAAAAGCTAATTCAGGGAAATTTAAGGAAAAAATCTATAGAAAGAAGAAAACAACAGAAATATAACTTTTCCTCTCACCTAGTCCTAACTGTTATCTGCTACTGCAATAATAACATTTTGTCTAAGAAGTAATGAAAAAATAATTTTCTCCTGGTGGACAAAATAAACCTACACTCAAGTAATAGTCATTCAATTTAGATCTTTATTTCACAATTACTGTTATGTTGCCTATTTTGATACAAAGTTAAATCAGTGCTTAAAAGGCTGCGTATACAATTGCTTTATTTTGCTGCTGCACATGGTTTTATAGCAGTATGAGGGAAAGGAGAAAAGACAAGGTCAGAATTAGTTTCCTTTGTTCCAGTGGGCAGTGTGTCTCATTCATAAGCTCGTTATTGTTGGCAGATAGCAGGATGCTGTATGTCACAGTTCCCTCATTAAAATGTCATCTTGTGGTTTCCATACCCAGGCCTGTGATCTCGAACTCAAAACAGTCTTGAAGCTGGGGGCTAGGAAATACCACAGACGTCCACCCATCAGCAAACATGTATGAAATCATCAGAGTTCTGTGCCTTGTGTAGCCCAGCTCAGGTTTTTTAACAGAGTAGTTGCACTTTCTGATTCTGTGACTGTAGGGTCATTCTGACCACTGTAAGATGGTTCCTTCCACCCTTAACCATTCTGTGACTCTGTGTGATTCTGTGACTGCGTTTACAGCTACATGTTGAGAAACCTGCAGTTTTCAGTAATTTCTGTAAGTGACAAAGTTAACCCCGTGACAGTGATTCTAGAGTAAATAAAGTCTCTGGAAAGGCATGGCTTGAAACACATATGCATTAAGTATAAAACTGGTCACCCATTTTATTAAATTATTAATAACAAACAATTCAGCCATGGCCTTAACTTTCCATTTTATTGGTGGTAGATAATGTTTTCTAAACAAGAATTAGTCACAAAATACATATAGTTTAATTGCAGAGTAATGAGAGTGTGTTAATAATTGCTGTGTGTAGATGTGAGTTCCTAGTGGCCTGAAGGGAAGGTGTGAGATAAGAGCCACCATGGCAACAGAGCCATCAGGCCTAACAGGGCTCCTCTCTCCTTGGGTAGGAGGCACGAAGGGCCAGGACCAGGCCAATGTAATATCCTAGCCCTGGCTGCTTCCTGGCCTGTTCTGACTCAGGAGGGTTGTCTGACCCTTGCCTGAAGCACGCTACTCATCTTGCTCATGAAGAACATTGAGTGAAAACATTTCTGTCACCATGCTGCATTTCCAGGAGCTTTTGGTAATCTTGTTCCCATACTGATTACTGACATATTCATCTGTTTGTCTTCTGCAAAGACAGAAGATGCATATTTGAACAATTAAATCTTTTTCAGTTCCTAAAATGACAATATAGAACTTTCTCAGAAGACAGAACAAACATACCCGAGAGTTTTAGGACAATTAACCCTTTTCATTGCTTATTTTGTACCTGCGAAATGCAAAACTGCATTTTGAAACTTTTACATATATCATACTTAAAACTATTTAGGCTCCTTAGCCCTAAGGAATAGGAAGATTTATCAGTTGTATTTCATAAAGCCTCTTTGGAAGAATTTAATCTTCTTTCTCTCACGATGTTAATATTGATGGTTTCAGGAACACCGCTGTCCCCATTATACTGAGATTATTTGTTTGGCCCAGCCCAGTGACAACATACAAATTTTGAAATTTATAAGGGCTCAAACTTGAACAGTTGGTTTAGGCTATAGTGTGTTTAAACTATGTATTTGTTAATATGCAGTGGTTTTGTTTAAAAAAAAAAGAAAAATACTCTGACATAGATGTTTTACAAATCAAATTATTCTGTTTTAGGCCAAGATGACTCAACTGCCAGAGGCTGAAAAGGAAAAGATAGCTGAGCAAGTGGCTGACTTCAAAAAAGTCAAGAGTAAGCTTGATGCAGAGATTGAAATATGGGATGATACCAGCAATGACATAATTGTTCTGGCCAAGAGGATGTGTGTGATTATGATGGAGATGACTGACTTCACAAGGTAATTGTGTAAAAAAAGGTTCTCTGATATTTATAAATGCTGGAGGCCATTGTCACACTGTTACAGCAGCAAATAGAGTTTTCAATGTCAGCTCACAGCATCTCTCCAAAATTGCTCAGCCAATGCAACACATCAGGTAGGAGCACTGAAGTGTTGGGGGATTTAACGTTTTGTACTGTGCTTGTCCCTAATTTTTTTCCTTTGTCTTTTTTTATTTGTTGGTAGGGTTTTTGCACATGTTTTAGAACTCCATTTCCGCTCTCAGTGAAAGGGAGAAAGTAACAAAATAATCTCTGCTCTCAGTGAAAGGGAAAAAGTAACAAAATAATCTCCATTTTAAGCTGTAGATTTGTCTCAACTCTCATTCTTTCTACTTGTATCAGACCGTGCTGTCAAGCATAAAACACACTGTACAGTACCCACGTGTGACAGTACACATTCAGACTCATACATATTTTATAGCCCATAACTTGCTGTTGCTTTCATCAGAACTCTTGTGCTGCTAGATGTACTTTTAAAGAATGAAGAGTAGCACAGCAGATAGACCTCAAAACTGGTACTTCTTTCTGCTGCCACTATGTGTTTGATGATGCTCTTAGAACAGGAAATAAATTTAAGTGCAGGAGCTTTTTTTGCCATGCTCTGAGTTAAATGTCCTGTAAATCTCATCAAATTGATAATAACAAAGGAAGATATTGGTGGTGATGTCTGTCTGTCCTTTTCCTCTCCCCTGCCCCTCCCAGTCTAGGTAGCAGTGAAATAGTTGCTGATGGGTCAAGCCTTAAAACACAGCCACTCTTGCAAGCCACCTACTCCTCATAAATAAGTCCTTTCATGCACTATAGGAAGAACAATCTCAGCCCCCCTGGACAAATTCTTTGTGGGTGTCAGTGAGCAGGGTTGCATCAAGCTGAACCAGCTGTGACAGAGCTGGGCTCTGGTACAGGCTCCTTCTGGGGAAGGTAGCTGTTGCATTTTATCACACTGGCACTTTCCAAATCCTCCTGCAGGTGAGACATGTGTAAAGATGTGCATGGTGAACTCTGCAATCAGTTAGAAAGCCGGTTTTAAGTATCTCCTTTAGGAAGAAGTTTTGTTTCTTCTTTAGTGATGCCAGATGAAGTCTGGTAAAAGAAAGATTTGTATCTGTCTGAGCAATAGGTGAACTCTTGTGGCTCTTTCTCTTATTGTTACTTATCAAAGGTGGCATTTATATGTGCTGAGAAGCACAACTGGCTTTTCACTTCCCACTCTATGGAAATCTGGGAACAGATCATAGAATTGTTTAGGCTGAAAAAGACTCTTGAGATCATTGACTCCATCCATTAACCCAGCACCACCGTGGTCATCCCTAAACCATGTCACAGAGTGCCACATCTGCATGTTTTTGAACACTTCCAGGGATGGTGATTCCATCACTTCCCTGGGCAGCCTGTTCCAATGCTGGACCACCCTTTCAGTGGAGAAATTTTTCTTAATGTCTAATATAAACTTGCCGTTGGTGCAAGCTGAAGCCATTCCCTCTCATCCTTGTTGCTTGTCCCCTGGGAGCAGAGCCCAATCCCACCTGGCTGCACCCTCTGGTCAGGGAGTTATAGAGAAGGTCATCCCTGAGCCTCCTTTTCTCCAGGCTGAGCCCCCCCATTTCCCTGAGCTGCTCCAGACCCTTCCCCAGCTCCTTTGCCCTTCTCTGGACACCCAGGGCATGAATATTGCAGAAGCTACAGCAAGCACCAGCTCATCTTAGGGTCTGAGCTCTCCAATCTGTAGCTCCCAATTTCTTGAACATGGAAGAAATAAAAGATCCTGACATTTTGTATATTGTTACATCAGAAGATACTCAGGAAAACAGTAAATTTCTGTATTTGAGTCACTCATTACATAAGCTGATTGCTGTTGTTCTTCAAATGGTATTACCTTGCATTCATGGTTATTTAATCCCAAAGAGTGGTTTTCAAAGTTTTTGGGTTTTTTGCTCTATCTTCTGTTGAGATAAATAGCAAGAAATTGCCTGACTTGCTATAACAGTTTAATAATATTTTAGTGGAAATATTCTAATTTCTCTGCTGATTGGCTGAAAATGTACAAAAAAAAATCCCAGGGTTGCATTTGTTTTGTTTTGTTTTTCCATAAGCTTTATGTGTAAATGGAGCAGGATTTTTGTTTTCCATTGCTAGAGCAGACTTACAATTAAAAAGATATTTGCCAGTGAACATACCTAAGTCCCTTTTGCTCATATAAGGGAATGTGTATCTAATTCAAGCAGTGCTTTGGATCACAACACTGAACTTGTAATTCCTGTTAAGAAAGTAGCAAGGAAGGGTCGATTGTTTAAGCATCGAGGGAGCTCTGCTATGAACTCCCAGAGAATAGTTTTACTGTTTTGCTGTTTGAGCCCTGTGCACCAGGGAAAGTTCCTTCAAACAGAGAACTGCAGGATGTCTCTGTGCAGGATTTTCAGAGCACTTTTATGATAGGGAAGTTATCACCAGGACTCAGGTAAGATTGGGACACCAGCTAGACACACACTTGCTGCTGTGTCACAGGTGATTTTGCAGATGCACCATAGAGAGACCAGTGCTGGTAACTGACCTGGCTGGGCTGTTCCACAGCCTGTCCTAACTGCGTGCAGCCCATGGATTCAGGATTCACAGTGCCTGTCGAAGCCTCTGGGACAATCCCTCTCACTTCTCTGTGGTGTAATCAGTAAATGAGAATTGCTGGGATTTTGCCCCTTACCCATTGCATAGGTTGTTAGATTCCAAATGGGCATATGAACACTTTCTTTAAACAAAAGAGTGCAGCTTTCAGCAAACTGTTCTGAAAGTGTCTCATATTTGTTCTTGCTACTTGACATTTGTTTCTAAAATGGCATCAGTATCAGAGTTCATATGAGAAATACAGTGAAAATAGCAAAACAAATGAACAAGGCTTGAAAAAAATCTAGCAAAGTCATCTTCCAAAAGCTATCCACCTTTATCCTTGTAGTAGGACTAAATGTAATTCTGCTTATACCTCTAGGACTCCAAGGATTGCAGCTTGGCTAAGCTTTTCTCTCTGTAGTACTCTTGGTTAACACCAAGTGCAGCTGCCCCATCAAGCAGGGCTTCTCACCAGTTGTAGCCACAGTCCTCAGCCTTAACTCATCTGGACTTCTAATCCTTACTTGGGAAAGGAAAATAGGGATCTAAAATGAAGATGGGAAGTTGAGATGGAAGTTCTGTAGTTACTGGGACTTGAGGAGACTATGGGACAGATGGATGACAGAGAACAGAAGAGAGGTTCTATTCCTAGTCAGGTTCATCTATGAAACTCCTCACCATAAGTCACTATTTGATTTACTTCTCCTGGTGCCCCTTCCCACTTCAGAGTTACTCATGATCCTCCTATTTCCCATGCAGCAGCCAGATGATTTTGAAATTCTGTGGTGCTTTTCATTGCACACTGAAATCTGCTTCTGCCTTCTTTGCCTTTTTCTGGCCCTTCTAGTCCTCAGATTTGTATAAACTCCATCCAGCTCCTCTCACCCATGCGGAAATCTCATTTCCCAGTTCTCCTGCTCAGTCTTGTCCCTCTCAACCTGGTTTGTCAGTGCCACAAAAGATAATGGTATCTTTATTACTAACCCCCCTGAAGTAAGTGCCATTGCAGTCACAGTTCAGCTTGAGGTCCATGTATGAATTCTCCCTTTCCCTCCCCTCCTTGCTCGTCTCAGGGCATTTGCTGCTCAGCACTGTTTCATTAAGCAGTCTGGGATGCTTTTGAGAGCTCATAGCTACTCAGGGTTTGCATCTCAGCTGTGTATGAGAACAAACACCTTCCACTTTAGGTGATTTTTGATGAAATAATTTTAAAGATTGAAGATTGTGAAAGTTTTGTCAACAGAGGTGTTTTCCAGCTGAGTCATCAGAAAGGACAGAGTTATTTTGGAGACAATGACTTTGGGCAAAGGTGAGTCTCTCCTTAGGGCTCCATATTAAAGAGCAACTTCTACTTGTGTTAATTACATAAAGACATTCTTGAAGGTAAGTTTGTTTCCAGAGCAAGGCCAGTTGAGTTGTGTGCACATACTCGCATGTGTTGTATCATCCATGCCTTGTCACACAGAGCCAGCAGGATTCCCTTGTTCCAGTAGGTTAAGCAGCTGCACTTGGCTGTTAAAGCGAGCAGCAGAATTGCATTAGCTACAGCAGTGCCAGTGCTGTTAAAGGGCTTGCAGTGCTCCAGGATCCCGACTGGACTGCGTGCCGGGGCCTGGGCAGCTGCTGCTCTCAAACAAACACAGGCTCTCAGATTTGGGATGGATTGTTGAGGGGTGCCAAGTTAAACCATGTAACACAATCAGCTGGTACCGTTCCTTCTGCCTGAATGTCAGAGCTTCTAATATTTGCACAAATAAGACAGGATTTTGAAGGCAGAAATCCAGTATGTGTGTCCTACTGCCCGTCTCAAAAGCTTGTGACTGACTCTGAATTTCCTTTACGCTACTGCTGTGTCTTTATTAATGATACTTGCATAGAATATGGTATTTCATGTGATACTTATGTGGATGCTTCTGTCACCTTAATAGTAGAAATAATTTCAGCTGATTCTTAAATACATACACCAGCAAGTATTTAATCTGATTTGGCAGTTGCTACTCAATATAATTCTAAAAATTAGGTTGAAATATTCATCCTTTGCTAGTAAAGTTTCTAAAAAAAAAGATAAAATCCTCATATATTACTTTGGAATACAGGGTTGTATAAAATAAGGGAAAATCACCTGGTGGATTGAGGTCTTAGAACCAAAAAAGAAGCATTCCAAGAAAAAAAAGTTATTTAACAGTTTGACTCTGGCAGCGTTACTCCAAATATTTATACATCCACTTTGCCTGCAAGCTAAGTGGATTTATTTTCCTGTAGTAGGCATAATCACCATCAATAGTAATATTATTAAACAAACACAGTAGATGATGAATGCAGAGTGTGATTTAGATCCTTTTGTTAGGGATTAAACAGGCAGAGTTCCCTCAGTGGCACAGGTTCTGAGGGTGGCAGTGTGCAGCTGCAGCGGCTGCTGGGGGATCACAGCTGCTTGCACACCCTTCACATGGTTGCTGCTTTGCAGGTTAACAAAGCATGCTAAATACTTGTAAAGCAAAACAGTGAACAGCTAATGGCCAAAATAACGAGCACAACATTTCTTCCTTTCCTCTGCAGCATTTCTGTGGCAAAGCACAGCTGACTCATGTAGGGCTGCAGTCAGGAAACAGGTTTTGCTATTACTCTTAACTGGAGTGGAAATACTAAAGGGAAAGGATAAACTGGAGCTGTGTGTCAGCATCACAGTAGGAAGAGGACAGGTACATACAGGCCTGTGTGCATAGTCTGTTGTTCCTTAACCACAACCGTTTAGGCACTTCTGTTCTCTGCCTTCGCTGTCAAACCCAAACCACTCATCTTCTCTCATCTCTCAGTATTGCTGCTGACTGCAGGCAGCACGTGACATTCATAGTGCTCTGGTACAGGCAGGAGAGACTTCCAAGTCTAAATTGTTCTCAGAATTTGTGGGAAAATAAAAGCTCTTTAGCAAACGTCAGGACAGAAGGATGTTCTATCACTATTTCTTCCTTCTCTCAATGACATAATTACATCATGGATATCTTACTATATTACAAGCATATGTAATTATTTGTCAGTTTATTGCCTCTTTCCTTGGAAAGGTGAGGAATTCATTTAAAAATGAGTTTCATTTAAAAACTGTTTTTAAAAAAGGTGCTTTATCTGCGCAACTTCGTTTCCTTGGAAGAGAAATGAAAGTGGACATTATACTGTCCTATTATTGAGCTATTGAGCTAACAGTTACACTCAGACTTTTGATAGAAAGGTGACAAAAAATTATTTAGCTTGACATTTGACCTTTCTAGTTTCAACTTTTTATATTGCCAATGCTTGCAAACCATTTAAAAAAAAAATCTTATTTTTCCTGCAAGAAAACCAGATATTGATACAAGTAGCAGGGCTCAGAAATGGCACCTTTTTCTATGAATAGAGCCTTTTTCATGTGGACATGAAAGTTAATTTAAAATGTTATAATTGATTTCAAACAATAGTTTCAGCTAGAATGGAAAATGACTCCTCAGTTTCATGTATACAGGTAGAAATCTGGACACATTCTCTCACATGAGAATTCAAGAAGGCATCTGGTTAAAAGTCTTGTGTAAAACCCATTAGCTTAAAAATTCTGATGGTGATTTGCTTCTGTGATGTGTTTACTTGACTTACTGCTGGACTGTGTGAAGCCACTTCTGAATAATTTCTTGCGTGCTGTAGGATGCCTCGTAGTCATGGAAGCTGTGAAGATTAATTCCTTTGATTAGAGCAATTACATGCTCCACATCCTAAAAGAATTTTAGAAATTGAAGTGCAAGAAAATGTCTTCCATTTTAAACAGTAAGGCTTTTAATTGTGCTGCTTCTGTAGAAATCCTTGGTTTGTGCTGATGTGTTAGTTATACCTATTCATGTGTAGGTACTGAGCAAAGCAATACTGACACAACTCCCCTGTCTCTGTGTCCAAGTGTGACTGTGTTCACTTGGAGGCAGGGGATCCTCAAAAAATCAGAGACAACAGCTGTTGCTTCTTTGCTGTTTTTCCTTTAGTCCTGTGCAAGATTTCAGTGAATTCCTTGCATTCTTAGCAATATTACAATTAGCGTAACAGTTTTCAGAGTATCTAGAACTTACAACCCTTAGCATAAAAGCTGAGAGAAAAAAGTGAAGAGATTAAGAGGTGTTTGTTGGTTGGGCAAAGAGGATAATGAGGAACTATTGTCCGTGCCTCATACACATGGTCAAAACAAATTAATAAAATGGAGACATATTCAAATAGAGCAAAATCACAAATAAGGCAGACAAACAGGTCTTTGTAGCCTCTGGCAGAAATGCATCCAGGACCAGAAGCAAATCAACTACACAATCACAGTGTACATTACAGCAAATACAACCCTATTTTAGTGACAAACTGTATGTCTTGTGCCAGAAAAAGCCATCTTTTGCCTTTTATCTTTCGGGACTGCTATAGTCAGAGGACAGATGGATTTCAGAACTCTGCAGTATCAGCTCCTGTCACCAGAGGCATCAGGAGTGTAAAAAGGAGTTGAGGCAGTAATTTAACTGCTTCCAGGGCAGATTTCCTGGGCAGTTGGGAGGGCTGTGGTGGGACATCTCCCTTGGGCACACACAGCGAGTCAGAACAGTGCCCGTGTGAGCGGCACTGTGCCCAGCCTGGAACTAGGGGTGTCTCACAGCAGTTCAGGGTGGGCACAGGTGGGGTTAGCCCCTGGCGAGGGGACACAGGAACCTTTGAGCTCTGGGCTGCTGCAGGGCAGCCACGCTCTGACTGTGGCCTCTCTGCTGCCATCCCTGGGCATCTTACTCCTTGTACAGGGGCAGCAGGAGCGGCATCCCAAGATTGTGAGGGCATAGCCCAGCTATGGCCTGAGGGAGGCAAGCCAGGGTCCAAGAGTGATCCCAGCTTGCACTGGGCACTGCATCAGGATGTAGGAGCAGCACAGGGTGCTGGCAGTCCAAGGCAGGGGGAACAGGGAGCAGCTCTGTGGTCCCTTGCACAAAGCCAGGCTGCAGCGTGTCCCTGAGCCTGCGCCAGCCAGCAGCCAGCCAGAGGGCAAGGCTGGGGCAGCTGTACCTGTGAACAAGGGCTGGGCTGGGCTGCAGGGCAGAGCTTAACTGCAGCTCGTGGGCTGCAGGAGGGGCCCAGGTGAGCCTGGGCAGCACCACTGAGGGCCTCTGGGGCTGGGGTACAGGGGAGAAGGTTCTCAGGCTGTTTCCATGGCTCAGGCCCCCCCAGAACAGCAAGCCAAGATCACGTGGGATACTGGATGCAAGGTGATGATCAGTGATGAGCTGGATTTCTGTTGTCATGACAGTGTTCAGGGAAGTGACAGTTTTGTAGCATTCTCCAAAGGCACGTCATGGAACCTGTCTTTTGAGCTTCAGTGTCTTGACGCAAGTCTTGTTTTTATGTTTATTTTGTTCAAGCTGTTGTTGGGTGAGAGCACCCAGCAGTGTCTCCTAGGGAAATAAAGAAGCAGTCATTAAAAAGGCAAAGCACCTCTCCCAGCTTTTTACCCTTTAAAATATACACCTATTTTTATGGGATTTATTTGCTATATTTTGTATATGCTATATATTTTTGGCTATAACACCATATGTTCAGGTTCCTCCTGAATTAATTAGCAGAAGTTAGAAGCTTAAACCTTTGGAGGGCTTCCAAGAAATAAGACTGGAAACTTTTGCAGTTATCAGCCCCTTCTTTGGAAGGGTAGGCACAGCAGTGAATTAATTACTACCACAAATTTGACATAAAATATTAGTTACTTTTTTTTCTGTGAATTTAATGCTGATTCAAATGAAAGTTTTGCTTACATCTACAAGAGCTCAGTCATGTTCAGAGTGTGATGTACACTCACATGTCTCTTGACAATTTATTATTCAAGAATGGATGTATGGCAGTTACTGCACTGTGGACCTGGCTAGTGAAACAGAAGTCTGGACTTGTCACTGCAGAGTTTGTGAACTTGGTAATAATACAGATAGTACCTAATGGGGGTACATAAAAATGAGTAGTAGTTGCAGACAGAGAAATAGAAAGGAAAGATCAGTGGGAATTGCTTTTGAGTCAGAGTAGTCTTTGCAGAGCTGGTGACAACAATTTGCTGATACTCCTCAGGGGGGTGCTTGTGGCTACCGGGATGAGATGATTGCAGTGAAGGGGTGGTGTTGTCTCAACTGCCACTCTGATCTCGGTGGGGAGGCAAGTGGGCCATCTGCAGAAGGGAATGAGGGGCAGGGACTTCCCTGCCACCTCCCCCCTGCTTGTTTTCTCTTAGCAATGCTATCAACTTTGTGTATCAAGGTTTCTCTATAGAATATAAAACGGAAAAAATTTGAGGCCTGCCATCATGTTTTCCAAAGCAAAGTGATTTTGTAATACAAACTGTCTTCTTTTACATTCACGTGTACAGCAAGTCCATAAGCATTGGAGGAAAATCAGGTTTTGGCTCTTTGTGTTCTGGATGTCTCATGTCGTTGTGTAGGGGAGGTGAAGGCACAGCATACCCTGAAAAGCAGGTTGATGTGTGCCCAGCTGTAGCCAAATCAGCTACAGGCTCCCCACTTGTGTCATTTGGGATGCCAGAAGTACATTTTTGGCTGGGGAGAAGAAATATGCTTAGAATTTCCTTTACTGAAGCATATTGCTTCAGTTGTTCCTAAATGATTATTTTATTCTTGCTTTCCTCTCTTCCTTAGACTGAGAATGGCAGCAGTTGCTGTAGCCACCCTTTTCTGTGCAGATGAAGCCATGGTTATTTCAGAGGCTTTTGTTTTTCCAAAATCACTTCTTCTGTATTACTTCTCATCCCTCTCTTCACCCTACCAAATGGCTGACTTACTTCTCTGAGTGATCAACCCACAGGAAATAATTTCCACAGGAAAGAACCTTTGGTTACTTTATGGCCATGAGTCAGGCTAGGATGGAGTTGCCATCTAATAAAAGATAACTGTTCCCAGAAGCTGCAGGTTGGCAAGCAATCTTACTGTATTTCCTATATAATTAATTTTATTTAGTAATGTTTTAGTTTAGTTTTCTTTCTGGAATATGCACACTTCTGAGAAAAACTGTGCACAAATGCTCACCTTGGGAGCATGGTGAACAACAGGAACAGTGCTGAACTGCTGTTTTCTGCTGAAATTATGACTGGAATGGGTTCCAACCTTTTTTAATCAAACCAGGACCTTTCATGGTTCGCGCAGCCTGCCAATGATTTTCATGCTTTTTTCTTCCAACACTATATGGCATTTTTTAACACACATTTTTCTATTCAGTGTTCTACTTTTGGCAGTTACTGTTTTGGTACTTTAGGGGATCAAAACTCTGTCTTTCTCCTTAAGATGGCACTGGCAGTGGCATTCACCATCTCCCAGTACACCTCAGACTTAGATGGAGTACTGCTGTTCATAAAGGTTAGCAAATAGTTTTGCCTCTCCGTCCTCCTGCCTTGTTGCCAGGTTGAGGCACGAGACTGGAGGGCAGAAAAAGGATGCCCTTAGCGAGCCTGCAGCCCAGCCCCTGAGCTGGTAAGGAGATGGCTAAAGGCAGAAATGAAGCAGGATCTGCATGGCAAATTGCAAACATAAGATGTTCTTTCCCAGCATTTTCTCAAACGTACTCAATCCTGCACTGTTAAGGTCACCTGAGAGCTATTCTTATTGCTAGGAAGTAGTGGATCAAATGATCCCACTGCTTGTGGGTGCTCTGTGAAGGCAGAGGGGAAAGAGTGACGCTGTTTGCTGTATCTGGGGTGAGTGAGAGCTGATGGAAGAAGTTTCAGAGTTCAGTAGGGTTGCTTCATTTTGTGGTAAACCTGTTGAAAAACTATTGTTTAAAGATCCCTGTAGTCATATTTCTCTATAGAATGTCATATAGAGAAAGTCATATTTCTATCACAGACCATTGAGATCATCCCTACACAGGCAGCTCTCTTACTTCCTTAAAAAAAGTAGCTGACATTGTCATTGAGGTCTTCTTTATGTTGATGGAAAGGCCATAGGTCCTTAATATACCAAGAAGCAAAATAAATAAAGTACAACCAGAGCTGTAAAGGAGGAGGGGAGGAGTGTTGTGAGCACACTTCTTCCTGCAGGCCTGTCCCAGGAATGAGTGCTCTTGTGGAGATAGTGTGCCTCTGATCAGTGCAGTGTCAGAGAAGGAGGAAGCAGGAATGTAGTTCCTGATTGAGATCAGCTTCTCACTTCCACTGGATGCCTTGATCACTAGTTCTGTTGCTGTCCTGAGGTGAGTCTGTCTCTCCCTGGAGCTGAAGTTAAACTGTGAAAGCTAGGCATAAAATTAAAAGAAGATGGCCATTTAACAGAAGATGGCCACTAACACCTTTGATTTCTTTTTAGCATTAAGCAGTGGTTTATTTTCAGTTTTGTTCATTGGTTTAAACATCCTTTTCCTGTTGGCCGAATCATCTATGCAGAGCAGCATATTCAGTGGGTAATGGCTGAGAAGCCTCTTTGGTATGTATGGGCCTGTGGTAATTGCTAGACATATGGTAATGCTCTGCTCTTAAATAACTTTTTTTTTTTGCTAAGTAGTTATAAACAGATCATAGGTCCCAGTTAATTTAGTGTTTCAAGGTTTCTGTACTGGAATATGCATGATTCTGTTTCTCTCTCCGGAATGTCTTCATTATTGCTGCCTGCTCTCTGTCAATACTACTTTTCAAGTGGGCCAGTCAGAGGTAGCAGATGAGAGTAACATGAATATTCTAAAAGTGATTTCCTTAAAGGGTTCTCAGTGCCTGTACAGGAAGGCAAGAGCTGCAGACACCAGATGCTGGGCATCTGTTAGCAGGAACTGCGAGAGCTCAGTGCTGTGTTACACCAAGGGTTTGGCATGGTGTGGGAAACAGGATATGGCAGGAAGGAGCTGCTGCCAAGGGAGTTATTGCTGCTGGAAGGGGTATTGCAAGCGTCCAATCAGTACTGCCTTGAATTTTGCGTTTATGCCTGAAATACGTTGTTTGCATTTGCAGGGCTATAAATGGGCAGGTCCTATCCAGATTAATCATTACAGTTTACCCATCTCAAGAATGTTCTGTTTTCAACATGCAGTTTTTGCAGCTTTCCTTTGCACAAGCCATAACTTTGCTTTTGGAACCAGCAGTTCAGTCTGGATTAATAAGAGAGTTAATGAGTTACTTATCTTTCATTTCCTATGCCTTTTTAAACTGGCTGTGGGATTTTTGAAATTTTTTTTCCTCAAAGGGCATTTCCAAACCAGTCCATCAGATTCTCTGCAAGAGCAGTTGCTGTCCACAGTATGGCAGTACTGAGGCCCCAGGATGCAGAAGCTCTCAGGTGCTGGTGTTTGAGCAACACCCCTTGTTGGCGTTGGGAATGCACATCCCACGTTCCCAAGGGAGAACCACTCAGATAAGGTCTCCCCTGGCTTCTGACGGTAGGCAAATGGAACAGAAGGAGGGTGGGAGGAGGAGTGATGATGGGGACGTTGTAGAGGGAAGTCCTCACTAAGTTACTCAGGGTCATTCTTCTCATCTTTGCTGTCTCAGCAGCAGAAACCCTCAAGATTTTGTCAGGATTTCAGTGAACAAGCAGCTGTCTGTACTGCATTCCCTGCCAAGGCAGTAACTTATTCCAGAAGTTCTCTTCAATTTCAAGTCCCGTAGGCTTGAGGAAACAAGCTGCTGCTGTAATTTTAGGCCTTAGAAAAAAATGTGGTTTAATACTGATGGAAAAATTAGATGAAGTGGTGTTTTTATTCAGGACTATCACATTATTTTTTGGGCATGTTTTATTCAGCTTAAATACTCCTTTCCCCATTTCCATGCTAGGAAATTTTACCTACCATGACACAAGATCATTCACTGGAGAGCCTGTGCCAAACATATTTTCGAATGCTTTTGTCTTGACACACAGCAGAGTGACAGTGACACTGATGTGTCACTGAAGACAAGTAACTTGCCTGGCTGAATTGTGTCAATTGGGTTCATACCATTTTCTGCAGAAACTGTGTGTCCCTTCGAAAAGTCTCCTGCCTTCTTCGTTCGAAGTACCTAATTAATCTAATCAGGAATGGCCTGTCTTGCTGAGGTTGCACCAGGCCGTCCAAACCAGTAAGGCATGATCTCTGTAAGCCCCAAATTCTGGCTGCAGTTTGCAGTGTCTCTGCCAGGCCTTTCAGCAGGTGAGTTCTTGCATCACTGCAGGGAAGGAAATCCCTTCCTCCCCCCAGTGTTCTGCAGCAGGAACAATGGATGCTCTCTAATTGCCAGGCTGGAGCAAATTTCTTATTCTTAAAATGGTGGAGAGGAAAGCAAAATGAGGTAAGCTTTGAACAGCACTGTAAGAGATGGGACTGTCTGCCAAAGGCTGTTCTAGCAAGCAGCACCCACATTAATAATTTTTCTCATGTCTTTGCTCTGGGTTTTTCTGCTTTGGGGGTTTTTTGGCATCAGTGGTGGATTGTAACCAGTGCCAATATTCTCCTCTCATATTCCCACTTATCTCTCACCACTGTGTGGCTGCAAGAGAGCTTCCTCACTGCCATTTGATGAGCAGACAGAAATTGAGACCTTCCATGTTTTAACTGCTCTTTTCTTAGGCTCATATAATACGTCAGTGCTGATAACTCAGAACATTATTAAAAATTTTTGTGTGTTTATTTTTTCGTGTCTTGGCACTTGAGATACGTTATTGTAGGATAAACTCGCCTACCTCCAGCATTTTTTAATTAAGTTTCATGGTTGCTGAGCAAATCCTGAAAATGGGACCCCTGAAGGCTCAGAAAAGAGAAAGTAAATACAAAGAACTGCAGATGTATTATTTCAATTCTCATGATGTTTATTCCAGTTCTGTGATATTTTGGAGCCTGATTCATGATATTTGAGTGCTTGGGGCTGACAATACAAATTTCATTCACACAGTCTCTACGTTACACTATGTTTATGTAAGCAGAGCAATGAGGAGAGCCCACCATGAAAAATGGGGGAGATCTGGGAGAATGGGAAATTATAACCCTTTTCCTTTGGTACTGCAGGGATGTTGAGAACTCGGAGTCAACCATATAAATGAGAATTTGTTTATTTATTTTTTTCACAAAGTATGAGCAAGGCACGTATCAGATTGATGAAATACAAAGAAAATGTGTTTCAGTCTGTCTCTAAGACTCTTCTTTGTCATTATGCAAGACAGATATTTTTATTCTGAAAGTAGTTTCCTCTTTGCATTTTAAAGCCAGGTACTTGTTCCTCTTTAGTGAACTTGCAATGAAGTAAACTTTATCTGTACCTTTGTGAAGGCTTAGAAATTAGGAGAAGAGTTGGTGAGAGAATGTGTCCACAGTGAAGGTGAGTACAGATGTGTAGTGGGCATCAGGAGTTAAGTGCTGGGATGTTGCAAAAGGATATTATGATCTTTAATTTAAACCGTCATTACTTACACAGTTTGAGAAATCTTAAACCACTGATATTCAGCTGAAGCCAGATATTTCCATAATTGATGAATTGTCTAATTGCCTAACTAAACTCTCTCACTCCAAGCCAGTAATTCAGGTAAGGGCATGATGTGTAGTACTGTGGCAAGAAGAGGGGAGATTTTCTAATCCTGAGAGTTTGAATTTTGTTTTAGTTGCCATATTAGAGGGAGTGTCTTTTAAGTCTTTCATGCAACATACTTATTATAATAAGCACAACATGTTGTAATTATTGTACCCTGTTGTTGAAACCAAACTGCAAGGTAATGGTGCTTTTCACAGGCCATAGTAGTAAAGAAGGGGTTTTTTTGAAATATTTTGATAATTGGCTCTGCATATAATCAGAAACTTGTGTGGTATTTAGAAGATGGATTACCAAGCCATTAGCAGTCTAGCAATATGATCAGATATCCATATTAATAAACATCTGTCCCAGTGGCATAGCAGATGTGCTAGGTGCATTTATAACATAAAATGTACATTTTTTATGAGTACTTTGTTCTTTTTTCACTGCAGAATGTTTTAATTACATTATAGATCACGCCATTAGTTTCAGTTTGCAACACTGAAAATGCATTTTTTTAAAATAAAACCAAATAGTGTGAGGATAGCTTTCTGAGAAATGCTGAAGTATGACTCTGCTAGTGGAATGAACTAATTTTGAAAGGTGAATTCTATCGCCTTCCACTACCAGGTTTGAGCCTTTCATTACATGTTTGGGGCAGGATTTTGGTTCTGATGGTCCTGGTTTGGTTCCTCTCCAGGTTCGGTAGCCCCCTTAATTCCAGTTGCTGTTTATTTTATAATGGATGGCATGCAAAGGGCTCAGCTTCATGACTCACCTTGGGAAATGTCCCAGTCTGGTAAAAATTGCTGTTGTATTCTGAAGATGAAACTTGAAAACTTGATAAATGCAGGTATAGTAGTAGTTTAAGATACGGTAGTTTGACTACCAGAAAACTGACTCCCTAACTCTAAAAAAATTCTTTCATTCCCATGAATCTGCATGCAAGTTATGCATCTGAACTTCATCCACTTTAAAATGCATTTATCATAGTTCCAATATCTTCTATAATCGTGGGGTTTTTTTCCTTGCAGAACAGAAGGTGGGCACTCTGAAAGACACTTAGCAGTTTACTGGTAGCCCAGGTGAGGTTATTAATCAGACTGCAGTATTAACTTGTATTTTTCTGGTTTTTTTTCAGAAGAGTGATTCCTTTGTCGTGACATTCTGGGTAGTTAAAATTATAATTATACCACTGGGAGGTCTTGTTGATTCAAGTAGCATTTAGAAGCTGTTAATGAATAGCTCGTGGGCACGAGTGTTGGGAAGTACAGTTGTTAACAGCCTGTGTTCACAGCAGAAGGAGCTGGCAGTGGCACTGAGATGGCCCTGGTGGCCACGAGCACGGCCAGGGTGTTACAGGGGTTAAAGGCTTGGGGAAGAGGCTCTGCAGTCAGTGTTCCAGGGCTGTGACAAGTCCTGCAGCCAAGAGTATTGCAAATGGGAAGGGCAGCCATGAAAGAGGGAAGGGACTGTGCTGTGAGTCAGCTCAGAGAAGCTGAAGGATGGCGCAGGGAAGTGCAGAAGGGGTTTGCAGAGGCTCCCTGCTCATGGCTCCAGGTGCCTGATGTGGCTGAAGCATGGCCTCCCTCCTAGCCCTGACACTACTGCCGTTCAGCAGGTTTGTCACTCCTCCCAGTTTTCTGCTGCATCTAGGAATACAAGTTTCTTTTTCCCTAAAATGACTGCTTCTGAAGACCTGTGGGTAGAGGAGCCTCTCAGACCTCTGCTTCGCATGGGAATATACTTTTGTTGTCATTTCTTGCAGAGGTGTCCCCAGTGACTGCAGTCATGGCAGTTCAATAACTGTGATTGAAAGGTAAAATGGTTTGGGCTTTCATGATTAGAGATTAAATGGCTGGAGACATGACCAGTGTGCAGCCTTGAGCCTTAAAAATACTGCTCTTCCCCCCAACTAATCCAAACAACTCAACTTTTTGGACAGTTTTGTGTTTTTTGAGATTTGGATGAGGGTTTTTTTTTGATTACTGTGGTTGAAGAGACACTCAAGGGGAATGAGAAAATCTGAGATAAGAAGGGTTCAGAATTAAAACTGTGTTGTTGGTGCAGCTCTTGGTTTAGTTGTGTTAAAAGACCTCTCAGGAGCTGTGTTCACACACCCAGCACTCTGCCTGTGTCCCAGAGTTTCCAGTTTACTTGGCTGGTACTGAAATCTAGGTACAGGATCTTTACTTGCGAGGTGGTTCCCATGTAGAGTTGCTCCAGAAGGTGTGTTGCTCTCTTGTCACAAAACAGATGTGGTGGTTAATGATACGAATTGTGACATCTGAGAGCAAAGTGAAAATAATTTATCTACCTTCCTTTGCAGTTTCTCCGGTCAGCTATCAGTGGGACTGTAGTCACTTGGGTTAGGGGAATAACCAGATCAAAAGTGTAGGCTCCAGAATGACAGCTTGGTCATGGAGCACATGTAAATGCACAGTTACACCCAAAGAGTTGCATCCAACAGCTGGCACTGTGACCCTGCATTACTGAACCACAGGTCTCCTGCTATGACTCTTGTTCACAGCAGTTGTTTTGTCTCTCTGGAGTTCTTGAAAAAGAGTTCTGTGAAATCTGAGTTGGTGTTTTTCAATGATTATTTTTGGGTAAGTTTACTGTCTGCTTTGTTTGCTCTTGAAAAATCTGAAAATCCATTAGAAGTCAGTTCTTCACAGTGTCTACATTTTCTTTTGCTACCATCCATTTTTTTTCCATGGGTAAGTAAAGTGCACCATTGTATTTTAACCTGGGTTTGTGGTGATGTAATTAGGATTCTTTACAACTCCTTGTCCAGAGGGTAGTTGGCACCTTCAACATTTAGCTTGAACTTTCTGAATTCAGATGTTTATTTATGCATCTGCCACAATACCTAATGGTCTTCAAGTAGCCTGTGTTTTAAAATGCATGGATATATTTTGTATTAGTTTATTTTCCACACCCAGAAATGTCTATACCTGCTTGAGCCATGAGGAAAAGTGCTTTCTGCTCATTCATATATGCCTTTAACCAAGTGAGGTCAGATCCTACCACATGCTCCATCCCTGCTTTGTTCTCACAGTGACACTTCGATGTCTCATAGATGAGGTACTCCATTCATTTAATTGCACATCTTGTCCCTTGTGGCCATTTGCGTCCCTGAGCCAGTGGATGGCCTTGGAACAGTGGCTGTAAGTGCAGGGGCAGAGCTGCTGCCCGAGGACAGCCCTGTTGTGCCCCTGTAGCCAGGGGGATCTGTGAGTTTGGTTCCTGAGCAGCAGTGCAGGGTTAGGCACAGGCTGCAGGGGCTGTGTGGGACCACGAGCCAGCTGAGGGACACAGGGATGTCCTGGGATATCTCACAGTCCATCTGAGTGAGGATGCTGCTGCGAGGGCACTGGAGAGCCCAGAGACTGGTTTAGAGAGGTGATTTCCCCAAGAGCATGGCCCTGGGCCAGGCTCCTGTATCTCAGTTTTTACACTCAATTCATAAGTGTCTGTGCTCTGATGGGAAATTTCAAAAGGTAAGGTCTGCCATTAATGTAATTTTTTTTAATGACACAATTAAGTGAGGAATAGATACCTTAAAAAAATGATAGTACAGCCACCATAAAGCCATGAACTCTACCTTTCAGGATTCACTGAGTTTAAGTTGCTGAATAGGCCTTGCTGCTAGGCATGCTCTGTGAAAGGATAAGGAAGTAGTCTGGGTGTAGATGTGACTGGATTCTTTCAAAGAAAAGACATTAATAGTGATTTTCAGAACAATCTGTTTTCTTTTTCTCATTGGAGAACTCAAAAGATACACTTTGAAAAGCAAAGAGAATGTTTCATTTTTTTAAAGGTTACATCATACCGAGAGGATTTTAGAAGACAACATTGACTTACTTAAGAGGCATTGCTCTATTTTTGCCCTGTACTGCTCACACTCCTATTTTATTTCATTAGTACCCTTCCCATGGCATTTTTTCTCCTTCCAGGCTCTTAAGACTTGCTTTTTCTAGAGTGTGTTACAACTCCTGTTGAAACGTGAGCATGTGGCCCACAGCAGTGGGGAGCAGATAGGCCTCTCTGCAGAGGGGTTCCTTAGAGCCGACTGGGCTGTAGTTCACCTCCGTGCCTGCTGTGCCAGCTTTCCCACGAGACAGCCAGGAGTGCCCAGTGGCCAGGCTGGCAGTGCCTAGGGGTGCCTGGGGCAGTCCTGGCCCGCCGGGCAAGTACAAGCCTTGACATGTCCTTTGCATTGTCCCCTCCCTGCCCAGCCCAGCGTGCAGGTGTGAGAAAGGTCCTCTCATGGCTTGAAATCTTTTTAGAAATTTATTAAACAAAGCAATTACAACAATTGGAGACGTAATTTGGCTGGCTGCCCTAGTACAAAGTGAGACACAGCGCTGGGCTTGGCTCAGCTATTCTGCAGCCAAACAGAGCTCAAGGGCTATGACACCACATTTTATACCCTTCAAACCCTGCCTTATCACCTCCCCCAAACCCTCCACTTAAGGTCGAGATGACTGGCTGGAGGTTGAGTCAGTCACTCCTGTTGGCTCCTCGCTTGTTCCCAGCTGTCTTGGGGTTTATTACAGGCTTCATCTTCATTGGTCTTCCAGAACACTCCAACATTCCCCATCCCCAGCATACTTTATTAACCCAAACCAAATCACAACTGTCCCAAACTCTGATTCCCCTCAACAGTTCATTATTCTAGTAAACAATAATCAACACTACACATTAACTGTGATTTCCCTTATTAATTAATGATCAAGTGCAAAAGCCAATTCCAACAGCCTGGTTTTTGACACAGAGGAGCTGAACATTCAGAGCCAATACATGCCTACAATTTTAATGTTACTTGTTCAGAACCCAATTGCTTCTGCTCACAGACAGAGTGCCAAATTTCCTGAAGTACAGTCTGTGAGGCTCTTGGATGGTTTCCTGTATTAGAGAGGTTAAAATCTCCGGATGATTTCTGTTCATGACAAAAAAGTGGGAGAAAGGGGATTGATGAGGCAAATATCAGAGACTTTTCCTGCAATCAGTGAAACAGTAACTGTGGGTATGTAACATAGTCATTAAAATGACAGGCATCCAAAATAAAGCCCATGACTGGTAAGGTTTGCTGACCTTAGTGACTGAAAATGAAAGTGTCCTTTGAAAAGTTGGATTTGGAAGCAGAAAGAGATGGAGAAGCATCTGAGAGATAATGAGAGTAAAAAGAGGTGAGAGTCATACAGCTGATGCCTGGTTGAGATGGCAGAACATTTGAGATGTTGTGGTGTTCCCTCACCTTGCACTAACGGTGTTTGTGTATGGCTGTGAGAAACATCACAGGGAATCTGGGGACAGGTTTCTGGTGGCACAGGAAAAAGTGTCTGGGGAATAGGAAACTGGGGAAAACAGTTTCTATACCTGCAGATAGTTTCCTCTGGAAATAAACTTGTATTTCATGGATGTCATCTGCCTACAAAAGGCTTAATCAAGTTTACCCTGGTGCACTATCTTGTACAAACCACTGCCTTTATTATAATTAATCTCTTTGTAAAAAACTAGTACCAAACACAGAAGTATTTCTATGTTTATATGCACTTACGGAGCTGAAAATCTCAGACATGCCATACTTTGACTTGTGCACACAGATGGACACCCTTGGATGTTTGAATTCTCTTGCAATCTTTGGTAAGATGCATCATCAAAATCCAGTTTATACCCAGCTGAGACCTGCTGCAGGAGAGCACCTTCCTCTCATTCCACTTTTTTCATCCCTACAGCCTTTTGACATTCTGTTTTTTTTTTTATTATTTCAGTGTAAAATCCACTGTTAAAATAGTTCAGCAACAACAACAAGCTTTGTGAAGTGTTTTTCATCTTTAGATCACAATAAGAATTTGATAATGTTATTTTTTATATATTGGTAGAAGTATTTAATTATATGGTGGTTTATTTGTTTATTTAATAGATCTATATATCAGATATATAAAAATATACAAATTTATATATAAATTTGTATATTTATTATATATCTGATATATTTAATGTATCAGACCTCCTGCAGCTGGTCTCAAGTGGATAGAAATTGCACTTTTTCATTAACACATTTCATCAGGTGTCGGTGATTGAAACATAGACTCCATAGGTACATGCAAAGCCAACTTTTATTGTACAAAGCACACCTTTATACTGTTCCAAAACTAGCAGTTCAACAGCCACAAACGTCAGCTTCTAGGATTACATCTTCAGCATCTCTAATGGCTACTGATTACAACCTCTTTGCCTAATCTCCTGTTAACTATCCTACTTTTGCCTCACCTCCTGTTCTTTATTTGTCTCCTGCTCTTTTGTTTTGCCCACTGCAAGACTTGGCAGTGTGGGAAGATCCCAAAATTCTTCGATTTTCATCTCTATAAATAGCCTATGTAAGCATCCAGACATTGCTGTGTTTGGTTGCTGCACACATAAATATTTGGTGCATCAGAGTCGGACCTGTACAGACATTCCCTTTTGATGCTTTGCTTCCCACATTCTGTTGTTGTTGTGATGAGTTCTCTCAGAATTCTGATTTAACAACTTATACTCAGAATTTCAGCCTTCAAAATAAGAGCTTAATTTTTCATTGGCTTCATTTTGTAGAGCTGGTGAAAGCATGGGGAACTTGGGGAGAGAAGGATGACCCAGATAAGAAAACTACCAATATGAGATCAATAATGAGTATCTAGAAGGTAGAGCAGGAAAAGAAAGAATCATAGGACTGATATAAAGTTGTATTGATGTAGAAAAAAATTGCCGTAAATAACAGTAATTTTCAGTTCCCATTTCGCTGCCTCAGAGGTGTAAAAGCCTTTAACTAATCCCAAGGATTTTTGCACTGGCCTTCATTTTCAGTATTTCTTTAGCCAGAGTTGCATTATCATTCTGCCTTGGAGAAGGGGAAAGTATGGAAGTACAGCTCCCAGGGTGGCCAGCCCACCCTGGGTGGTTGCTAGGCCAGGACAGATGCCTGTGGGACAGGACGTGCTGTGCCTGGCACTGGATGGGATGTCACTGCTACTGGACCTTGTTCTGAGTGCCACGAGATCCCTGTGCACAGCACCAGTGACTACCACTGAACAGGAGGAGCTGTAGTGCCTATTCCACTGGAATAGTTGAAGCTTAGGAAGCAAACCCAAACCTAATCTGTTCTGTTGGCACTCAGTCTTCTCCTTCCTAAATAAAGTCTTACATCTTTCCAGGAATTCTCCTACAGAGACCTCATTACTGTAAAAAAGAGCAGATTGTTTATTTCTCCTCTGTATTCACCACTTTCCCATTACCTTCTCTTCTTCAGCGTGTTCATGCTGATTCCTGATGGATTTGTGATCCACTAAAACTCAGTGCCTCTCACTGGTCCACTGTGTAGGGACTGACTCTCCATGTGTACCTCTGTGTTTAATTTTCCTACCTGAGGGCACCTATCATTTTTTTTTTTTTCATTTCTTCTACTTTTTCTTCCTGTTTTTCTCAGGTAATTCTTAGTTCCAAATCGAGGCTCCTAGCCTGTTTCCTTCTTCTTCACATCAGTATCAAATGTAAGTTCATTAAGCATTCTCTTTATTCTCTTCATTCAAGTCATGAATAAAGAACTGAGCAGCTCGGACAGCAAGGCAGATCCCAGAGAAACCAGATTCCTTCTCTTTTGCCTCCGCTGTGACAGCAGCCCTTTGATAACCAGTCCATCTTGGAGTGTGCTCTTCCAAGTTTGGCATCTCCTTAGCAATGACTTCATCTATTTTCCATGTGTGGTTTAGGCAGTTCATGAAAACACAACAGGAGAAGGTTTCAGAACCCTGCCTGAAGATACGTGGTATTTACAGCTTCTAATCTTTCCAGAAGCCATAAAAGCTTATTTTCCATTAGTCTGACTATATTTATGCTTGAAAAATGATGTGGGCTGTTACTCATCACTGTTATGTTCTGCATGCTTCTTGTTTGTTTGATTACAAATGGATAGGATTTATTTGCCCTCAGCAGACACCATTTGGAACTGACAGAAAAAGGGAGCAGCTGCTCTGCTGGCATTGCTGCCAAGAGGTTTGGAAGGGCACCAGGGTCAGGGGCTGGCTTTTCCACAGTCACAAAGGTACCAACCCAGTTCAAACCAGTCTTACCAGAAGAGCCTGTGTAACACTCCTTTACAAAATACCCAGCTTGGGTTTGTGTGTATCACTCCACTCTGGCAGTACAAAGCCTGTGCTTTCCGACCTCCCTTATTCCTCCTGGAGGGAGATGCAGACCTCATGCCTTACCAGTGCAGGAGGGCAGAAGGGAAAAGAAACTACAGTATTAAAGCTATTTTCACTTCCAAAAATACAGAGCAGACAGACACATATATGCTGTGTTCACACTGCCTGAAACTTCACTGTCCCATTTCTGGGTTCATAGAATCCAGACTTTTTTTTTGAGTCATTAATTCCTTTACTCACAAAAGGTATTTCTACCTACAGAATGGTATTTTTACAATGAGTTTATGGTTGTTTACTTCATGCCTTTTAATGTTTTTTTCACACTGCCCTTTTCTCATCTGGCTACACTTTCATTTGTATTACATTTCTTTTGTTAAGGAATAGACCTGCTTCAGCCATTGCACCTGTAAATGTCAAGTGGGGGTTTGGCCTTATTCAGTTACTTAGTTTTGTCAGCATTAAGAGTTCTTTTCTCTTAATTTCCAAACCTGTAAACCCAGACAGGGACAGAAAATGTGCAAAATGAAAATCTTTCTTACTCTTGTATATACAGCTATAACAAACTGGCAGAGATCAGCTCTGGGATCCACCTGTGCAATCTCCAATTACCTTTTCCCCACATGGATTTCCTGAGGAGCTTTGCTGCCTCCTGTTTGTGTGGGTGTAACTGATAAAGATGTACAGTCAGGTATAATAAAAGAGATTTTTGTTTATAGCCATGATTCTAAAAAGCATAATTTTTCATCCTTGAACACCAAGCCCTTCACAGATTTCATCTAAAACTGTGTGTGTTCAGCTGGGAGGGGCAGGCAAAGTGATCTGCAGGAAAAACGATTCACTAAGTTTAGAGCATTTGTAATGAGCAAGGTGTGAATCCTGCTTCCTTATCCCTGCTCCCAGGACTGCACACAATCACTGCGTTAATAAAAGAAGAAGCAAACTTCAGGAACAGCTCATGGAATAGAGATCAGAATGTGTGACTGGAATCCAGATTTCCTGCCATGCCAGTACTAAAGTGTTCTGTAGGATAGCAGTGGGAGGCAGAAGAAAGGAGAAACACACAGTGTGTTTGGGGAAGAACTACAGGAGGTACAAGTGGTACCTCAGAATGTGGTGACAACTGAATTAGCTAACTACAACAGTGTCTATAAAAGGTAATTATTATTTATAGGAGTATCTTTCTGTGAGTAAGGTAATGGCTGTGCCTTATAAAACTGCACAGCAGTATAAGTAATGCACTTTCCTCAGGACAAATGTGTGCCTGAAGTAACTCTTCTGTCACCTGGATGGGAGTGCTGGCCCTCCTCACCTCAGGAGACATCCCAGTGCACTCCCACCACCAAGGAGCCCTTGCCAGCAGTCAGCCTCCTCCAGCCCTGACAACAGTCCAGACTGGGGCTGCTCAGGTGGACGCTGGCCTGGCTTTGGCTGGGATTGCCAGACCTGATCCTTTGCTGAGCTCAGGCTGGAACAGCAGAGAGGTGAATTGCTGGGTTAGAACTGCTTTGGAGTTGTGCCTCCTCTGCAGTGCCCCTGGAAAACCTGCAGTTAGAGTGGGAGCTGTCAGGACCTGCTGAGCTACAAACTAAGCCTGATGGCAGAATGGTCAAGGCCTGGAGCTCAGGGCTGGAGCATGGCCATGACCACAGTGGTTGTGGGTTGGAGCTGCCCGTGAAGCTTTCAGCTCCCGCTGTGGAGTGCTGTGAGGTGTGGCTGTGTGTTGGGGCTGTGAGGTGGGAGTTCCTCAGGCACTACTCAGTGCAGCCCCTCTGGATGTTTCTGCTGCAGGCCAGGTACAGAGCATTTGCTGAGAGGAGCACAGCGTGTAGGGGGAAGCCACCAGCTTTGCTTGCAGACAGAAGACTTTGTCTTCCTGGAAAAGGTGATGACAAAGACTTTTTGGACTTGAGGTAGAAATTTCCAATACTGTAAGAATTATGAGTATCACTGCTTTTCAGAGTGAACTTCCAGTGTGAAGGAAAACAGAAAATAATGCCCCATAGCCGTGTCTGCTAATGGCAGTGGTTAAGTTTAAGCAGACGGGGATGAAGTTGCTCTTTTGTTTTTTTTGGCTTGGAGCGAGAGTGATTAGATTTGAGAGGCTTCAGGCTCTCTTTCACAATTACCCCAAACCTTTGGTAGTTGTACTAATTAACACAGTCCAACTTCTTTCCTCCTATGATTGACCTTTCAAGAAACATTGAAGTGAAGTTTAGGGGTTTTTTCTCCTATACCATTGTGCAGATAAAGGTATAGGAGAAATATTGTTGGATAGAGCAGGTGATCTGAGCTCTAGTAACAATCCATCACTACCTTGGGGAGATATAGTTGCTTGTAAATATAGTACTTTCTGTCTCCTCTTTGTTTTTCATAGCCTTGAATGTGTTACCAGCTTTCTTAGCCTTTAAGGGCATTATACTTGGAAATAGTGAGGTGTGAGGAACACAGATGTATAAGATCTTCCATGCAATGAATCCAGAGCCTCCTGTTGTAGGTTATGAACTCAGTGAAGTCATTGGGGAAGAACTTCAGTAACTGAGTGTGTGAGGTTAAGTTTGGCCTTATACGTTAGAGACTGGAGGCAGGGAAAAAATAGTAAGATTAAAGCTGACTTGAAAAAAAAGTTTTTAAAAAATTACATGGTTTTCCATAGCAGAGAACTTTGAATTTCCTTAGGGGAAAAGGTGGAAAACTCCACAATGGAGAAATTTTGTGATGTTGTTGACCAGCAGATGATACTTGGTGAAAAGGTTTTTTGATATTTGTGTCTTTAACAACTGTGGGTGCACGAACTATTGCATGCAGGTCTGTGCTATCCACCATAATTTGGGATGCCTCAGCATGTGGTGGAGGAGGATCAGGGACTTGGTCTGTAGGAGGAAATGGATGCTGTTACAGTGATACAGAGAGAGACCTAAGTAACATATCTGGAAAAGCATTCCAGAGAGTGAGATGGATAGCTCAGGGAAATAGCCTTTCAAGCAAAGTGTTTTTTCATACTTCAGACTTGCCAGAAAAAAATGCAAGTGTATATAAAATTGGTAGGGAGCTGTGCAGTGGCTGGGGAAAACAACCTAGATGATTTAATAGACTTTTTGTGTCTGTAACATCTGGATTCAGGGAGTTAATCTGGGTTAGTGGCATTCTGAATCTGCTGATTTGGTGCTAAATCAGGAAAAGTGGGAATTAACAAAGTGCACAGCTGCACTGGTACTGTTAGAAGGCAACATGCATCGAAACCAGTAGTTATTCACCAAAACCCATGAAACTTGTTAAAATTCCAACAATAAAATCATAGGACCACAGAGCCCTCAGCAGAGGATGGAAATGATCCCACCCTCAGAAGAGACACCTGGCTGGTCTCGTCCACAGGCAGCAGTCACAGCTGCATGGCTGCTCTACTCCACACCTCCCTGAGCCTGCTCCTCCAGGTGGGCTCAGAACCACCTCCCCCCCCACCAGGGCCCTGGAGCCCCTCGAAGGCTCTCCGTGTGTCCCACAGCCTCTCCTGCTCACAATTCCTCCTTTGCCCCACTCCAGACCTCCAGATTGTTGTGGGAGTAAACCCTTCTGGTTCTCCTTATGTTTATGACATGTAATCATAATTTTTGCATAGCTTTCCATTGTCCAAGCTTCCTTCGTGGAAACCCCCACAGACCTGCAGCTGCAGTCTTACTGGAGCAGGGAAGGTGGCAGGGAAGCTTTGTTTAGGGTGTGTACCTGTGTGTGTACCTCGGTGTGGTATCTGCTGTCTGCACAACAGCTCTGCCTCAGGGACTCCTGTTCAGACCTACCCACTGAAATAACCCCTCTGGCTTTGTACCCTCATACTGTAGAGACTCTCTCTTTCTAAGCAGTAGATTACTTATGTCCAAGTGCAGTGTCTACAGTTCAGCTAGCATCCTGTTTCAGTTTTTCTCTCTGTTTCTTCCATTTGGCCAGTGATTCAGCAGATCTGATATACTTTCCCAAGTATTCTTTTCAAAGTACTCAGAATTTCCCAACACCACAAACTGGGACTAACAGCTCATTATACCATACCCCAATGCAGCTGAGGTTGTGCTTTGTCAGAGGCTCTGGATTTTACATGAAGGTGAAAAAAGGAGCACAGGTAGTTCTTGGTTGTGTAGCAAATGAGCCATCTTTGTACCTGTACCTTAATGTGCTGGGGTTTCAGCACTTCTTAACACAAGGCTGAGGGCATCCTGTTTCATTAACATTTAAGAGTGTGCTGTGCTGTGGCTGACTGAGCTGTGGCTGACTGCTCAGAAGCATCACACCCTACATTTCTTAGGGACTGTACTGGAGAACTTGAACCATTGGTGCAGTAAGTGCCAGGTGGAGCAGAAGTCTCCAGAACAGTCATCACTGAGTGTTCCTCTAGTGGCTCTCATGGTGGCTGTGTTTGTGGTGAAAAGTAATACTTCATTTTCATTTGTCTGAAGTAATTTTTTTGGAGTGGAATTGTTCCATTCTCATTAGATCTCTGAGGGTACAAGAAAATTGCTAGTTTAATTGGAGAACTTTACCCTCAAAATACTCAGCCAGCTTCAAATATCAGCAAAACTGCTGCTGATCCAAGAGTTACCTTAGCAGAAATGGCTTGAACTGTTCATGCCATCTCTCCCTTCCAGCCCTTTTAATCCTGGGTTGTTTCACCTTTGGTATTGTTTGGCTGGTGCCTGGGTTGGACCTTCCCAGGAGGGTACTGAGCTGCTGGCTGTTTGTGGAGCACCTAAAGGATGTGCTGTGGACACCTGACAAACCTCTGGCCTTTGAATTGCTGCAGTGCAAATAGCAATGAACCAGTGGCCTGCAATGGTGGGAAGGGTCAGTATGCACTCATAAGAATTGGACTGTGCAGCTAAGGATTCAAAGGGAAAAGACCAGCAAAGGCAGGTGAAGGGTATGGGTGAGGGTTGAGGTACTTATTCCTAGATACAGGGGATTGTGTTTGCAAATTCATTTCCCACACACACTGTTACTGTTTTATAAACTGGTCAATCTGCCAAGGAGGTTTGCCATAACAAGAAGATGCCTTTCTGTAGAAAAATGATGTGTAAAATACCTGATTCTAGGTTGTTCCAAATGTGGGCTTCCAAAGCTGAGACCAAGGAATGGTAATTAGTAAAGTATGCTTTTCCCCCAGGGAGTAATAGTTCTTTGCTGAGCAGTATGATTAATCAAGAAGAGATTAAACATTATGTGCTATGTTGTGTTGTCACCACTGTCATTTCCTGACAGTTTGTACGGCTCCATACTATAATATTTTTAGGCTAAGTAAGTTTTTTACTGGAATATAAGTCTTCTTTACACATGAAACTATACTGACTTGGAGGAAAAGGATCTTTTCATTTGAACAAGGAGTTACATTAATTTTTTTCGTGTTGTCTACTTCCTTTGTCCAGTGCAGAACTTGCAAATTTATATGGGGCCTTCAGGAATTAAATGCATAGTAAAACTAAAAGTAATTCTGTCAAAGAAGTTGGAAGGCAAAGCTGAGTTCAGCAGCATTGCTCACTTTATACATGCATGAAATCAATTAAGTGTTTATTTTAGTTTAGCTGAAGTCTTTCAGCACTGAAGAGGCTGAGGCTCAAGCAAATATGAAGAGAATGGCTGTCATATTTCCTGCCTAAAGTATTCACATTTTATTTCTTAGTTCCTAGAAACATTTTCCTGTAATTACAGCAGCTTTTTGGGCGTGAGAGGGGGAACATACAGAGCAAGAGGCTGACTTTTTGACAGACTGTTCACAGGAACTTGACTGTTTTCCTGAACTGAAATTCTGAAGAAATTCTGGAATTGTTTGGGAAGTATTTTTCAGATACGGCATATCTGTGTTCTGAGTGGCACGTCCAAGTTGATTTGCGGCCCTATTCATGCATCTCTGTGCTTGGGTGCACCAATTAAATTTAAAAAAACCTCAACCAAACCAACCCCACTATTTTTCTGACCAGATATCCATAATGACTCTCAGAATACACCACTGAGTTGAACTTCCTTTGAATGTATTACTAAAAAAATTAATGGAAGGGAAAGGAACTTCATATAACCCTGGGAAAAGCAAAGTGCCCAAGAAATTTCTTAAAATCAGGATTTGGCATGGGTTGTGCTTTCAATATCAAGAAACTGTGAGACATCTTTCTGGTACTTCTGCATCCTGTTGCTGCCAAACAATACAAATTTGTGGGATATGAAAATGAAAGTTTAATTTCTTAAATTAATGGGGGGATTTAATTTCTGTCACCCGAATATGGATTAGTCGCTTTGTTTAATTGAGTTGTTCTGCACTTTTGGCGTGGCTGTGGCTGGCTCTCAGTTCCTGTGTTTGCTGTGCAGGGGGAGAGGCCCACTGAAGCACACCTCCGATGTCATCAACGCAGCCAAGGTGATCTCGGAGTCAGGCTCGCGCATGGACCTCCTGGCGCGGCTCATCGCTGACCAGGTGAGTTCCTACAGAGCCCTGCAAGAACCCTGCTCAGCCACACACATCTGACACCTCCCAAGGTCACTTACAGGACACTTCTAGACTTACTTCAAGGACTTAGATAACACTTGTAGAGCTGCCTGTCTCACTGTCCTCCTGTTCCTCACTTCAGAGGCACTGCAGTGTGCACAGATCCTGTCTGAGTCTCTGTGTGGATTCTCTTCTCCAGTTGTATCAGTGTTTTGTTCATGTACACACTGAAATAAATGTGTACATATATCACACATGTCTAGGTACATGCACTGGTCTACACATGCATTTGTACATGTCTGTGAATATTTGTGAGCTCCCTTAAGCTGTGAATGCAGCATTTTAGACATACATTTTATATGAACAAGTATATGCATATGTATTTAAAACATATATATATGCATAGCTGCTTTAATATATATGTATGTTAAGGGATATGTTAGTATATAAATAGCTGTAAAAAAGCTGTTGTCCTGGTTTAACCCCAGCTGGCAGCTGAGTATGATGCAGCTGCTTGGTCACCTTCTCCCGGAACTGGAAAAAGAAGGAGACCTCATGGGTTGAGATAATATGCTTAATAATTTAAAAAAATATAATAGCAATAGTAGTAGTAATATTGATACTGAAAGAAGGGGTGAGAGAGAGGACTGAAACCCTGGAGAAAGAAGTGATGCCCAACACAATTCCCTGGCATGTGCTGACTGATGCCCAGCCTGTCCCTGAACAGCAATCAGCCCCTTCCAGGTTAGTCCCCCTCAGTGTCCATACTGGGCATGACACTCTGTGGAATTGGAATGGAATAGCCTTTGGGCAGTTTGGGTCACCTCCACAGCTGCTTGTGCATTGCCCACTGGCAGAGTGTGGGACACTGAAAGGTCCTTGTGTTACCAACTTCCTTCCCATACTCCATCCAACACCGCACAGGGCCAGCCACTGAGGAGGACATGAACTGCATGCCAGGCAAAGCCAGGCCAGCTGTGGAGAGGTTTAGAGGTGCAGGCTTGTCCTCTCCTGACTGACTTGGGTAAATTACCTGGCAGCAACGGGAGCTGTTCCAGGTGAGCTGTGGGAGCACAGGATGGTGGCACTGGCACAGGAGCTCTGGGCAGGTGCTTGGTTTCAGCACCAGCTTAGTAAGGGCACTGCCTTGTCTGGCTCCAGAATGGTTTTCCACCCTCTGCAGAGGTACTGATTCCATGCTTTTGCTGCACCTTCCTTCTCTGCCCCCACCAAACAGTAGCTGTTTTGGCCCCTGGAAATGTGCAGTTTCAAGGTGATTTTTGGTTTTACCTTTATGAGAGTTACTTATCACCATGAAATGCAAAGTAGTAGAGCTGGAAGGTGTGCTTTATTTCTGTTGGATTTTTAAATCAGCAGATGGTTCCACGTCCCCCCAGGCCAGCCCAGCAGGACCAGGGTAACTCAGCAGCCTGGATAAGGGAGCTGCAGTGGCACCTGAGCACACCTGCAGCCTCCTCAGCAGGCTGGGTGGGTTGGGGCCCTACAACCCCAACAGAGGAGTGCAGGGAAATGGCAGCATGCAAGTGTCACATGTGAAGCATTTCTTTCCTTTGTGGCTGCCTTTCAGGTGCAGGGCAGCACAGCAGAGCCACTGTTTCCACACCCTCAAGTGCTCTGTCTCTTCCCTTCGCTCTTTATTTTCACTTTCAGTGCTTGATTTTCTACTGTGTAGGAAGGAACACCAGTCTGTTAGTGGCTGTCATGAGTCTCCCTGAATTGCAGATAACAAGACAAAGAATTTCTATTTTGCATTCATACAGTTGTGATCAGATTTGTGGAAAAAAAGTCTGGACTCCCCATTCCCAATCTTGACAGATATTTTTCCAGCATTGGACAACAGCTCCTTTCAAGCTTTTATCTATTACGGATTAAAATTCGAACCTGTCACTTATATATTGTAGAAAACGATGCGATAGTAAAGCCAAAGATGAGTAAGGGTCATAAATTCTTGCTGGGTTTAGGACAGGGAATCCACTCTCACAGAAATATTTCTTTTCGGAAAGAAAGATTTCAGCTGTATTATTACAGCTACTCCAGACTAGAAACATGAACAAATCAGCATGACAACAAAGAATTCATGAACCATTAGTGGTGATAATTCGTGTGTCCCCTCAGAGCTGCTGGGAAATGTGACATCATTCAGGTTATTGTAACTCTTTTTACTGAATTCACTCCAACTCTTTCCATTTGCCCTGGCTCAGAGCTGCACACAGCTGACACTCAGGAGCCACCTGGCCCCTGGGATTTGTTCTGTCCATCTGAAGCACACTCCTTACTTACAGGTGTTGGATTTTAGATGCAATTTTACATTACATGCACTAAAACCAAATGAGCAGATACAAGTGAAAAACCCAAACAGAAATCAAAAGATGATCCAAAGCCACCCTTCTAGTTGTGGTGAACACAACTGCAGTTACTGCTAGATATGTTTCAAGCTTAGTAAAAAAGAGAATCTTCCTTTATTCCTGCTATTACAGATATTCTTAGTATGATCCTCTCATTCCTTTGGTGGCTAGAGATCTTCTAACTTCTGTAACCTCTTTTGGTTGTGCCAAGTTATCCTTTAACTTAGAAAGCTCTTTTCTCATTGTGGTGGTTTTTTTTAATCTCAAAGGTATTTTCAAATTCCTTTTCTCAGCTGTTATTTTGTGCGGTTTCCTATGCCCTGCACTCCTGAGGTCTTAAAATAAAATAAACTTCATATTCCTCTGGGCTAGCAAATACCTGTTCTCTGAATTTGGGCCAAACTGGATAAGCCCTTCAGGAACTTGGTGCCCAGACTAGAACATGAATGCCAATAGTGCCTTCCTGAGCACCATTCAGATTTTATTGTGGAATATTTCACGTTGCCTTTTATTAACATCTAAATTATGTAGAATTTCTGTTACGTGGAAAAAAGGATTTGTATGATTTGCTTCAATTTTCAAGTAACTGATCTTCCAAGATGGTTCTTCCATTCTTCCTGCACATACTTTCCTGGACACTTTTTCACGCCTTGCTATCAAGCTTAGGCTGTGCTCTCAGTGTTTGTCACCACTTCTGACACTGCTGTTTAATCAGGCCCAATTCCCAGTCTCCCAGGACTCTGCTGTTCCTGTGCTTGTGCAGTGACCAGGACAAGGTGTAATGTGAGAGTGCACTCAAGGAAGAGAACCAAGGCCTTGCTCTCCTTCCTCTTCTCCGTAGCTCAGACCTGAGCAGGGACCCTACAGAACACCACTGCATAATGAAGAGTCACTGCTGTAGCTCTTTGACCTCTTCCTGTTCGTAAAACATTTTCAGATGAGTAACTCTGATTTACACTCTATGTAATTTCAGAGAACCTAAATTGAGAACTCTGCAATTGCATCATTCATGGAGTCTTTCTGTTAGGAAGAAAGGAAAAAAAACCCACACCAGAATGTATTTGCAGTCTTGTGTAAGTTGTTAGCCACAACAGAACCTCTGATACATTTGTTCTTTCATTTCAGATTTTTATAGTTCCCTGTTCCTGTGTTGGAAGAGAACAGTGTGGTACAATTAGCAGAACTCAGCTGTATTTCAGTCCACAGTCACAGCACTTTTAGAATGGCTCAGAGTTAACAACGGTGAAAATAATCACAGTTACAGCATCAACATCAACCTATGCACATGAATCACAAGTGCATTAGAAAGTCATTATCAGGAAACATTTCCTCTAGTCAGAAGATTTTTGTTCTTTGTTCTTTTTGTCAGAAGACTTTTGCTATTTAGTAATCTGGAAGCCCTAAGATAATGAAGGCAGTGACTACATTACCCCAGTTTGATGAAATGTGCTGAAGATTGAAGTCTGTATTAAGAGCCTCCTCAGAATTGCAGTTGTTTTGCACCCATTAGGATCCCAGTCAGGCAGGCCCTGACTCAGGTCATTTAGGATGCTGTTTGTAAGAGCTAATTAAGGTGGTAAGGCAAGCACAGTGTAAATAATCCCTTTTGGTGATGGAAACCCCACTGGTGGAGCACCAAAGCTGCCTCCTGTCTGTGCACATTTATAGAGGTTGGTGGGTGATTATCCCCAGTATTGTTCCCCTTGAAAGCCAGATTTGGATTGTAGAGCAGTGCTACTGACTTTGTTAGCAAAAGGATGAAGTGAGAGCAAACCAAACCCAGAACTGTCTGCAGTCAATCTCCTGTGCATTGTTCATCCACACCCCATGTGCCACTGCTGTGTCAATGCTGGTTTCAATCTGGTTTTAATCACTGGATCATTTTAATTTATCAAATTGTTTGGAGGTTCTGGTGGATATTCTGTTAGGTAAAAGACCACTGCATCTTTGGGATGCTGCTCTGACAGAAAGCCCTTTTAGCAAGAGCCCCTGCCTGAAGGATGTGTGGGGGGAAATCCTCTCAGAATTTGCTGGGCTCTACAGTTAGGAGAGTGCAGCATTAAAGTGGTAACCATCAACTGCCTGTAGGATGATGAAACTGAGCATTTATTAATTGTCCTCCTGCTGCATCCTAGTGTTTGGTTTCATTGGTGAGCAAGTGCTGCTTGTACCAGCTGCTCCTGAGCAATAGGGAGAGGATTCCTTATGCAGTGTCTTCCCTACAGTACATTCCTTCCTAACATCCGTTGATGGTTGCTCTGATAGTGTCCAAGGCGTGAGGTTTAATTTTTGGCAGGGCTTGTTCCCGCTCAGAGCAGCAGAGGCTGCTCCGTGTGCACTGTGGGTAAACACTGCTGTGTGTGCCAAGCCAGGCTGGGCTGTGTCCTCTGCTGCAGGGCTGTGCCCAGACCTCAGGCTCCTTTGGGCTGTTCCCAGCCACTGCCAGGAGTTAATAGTGAATATTGGCACGACTGGGGAGGTAATGGCCTGACTTTCATGGTGCTCCCAGTCTCCAGCAGCCATGCCAGAATGGACTTAACCAAACGTATTGTTGACACACTTGACATGTGATAATTTTTCCATTAATTTCCCAGTAACTTCTCTAACATATGGAAACTTTTAATATAGCCATTCTGTAACAAAGATTTTGGCAACTTAGCAACCCTATGTTAAAAACCATTTCCTTTGTTTTCCTTTTGACTCCTCCTGGGAGTCACTTTTAATGACCCCTTGGAATGGAGGAAAGAATACCAGCATTCATTAAAATAGTCTTTTTTTCTGTCTGAGCCTTGGTGTGGCCAGTGCAGGGGAAAGATGCACTGTATCTACTGGGGTAGCCAAGCTGTGGATATGCCACAGACTTGTACAGTTGCATAATTACATTTCAGGAGAACTTTCTTAGTCAGTGCCCTGCATGTGCTTTTTTGAATGCTTCTGGCATTGAAACTGTTTCCACAGAACCTCAAGATCTTGTTCTTGAGTGCAATTTCCTGGCCTTTGATGTGTATCATCTGTAGCATTCCTAAAAAGGAATTTCTTCTGTAATGCTGTGTGAGGCAGACAGTACCTGTGTCTAGCCTGACACTATTATTATATAAAAGAGTGCTATATAATAATCATCATTGTGTCTGAACTTCGGTTCTTGGTATTGTCACTGTTTGAAGTGGATGAGGCACTCTGTTGGCACCCTATACACTTTTCTCTTGAGTTTTTCTGGCCAGAGGGATAAAATCAAAGTGTAAATCAGGAAAGAAAAAAATGGAGAAGGAACAATCTTATTCCAGGAATACACACCATTGTGGTAGAATTAGTGCTGATGCTTTAAGGGATTACATTGTATTTGACTGGAAGTATATTTTTTTATTAATTAAATGAAATAAACAGTGAGTATTCCAGCTTTCTAATCAGTTGCTGAGATACCATTATATAAATACTGTTTTAGGCAGTCCTTAAGGCAGTGCTCAGTAAGGAAGAAACAAAGACATATTTTAGGGCAATTTTCCATAATATGCTAGCATTTTGAAAACACCACACAGAGAACATGTCAAGAAAGTCTTCTGGTTTTGTTGTAAACTGTGTCCAAATAGGGGAAACAATAATGGATGTAGTAGAATATGAGGTAAGGACTGATGTTAAGTCATATTAATTAATCTAAAATTGTACACTCTGACCTTCCTTATTTACTGTTACCTTTTGCTAAGTCTAAAGCATGAACTTGCTTAACCAAGCATTATTGCATAGCTATGCAGAATTGTCACACCAGCCCTTTGAGGATGTATTGTTTCTTCAGCAAAGCCATGGGCTGAAATATTTTTGGAGTTAAGTAGAATTGGTGCTTTTTCTGACTCCTGGCAGGTTTTGGATTTAAATCCATTGACCACAATTCCATATGAGCAGAAGTTTCAATAAGACCACAGGTGATTGTTAACAGTGTGCAGTTGGTGGGGATGTATCTTTGCTTTTTCAATATGCAAAGCTGAGCAGAGTTTCCTGGCAAAAGGAAGGGGCTGCATTCATATCATGTAAGTACCACACAGGCCAAAACCATGGCTCTGAAAACCTGCAGGGATCTTGTGCTTATTTATCACTCTTAATCTATCCAGCTGTGGGAACACAACAGAGGCTCACCATTCCCCTTAGGATCCCTTTATTCTGCCGGAGCAATGAAAATCAGCCTTAGAACAAATTCATACCCAGCCTTTGGTGTCTGGCCTGGTACCACAGAATTGTACTCCAAGTACTCCACATATTTTGGGAGTTCACAAAAATTAGGTTGGAAAGATCCTATTTTCATTTTTTAAAAATATATCTGTGGTGTTAAAAATATTGACACCAGTGAGTTTTCCATAAGACATTCTTATTTTGCTGTTCCCACTGCTAGAGAGGATGTGCAGATTGAGTTGAATACACTCTGGCTGGAATACAGAAACCTGCATAGATCATATTACAAGATAAAGCTGAATACAGAAATGTTAGCATGTCTCTGTGTGTATGTTTGCACTGCCCACAAAATCTATGTTTATATTGCCCTCATCACTGTCAGTGGAAGTATTTTCTTAAATAGAGATTATTTTAGGAGTTGAAGTAGTTACTTCATATATTGAAGGATGTATTTAGAAATACTGCTAAGGCAAGCACAGCAATGTTAAATGCTGTGCATATGGGGAATTTGAGGCTTAATCTGAGCTTCCAACTATTCCATTTAAAAGCTTCCCAAGAGGAATGAACTTTGTAGCCTGATACAGCTTCAGTGAAAAGCAAGGCTCCAGTAGTGTGCAATTGGAATACTCCTCAGTGAAGTTTTAATGTGATGCCTGAGACATAATTTTGAATCAGCAGTTACTGAAATGCTTTATTTATTGTGCTTTTCAGTGCCCAGACCAGTCGTGCAAACAGGATTTACTGGCTTACCTAGAACAGATCAAGCTGTACTCCCATCAGCTCAAGATCTGCAGCCAGGTTAAAGCAGAAATCCAGAATCTCGGTGGAGAGCTCATCATGTCTGCAGTAAGTAGAAAAATGGCATCACTCTGTTAGTCAAACTACATGTTACATTTGAGCTGGGCTTTCCTGTGCTTGCAGCATGTTCCAGTGTCACTCCAAATACTGTTTTATTTTCTTTTCTAACACCCACTTAACAGCAAGAACCTACGACAGTGAAGCGTAAGACTTAAGGCTTTCAAGGAATAGCAATCACTTCTTTTTTTTAAACTCTCCAAACGCATTATGTGTTATCACTGTTACTCTGAAGTAGTCTGGCTTTAAGAACTGTAACCCAGTTGAAAATGCTGGTGCATTGACTTACACGTGGAATATGCTCAGGTGTGTCTGAACACAATAAAGACACTCCAGGGGTGGAGTTCCAGGTAAGAAAGAAATGCTGCAGGACATTCTACACATCTATAGGAATAAATTAAACAAAGAGCACGGTGACTTGATTCCTCAGTGAATTTTTTGATTTTGCTTTAATTTAAGAGTTATTCATGCCATTACAGCCAAGTATCATTAGTGGTGGAAAAGACATTGTATGTGATATTATGGGACATTTTTGCACTTGGCCTCAGCACAGCCATCCATAAAATGCCTTCACATTCCCATGTTCTGTGATGTGTTACTGCCTGGAGCACATGGGATTATGATTTCAAGGTATAAATCTGCTAAATGGCACCAAAACCAGGTAAGACACCCTTCCCACCAGGCACATTGTTACCCTTTACATACCTGGCACTGTATTTAAGAGAACTTCACATTCAAATCATCTGGAATTCTCTATTATCTCTGTATTCTCTATTATCTCTAGCTGTAGCTTTCTCTCCCCCCAGCTCTACCTCTGTCTATACCTATCACTGGCTATCTGAATTGATTTATAGCTATCTCTGTGTATCCCTATCTATATACCTATCTGTATCTGTCTATATGTATCTATACCTGTCTATATCTGTACCTGGATCCATCCATCTCTTCCTCTATCTCATCTGTCTCTTCCTCTCTATATTAAGCTGTACATGTCTCTACCTAGCTCTGTCTCCATCTTTATCCATCTACATCTATCTCAGTCTATCCCTATCTATATCCATCCCTATCTATTCCTGTCTGTATATGTTTCTATTAGTCTGTATCTATCTATACCTATCTACAGCTGTCCATATTTATCTATACCTATCTCTGCTTATCTATATCTATACCTATGCTTATCTCTATACATATCTATCAAACCATATCTGTCTATACCTATCTAAACTTGTATCTGTACATACTTATCTATACCTTCTATATCTTTTATCTCTCTATCCATCTAAACCTGTCCATTCCTTTGAATACCTATCTGTACCTGTCTATACCTGTCAATATTTAGCTCTCCCTGTCTAAACCTATGTCTGTGTATCTATATCTATCTACACCTCTTTATATACAGATATCTCTGCCTATGTATCTATACCTACCACTATTTATCTATACATGTCTATACCTATCTATACCTATCACTGTACTTGTCTCTGTCTCTATCCATCTACACTCACTCCACCTGTCAGTACTTGTAACTATTTGCACATATCTGTATCTCCCTCTCTGTACCTGTCAATATCTTTACTTGTCAGAATCTGTTGGCATCTAAGTTTATCTGTCAATACTTCTATCTACCAAAAATGTGTCTTTATCTGTCAATACCTGTCAATATCTGTCAATATCTATCTCTACCTGTCCAATTCTGTCAGCACCTCTGTCAATAGCTGTCTCTATCTCACCTCTCTCTATGCCTGTCTGTCCCTGGCTCATTCCATTGATATCTGTACATATGTCTCTGTCTCTGTCTAGGCTTACCTATCCCTATTTATCTCTCACTAAAACTATTATTACATTTTATGTGGTTTATAAACTAATCAGAGATGAAGCCTTTGTTGCTGAGGTGAGGTTTGACACCCTCATTGCTATAGGATACTTGTGCTGGCTATTCAAATGATTATTTAGAGACAACATCTGAACCTCTGGAACCTACAGATAAGTCATTTTAATTGACTGTATAATTTCTGAAGCCAATACTTGTTCTCACTAGAGCTGCACATTAACAAAGTCTCTCTTCCTTACCTATTTCTTTTCACAAGCAGTTCTGTGACCAGTGTGGGTTATAATAAAGCCAAATGTTGGAACCAAGTTTGGTTCTTGCTCTGCCTCCTGCTTTAGAATACTCATAATTGTTTTCGTTACCTTTTTTGTTTGTTTTTATATTTTATATTCTCCCGAGTCCTGATCTTCTCTGCATGAGAATCAGAAAAAGAGACAGCAAGATAAATCCTTGCAGATAGTAAAGTTTTTATTGTGCATTAAGTAAAAAACTCGTGAGCCTCCAAATACCTAAAAGTGAATCCATCCTCTGGTTGGTAAAGACCTGCTACAGGAAAAAAAACCTACCAGAAAGAACATTAGGAAACAATCATACTTACAGGTTACTGCATTGTTTGCTCCTTCCTGCAGCCATGTACCTGTGTGCCAGGAATGACCTCCCTGGTCCTTGCATCCCTCCTCTGCTGGCCTTGGCTCATCACAGTCTCTCCTAATCTCCTGCCTCCTTCAGGAGCTGGGACAGGCGTGTGCACTGAGGGGAAAGCTCTTCTGAATGTGGAAATGCCACACTTTCACGTTCAGATGGGTCAATACCAACTGCTACAGTGACAAATCCACTTTGAGAAACAAAAGGAGAATGATTGAGTACAAGCTGGTGGAATCCACACATAAAAGCAGTGTTGATATGGCTCTTACATTCACCCCACACCTCGCTTCTCCAACCATTAGAACTGTGCACAAGGATCTTGGATTTAAATCATCCTCAAGGGAAATTCCTTCTCACAAGAGTAGCAGTTCATTAAAAAATAACCCATAACCACCTTTTATTGAAGCCTAAAGACCAATTCAGAGGAAGGAAGAGAGAGGGATGAAGAGCAGAGGACATAGTATCACATATTTGCAAATCTGCAAAAGAAGGAACTGTCTTCTTGAACCAAAGCTAAGTCCCAGTCCCTGTCTTACCAGTTCTGGATAGTGCTGTGGTAGAGCAAGTAAAGAAGCCCTAAAGTGATGTTCCAGGTTAATCCTGGATAGCACCATGGAGCAGTGGGTGGCAGTGCCATGGCATAAGGGCAGCTGTGTCTCTGGCAGCAGCATGTTCTCACCTACATCATGACCTGCACTGGAGGAGGTGCTGCTGGCTGCCACCATAGCTCAGTGTGGCACTTACTCCTTGACAACAAAGAGCATTATGCATGTGAAAAACTATGCTGAAATCCATTAACACAGCTCAGTCTTCAGCTGTTTTTGATCTGTGTGCCCTGTGCCCTTGCCTGCCCTGCAGCAGTGCTGAGCCCCCCTGCCCTGGAGCGTTTCTTACCTACAGTTCCTACCTGGCTGTATCATTAGTGTGGGCTAATTAGGCCACTTTCCCTGGGGCAGCTGGGATGCTTTGGGGAATTCCCAGCTGATAGCTGTCCTCACTGCTCACCTTTTGGACTTGAGGCCACACATTCTTGTAGTCTGCCTTTCTCACTGTCCCTCCCCAAGCTCCAGTACTTTCTTTCTAGTCAGCCCTTAACAGATGTTAGAAGAGGTCCTGTACAGAAAAAGAAAGGAAGCGATGTGGATCACCAACTTCTCAGTCTCCATTCACTGCACTTCTGTTATTTTCATTCATTAAAAACTCCTTGCTCACTATTTAGTCTTTCATAGTCCCAAACAAAACTTATGTTTGTAAATACTGCTGCTTGCATTGCCAGGTTCTAAGCTGCTCAAGCCCAAATGGTGAGGATTCACTAAGTCTTTGTTAGGAGTGATTAAACAGGAAATGGACATTTCCCTCTATTAATTAGAATAAATTGGTGCCTCTTCAGGCACAAAATAGCAGGGTAACATTTGCAGTATGCAGATTGACAGTAATTGCATTCATTTATGCAGATAAGCTGATAATTCACTTACAAGCACTGCACAGTGATAGGCTTACACCTTACCTTGCCAGTTTGATATTTTTCCAACAATGGCGTTAAGTAAAGAGAATTGTATCACAGGGCAGAAAATGAACATATCTTACATATTAATACTGTGCTCCCTGACTTCTGCCAAGCAATTCTGTTTTGTGCTATTTATAGCTGTTATCTTCTTCTGTTTCATTTTATATTGTACTTGGCAAGAGAGACAAAGCTTCTTGGCCTTAAAAAGGAAAGGTCTGGAGGAGGAAACTCTCAAGAGTTCCAGTATCCCAGAATTTGCTAACTGGCACAGAAACCCCCTCTCAGGTTGACCAGCCTTTACCTGTGCACTGAGGGCCGTTTCACTCTGCTGTTCCTGCAAATGTCTCATTTATCTGCAGCTCTTCCCCCGGTATCTCAAGAGCCAGACTTTAACTTAAACACTGATGTCAGGCCACTTTTGTGCCAAAGTGAGGTGCTTTAATGTGTCTAACTTCATGTTCCAAGGCTGGACTGAAATACCTGTTTCCCTTCCTGAGTTCTCAGGCTTGTTAAATCACAACTTTCCAACACGACATTGCAATGAACGTGTTCCAGCTTTGAAGGCTGAACCACAGGTGAAAACACAGAGGCAAAGCTATAAGCCAGTAAGTAGAAAAATACAAGGGAGAGTCTCTGCCATCTGATATCCATAGCCCAGTTAAGGCTGCCTTGGCCCGTGTGCACCCCTGTGGCAGCTGGCAAACAGCTTCATGCCTTCGCCACACCGCGCGGGGCTCAGCTGGAGAGGAGCTGGCACTGTGCTCAGCTCCTGAAAAGCTGCTCCTCTGGCAGGGCAGGAGATGGGGCAGTGCATTTCAGCTCCTTTTAGGGTCTGGGTGTGCTTTTCCCCCAAAAGAGAAGTTGAGATGGGCAGAAAAGCTTCACCGTAGCTCCGGCAGGACTGGAAGGAAGGAACAAAGGGCTAAAAGCAGCAAGCTGGGAATCACAGTGGGATAGGGGCTGCTCTGACCACCCACTTGAGTTAGTGCAGGTCCCTAGCTCGTTCCTCTGCTTTCAGTGCTGCTGCCCTGCTCTCACTGCTGTGCCAACTTTGTGGAAAAGCATCCCTTTTTCCTTGCTTCAGATCCACAATGGCTGCTCTGACAGAGCCATACCCCTGAGCACCAGGGCACAGCTCCTGCTCTGTGCTCTGCCAGGTTGCTTCTCCTGCCTGGCATTTCTGCTTGGCACTCCTTGAGAACTCATACTTTGGCCTGTTTAAATGGATGTGGGAGGTTACTTGTAGGGCCTCACACCATGCATGAAATTACTTATTTCAGTATTTGACTCTGAAAATACTGAACTGCTCCATTTCTAAAAGCTGACATTAACCCCCAGGAGCTGATAAAATGAAGTTTTCTTCTACTGAGAGTTGACAGAAATGTTTCACTCTGGGTTTTTTATCTAATAGCACCACACCTTTCTTACTTTTCCTAGTGTACATTGGCAGGTGTGTGTATATAGAAATCCTGGCCTTTGGAAGCAAAGCAAGGGATAGATTTTCCTGTCAATCACTTACAGACAGTTTAGTTACTATTGCTTTCTAAACTGCATCTGCTGAGAAAAACTAATTTAAAGCAGTAGGAAGTAATTCTGGTAACGTACACTACAGGACAGTTAACTTTTCCTAGTAATAATTACTCTGGTAATTAGCAAAATCAGGATGTGTCTTGTAGTTCTTAGCCTCAGTGCATGTAAAAAGATTATTGCAACAAACACTCTATTTCTTCCTCAACAGCAAGGAAAGGATTTATATTAAGCCACTGTTCTCTTTTTCTCAAGGGCCTGTTTTTAAAAAAATAGATTCCTTTTTAGAATCCTCCCTGGAAGTGAAAGCAGCAGTACTGGGGAGGGGCTGAGCTATCCGCCTGGCTAAGCATCTGCTCCGTTATGGTGTTGCACAGGAACAATTTCACAGCCCTTAATGTAAGTTGTTTATCATTTAACTTGGACACAGGCCTGGGCTAATTATAGAACTCAGTTTCAGTTCTTTGAATCCTACTTAGCCTGAAGCAGACTCTGGTAATGGTTAGTTCTTAGTCCATTAGATTCAATTTCCCCACATGAAAAATGGGTAAAACACAGAACAAACTCCAGACATCCCTGAGGTGTTTAATGCAATCACTAGCTGGACAGACAGACATAGATAACCAGTGGAATAGTCATGTTTTCCTAAAACTCAGTTCCTTGAAAAGAAAGCCAAGCAGTGAAGCTGATTTCCTGAGGCCACGTCCATGGACAGGGATGAAATCTCTCCAATATGCCAGAGGGGGAGCATGGCAGTGCAGAGGTGAGCAGAATACTGAGGGAACAGTGGAGAGAAGAGAATCACAATGGCAGGCCTCCCCTGGGCTTATTTCCCATCTAAGCTGTCCTGGGTGGGATCTGTGACAGCTTCTGAGTGGCACCTGGCATTTGCATGAGCAAACATGGCAGGTAGTCAAGTGCTTCCAGTTCTAACTTTGCTGTGCTTTCTTGGACACTCATTTCCTGGTGTCACTGTTAGACCAAGATCTCCATTTCCACTCAGAAGAACTTAACACTACTCTGAGTGGGGAAAAAAGCATGGCTCAGAAAACAAGGCAAGTAAAGTGGTGTTAAAATCCTGCCCAAGGCCCAGCAAAAGCTCCAATGCCTTCAGAAGTCAAGATTTCACTCTTAATAATTTACCTGTTTGGATTGTTCTGCTATTTTTAAGGGATTAAATGACTATTTTATATAGCAACCTTAGTGAAAGAACCATAAAATAGTTCAAAACAGTAAACAGCTACATCTAGTAAAAAAGTAGGGCTAAAATCAAAAGCACAGTGAAGTAAGGACTCCTTACCTTAACTGCAGCACTACTCAGACACTCACTGCTCTCCACAAAAATGTAGAACTCGTGTTACTTTCAGATGTAGCTGTCAAAGAAATAAGAATTCAGTCTTAGTCTCTCAGTATAGCATAGCAAAGGAGATCTGCTTCTAGGAATGTATTTAATGCACCTTGTGTTTCAATTAAAATCAATTTTTAATAACTGACCTTGTTTCCAAAAGAATTTTAAGTTCAGACTTCAAATGCTGATAAAAAACTCTCTATTTGATGTTCAGTTCTCAGCTTCCACCACTTAGAACTAGCTGAACTGTAAATACAACTTGGGAGATTGTAAACAGCCAACTGATCCACCTGTTCTCAAACAGCAGAACCTTACAGTTCCCTGCAAAAACCCCAAGAATCCTCCCAGCAGAGCAGTCTGGGTGTCCCAGGCGGGGCTCCAGCACTGTCATGTTGCAGAGAACACTTTGGGAGTGTTGTTCTGCAGGCTCTCACACCTTTACTGCAGAAGCACGTGTCTGTCACTTCCTTTTGGCAAAGGGACAGCCCCTGCACATCCACACCAACTACAGGAGCAGGAGCCTGCAACAAGGAGAGTTTGTACTTAACTGCTACAGAAGTTACAGCTCCTGCTGACTTGTGACAACACAAGCATTTCTTAGTGCACCAAACAGAAAATACTTTGACAGCAAAAGAGTTTCTTCAGATTCTTAGTCATGATTCTCTTAGTTATTCTGAATATTAAAAATAACTGCCCGTATCAGTTATTACATTGTTCAACATTTCATAGCAATGGATTGCCACTGCTGCCAAGACATGAAATTACTTTAAAAAAAATGAGAAAAATACAATGCATGTAAACAAACTGAGAAGTTTCAAAATTCATTTTTTGTCTAACATCCTTTTCCTTCAGCTTTGTTATTCAGTGAAGGGTTTGCTTTCTTGCTCTCAGGACTCATGACAGAGGAATAAAAGTGCTGGAGGTGGGAGAATGGATTTCAGCATGAGTGCTGCCATTCTGATTTGGGGTGGGGGGCTTTTCCTTAAAAAATACTGTCATCTGTTCTGTATCTTGTGTGTTTCACCCAGTGTGAAATTACAGGGGTCAGAATAATTCTGAATTTCCTTTGCAATGGAAACCAAGTACTAATGCTCACAAGACAGGAGAGAAAAGAAATGGCAAGGGACGTTTTCCTAAAGCCTTAATGAATTACTGTCTTAGCTCACATAGACCTATAAAATCTGGAGGCTGGAACCTTGCACCTCCATAGAAAATGCTGAAAGAGCAAAAGTGGAGTTAGGCAAAAAAATAAAACAGCTTTTAGTTTGGAGTTGGTTGGTTTGTTTGTTTTGCTAGTGAATCTTTATGCACTGCTTACTGTGCATTGAAGAGTTTGCAGCTACATCTCTCTAAGTGAAATGAACTTAAATGCTCAATGAATATTTTATCAGTCTTTCATTTATGCCAAGTTTCATTTATTCAGTTTTCCTGGATATGAGACCTTGAAGAGCCTGCTGAATATCTGAGATAAAAGCATGCAAGTGAAGACAGTTCTTGAGTACATCAGTTTCACAGAACAAGAGATTTCCACCAAACTCTACAGTGTTACTGGCATTGAATAAGAAAAACAGCTGCTCTCTAAAACCAAAAAAGGAGATTAAATGTATGACTTGATTGTTCCCATCTGTAGTACGCATCTAAGAACATGTAAAAGCTTCTCTGATATTCCGAACACAGTTAATATCCCCATGCCAGCACCACTTTCTTCTTTAGAAGAGGAATGTGAGAGATGCATCAGAAAGCTGAGGGGACAGGTGGACACTGAGACACTGCCAGCACTGTGGACAGACAGCCTAAAGGGCAGCATTAACTGAGTGTCTCAGTACCTCACTGCCTGTGCAGAGCTGCCAAGTAAAATTCCTGGGATCAGTGCGTGTTCTGACTCAGCCCAGCCCCAGGTAATGCAGCAGAGGCCCAGATCAGACACCCCTGGTCACTGCCTCTCATCAGGGGGCACACAGAGCTGTTCTTACAGCTTGGGGCCAGGTACCTGCATGGCTCTCTGGGGCTCAGGGCATCTTTTGGAGAGCTTTAATGGTACTGCAGAGGTTCAGTTCCTCTGACAAGGGGCAGTGCAATTCTGCCACTTGGAACAGCTCTAAGGTTGAGTTAGAAGTCAGGCTTTGGATCTTTAAAAATTATATTTAAAATACTCGAGTCGACAGGTGCCCCCTCCCAGAGCCTGTCTCAGACTATGAAGCTGACATGGCTGCACACTGGTTTCCAGGTATAACCTCATCAAAACTAGGCACCCCTGAAGTTTTTTTGCTGCTTATAGTAGATACCCATGACTATAGTTTAAAAAAGAATAAAACTACAGTTTTCTTGATGCCAGTCGTGGGGCGAAGGAGCCTTGGACTGTTCCACAGCTGATTTGTGGGGGGAGGCCCAGGGGGCAGAAGGAGGAGGTAACTGTTCAGTTTCCACAGGAGAGGAAAGGCCAGCTAAGTTCTAGTGCTTGCCTCAACGTTCTCCATGTTCCACAGTACACACTAAAGTCACAATGAAAAACAACTGAAGTTTAGTGCCAGCCTTTATCCTACCTGGATGCTACCAATTTCTTCTAGAAGCCTTTTCCCTGCTGTGCAAACAGGAATTTTTTTTGCTGCTCAGCCTGCCATCCCTCCTCATGTGCCTCTATTGCCCAGCAACTTCAAAAAGGAGGAACAATTACACATGCTGGAGTCACTGGGAAACTTCAGGGAAAAAAACTGAAGCCCATTCACCAGCTGCCACAGAAGCAAAACCATCTTTTCCTTTGTTCTCAGCAGCTTCATAGTGGTTTTACTGCTACGCCAGTGTTGGAAAAGGGATTGTATATGTATTGACCATTATGGTGAGGAAAACAAAAGGTTATTCAAAGCTTTCAAGAAGCCATCAGGATTATGGTGTTGTCAACTGTTCTAGAAAACAGCAGATAATTGAAATTCCGTTTGTGTGCACGCACAGGTGTGCCTGTGTATAAGCAATCCTCAGGTTAGCATGAAGTTCCTTCTTAGTTCCTAAGAAGCCATGTCTCCTCCTCCCACAGCAAACACTGTGTGACAGCACCCAGCAGTGAGGTGTGGCCAGGGCCCCCCTCCACCTGCCCCTGAGCTAAGGCTGCACTGCCAAGCAGCCTCCCCAGGGAAAGGGCTACAGACATGTCAGGAGTGTGGGACAGGGACTCTGAGCCAAACCTACCCCACAGCCTGCAGCTTTGGGAAATGGTTGGTTTAAAATGTGTTAGATGTGTTAAAGAAATGTTTGAAATTAGACTTGAGGGTCAGCACACGCTTTGAAGTTCACATAAATGTGTGACAGAAGCTGTGCTGCAGGGCCAGGGCTGCTGAGGGGCTGGGCAGCCCCACTCCCTAATTCGGTTCATAATCACAGTCTCCAAACACACCCACCTACCCCTTAATGGCAACTGTGCCCTGCAAGCACCATGTCGCTGCTAGAGACTGGCAGCCCTTTCTAGAAAGCTCACATGCTGCAGCAGGGAATGAACTTTAAAGGCCATCTGGTAAATTTTACACCTTTTCTTGGGGAATTGAGATAATTTCAGTTTGTCGTCACACATATGTGTGCATTCAACCAGACCTCCAACTATTTTTTTTTTTTTTTTGCATTTCCAGAGAGCAGCAGTGTATGTTTTTTCTGTCAAGGAAGATTTTTCTGCCAGTTCAGAGGCATTTCCAAATTGCAGCTAAATCCAGCCTCTTGGCTGCATTTTTTATTTCTGCCTTATCTGCAATTGTGTTACACAATCAGAAGGAAGACAGACAGTAATAACACACCTCTCTCCCCTGATCAGTTCGTTTGGCCTAGCAAAGGGAGAAGTCTTTGAACCTTTCCTAATTACTTAGTTTGTAGATCTGTACCTTGCCCAAGGCTCTGGGGTTGGGCTGGATGGCAAAGCACAGGATCACTCTGTCACTAAACCCATCGCCCTTCAGAGAACTGGCCTCAGTGCTTTTACACAAGACAAATGTTTCAGCAAAGGAGATGTTTACAAGGTAAAGTGTGAAGGCTCTTCAGTTTTGTAGGGTAATCCTACTGTTTCGACATGCCAACCCTAGTGAGCTTCCTCAGTGTTCCTGTTTCCTGTCCCTGAGCAGTGACAGAAAGCATCCTGGCTGTGGCACTTGAATGGCTGCACTGAATGCTGGGGAAGGTGCCTGCAGGTGATGGGCTTTGTTTGTTCTGCATTCTGCCCTTGGGTAGAATTCCCCAAGCAGCTGGAGAGGCCACACAGCCACTGGGATTTCTGTGGGTTATCCCATTTTTAATATCATACAAATCTTGGCTGCTGAGAACAGGTTCAGCCACTGTGCCAGAGCCAGAGACTTCAGGGTATCCCATCACTGCTCATGAGCATGAGTGGGAGCCTGGAATGTGACAGGTAAGCTGGAGACCTTACCTAGTGCTGAAACAGAGGAAGCAAAGGGCCACATTTTCACAGCTCCTCAAGTTGGTTTCATTACCCATCAGTAGAAAGTGGAACACGACCCTGCAGACAAGCATCATGAATTCCTGTTAAAGAAAAAACCAAACCAATTACCATTATCTCCAAAAGCATTTATATATTCTACCAGCATGAATTTCTGTACATCACTTTGAATCTGAGCAGCAGAGCATGAGTACAATGATCCAACACACCAAGGGAAAATAAGGAATTATGGTTTAGTCTCTGGTAGTCTTACTTTCTAACTCTGGTTTATTCCTGTGCCTACTGCAGCTAAAAGCACACTGACTTCTAGGCTGATGTTTCTGTTTGCTATTGCAGTTGGACAGCGTCACTTCGCTAATTCAGGCCGCCAAAAATTTAATGAATTCTGTGGTGCAGACAGTGAAGATGTCCTATATTGCATCCACAAAGATTATCAAGATTCAGAGTCCTACTGGCCCACGACATCAAGTCGTGATGTGGAGAATGAAGGCTCCAGAGAAGAAGCCCCTGATTAAAAGAGAGAAGCCAGAAGAAATCTATGCTGCTGTCAGAAAAGGTTCTGCAAAGAAGAGAATCCATCCTGTGCAAGTCATGAGTGAATTCAGGGGCAGAGAAATAGTCTAATATTTTGCCATTATGGCTTCCTATCTTGAATTTCTGATGATTTTTCACCTTTCCCCCACTTATTTAATAATTATATATGATAATGTTTTGTTTGTCTCTAAATCTGTAAGATAACACTTGCTTTAATTATTTGTAAATGCTGTTGGATTAATCAGAAGCACACAGATGAAAGCAATGCAGATTCTCTTGCAGGGACAAACTCTGCTGTCTCTGCACAGCTGGGCCTGTGCTGCAGTTGGGAAGGAGCAATGTGCCAAGTGCCCAAAGCCATCATCCTGCATTCACCAGGCTTTAGGAGCTCCCTCAGCAGGGATGAGAGTGGCCAGCACTGCACTGGATCTGTTTGTGGCACACAGGTTTTCAAACCGGTGCTGCTGGGCCAGGTCCCTGATGGGCATCGTCACCCTGTGGCCAGGTCAGCTGGGCTGCTCAGGTGAGCCCAGAGCCTGGCCCTGAACCTGGGTCCACACTGAAGCACCCAAGGACCTGTCCTTGGCCATGCCTTGGAAGTACAAGTTTGAAAATGCTTAATGAAACACACAAAGTGGTGGAACAACATGGATGTACAAATGTGGTTAAAAAAGCACTGACTGCAAGTCAGCAGGGATGACAGCTCTTTTAAAGGCTTTTGGAAATCATGAGCAGGAATCTGTGTTCTGCTCCCTGCTCTCTCCTGTGAGCCCCAGTAAATCTGCTGTTACGTTTGGCAGTTCAGATAAATCAGACATTACCATTAAAAAACTTTTCTAATTGCAGCACAAAAGAACAGCTTTGAAATATATCACTATTCTGAGACCAGTGTGTGAAATACACACTTCTTGAATCTTAGGAATGGGGAGACTTTTCCAAAGCAACTCTAGGAAATCAATTTACTTCTGACACAGGAGTCCTAAATGCAGGACTGTGCTGGTGCTGAATGGCTGCACTCAAAGAGTGTGTAATGAAGGTAAATTGTGCTGGTCCAGACCTCTGCAACATACTTAAGAAAAACAATTTTTTTCTAAATCCTTTTAAATCTGAAATCCACTTGGACTAATTTCTTTAGAAGGATCTAACTTGCCTTTTGGCCATGTCATGAGTTTACCCAGACTACATTTGTTACTTGAGATATCTTTGCTTGGCCATTCAGTAGATCCTTTGGTGTGGCCACCTACATTTGCTAAGGTGAAAGGGCTCCCTCAAAAGCCAGAGCTTCCTGTGTGTCATTGACTGCCAATATGAGATGTTCCACACTCTGGGCTGCTGCTCCAGGTCATTTATTACCATGTTTGCACGGCAGTGCCTGACCTGGCCCAGCGTGGGCAGCAAGAATTACCCTAAACTGTGCCTTTCCTCCTGGGGCTGCTCTTGTTGTAAGCTCAGGATGCTGGAGCAGGAAAATTTTTTAGGCTGTTGGTTATGAAACCCCATGAAACTCTAGTGCTCACGAATTAAAAATTCTGCAGATCACTCTTCCTTCCACCTTCCCTAACTTTGCAATCAGTCAAATGGAACAAAGGAGAAGTTAGGAAGAAAAATGACCTCTCTGGAGTTGGACTCCAGGTTCCTCCAGCATGTTTGCATCAAGATCTTAGTAACGTCTCCTGGGCTTTGCTGCTGCTCCTAGGGCTCAGAGCAGCAGGTGAGCTGACATGGCCTTGTGACCTGCTCTGGGGGGTGTGATGTCCTGAAACCCCCATGTCTCCAGGTCACACCTTGGATCCAGGTCACCTCGACATTGAATTTCTGTAACTGATGCCTTGGTATCACATTAGTAATAAAAAAGCATGTACACCCCTGAGATGCTGCCTTCAGTGTTGTAAGAGTTTTTCAGTGTCTCACGTGCAAGGCCTGCCAGGTGTGCTCAGAGGAGCTTAGCCTTCCTTCCAGCACTCTGTGTGTGCTCCATTAGCTGCTCTAAGGGAGGGGTTTGCCAGCATTAGGATCATTAAAGCAGTTTACTGCTTCATTTAGTGCTCCTTCCTGCAGTGCCAGTCTCGCTCTTACCCTGGCCATGCTCAGTAGCCAGTTTGATCTCAACACAGGAATTTATTACACAAAAATCAACCCTCTAAATGAACAAGGAAATCAAAACCCACCGTTGGTTGTTGAGAAGAGCCAAAAGAATGACAATTAAATCTTGACTTAAATTTATCTTGGGTCAAATTCAATCCCAAGTGAAAAAGTTTATTCCTGGCTAAGGAGGCAGAGGGGTAAGAAGTCCTGGAGCTGTAAAAAGCTCAGCTCATTACCCCTCAGCCAGTTTGGGAAGCAGGGAGCCACCACTTTGCTGCCATGACTGTGAATTCTGAAGGAGGATGGACTGCTCAGTAAGTTTTATTCCAAAGCAGCTCCTCAGTTCATCCTGCAACCTCCTCATTCCCTGCTAGCCCAGCTTTCAGTGTGTAACTTCTCCCCCAGTTTCTGTCTGTCCCTCAGCAGCACATCCCTGCCCACTGTGCTGCAGCTGCTCTCAGCCTGGCGGAGCTGCAACTTCCTCACCTCAGCAGCTCAGATTATTTCACTGGCCTGCCTTGGCTTCTCCCCATTACCACATTGTGGAGCGAAGTGTGATGGATGAGTGAAGGCAATTTTGTATTAAAAAATTTCACTAGTGCACTAAAAAAATGAGACTCCCATTGCTGAAGCACATTACTGTAAGAGGAAAGATCTGTGTCATTTCCATGAATGCTGCCAAATTTTAAGTTTTTTTAATAAACAGCTGATGTAACTTTTCTCCCAACATAACCTGGTACCACTAGGGAAGTTCTGTAGCTGCATCTCTACTAAAGAACACAACTAAGTGGCCTGATATCAGGCCTGGCATAGTGTTTTAAAAGGGTTTTAAAAGGCCTGCAGCTCTTTTTGAAAGGCTTGTGTTCTTTATTTTCTGTGAGTCTGCCACCGAAGCATTTGAGAAAAATATGTTTATATAGCAAGTTCTTTCATGAGCTTTTAGAAGTTTTCTTTTGACAAAAAAAAAAAAATTACGTCTTTATCAGCAGTAGATAATAAAATTCTATGTAAAATCTATTTTTGCTTCCAGCTATTACTTATCCCTTGAGTATTGCTCCTGGTTGAACTCTGGGGACTTGCCTGTACATTTGGCTCAGGAAATAAGGAGATAAATAAAGTCCTGTTGCCTCAGGTTGGATTTAAAAACAAAACAGAACAAACGCCCTGTGTTGGAAGAGGCAGAGAGGAACTGGTGTGTGTTTGAGTGCTGGACAGGATGCTCACAGGGGTGGCACTGTTGGCAGAGGACACAGGAGCTGTGGGAGAACAGAGCCAGCAGGGCTCAATAACCTGAGCCCAGCACTGGGGAGGCAGCAGGGGATGGTGCCTGTTCTGCCTCGCGGCCCTGCATCCCAACAGCCTGGAAAAGCAGCACTCGCCTCCCCCTCCCTGCCTGCAGCTCTTGGGCACCCCAGGGACTCACCCCAGCCCTCTGCTGGGCTCCCACCTCCCTCTCTTCTCCACAGAATCCTCTGCAGCCCACGGAGCCCTGCCTGGAACGCCGAGGGAGCTCTGCTTGGTTACACACAGCTGGTAATAAACCCCCTAATCCCCTGGGGGCTGGGAAGAGAGAGCCGACAGAACAAAAGCACTCTGATAGTGGCCGATAGTGGCAATTTAAGAGCATATGAGTAGAGTAATTAAATAGTAATTAAAGATCAAGCAGGTGATGCTACACACTTTTATTTTCCATGTGAGATCGCTAGAACTGGCTTCGCTCTCTCTCTCTCCCCAAGGTGCTCAATGGGCTTGGTTTTTGCAAAACTACTTCTTGAAGAAAATGCACCAGCAGGGTTAATTAAAAAGCCGTGGAGTTTATGTTGTGCACTGGAAGTGGTGTTGCTGCACTGAAAAAACACCTTTCAAATAGTAAAACCACAGCTCACTGGAAACTTTCTTGGCATAAAGAAAAACAAAATACACCCAAAGCAGAAACAGCAAACAAATAATGAAAATACTTTAAAGCCCCTGATGTCTCTGATCAACAGGAGGAATGTGCTGCTATGGTCCAAAGAACTGGAAGCTGAGGGACTAATTTTTGGCTCCAGCCTACAAGCAATAGTTTAGATGAAAACTTGCACTGCAAGAGGTGGATCTAATGGGTTTATGTTTAAGGAGCTTTTTGCAGGATATGAAATATTCATATTCTGCTTCCTGATGGTGAAAATGACTGTGTTAAAGCAGGCTGGAAACCCCACAGATGCCTTGTGCAGGATGATGTTTCCTCTCAACCCTCAAATCTTTTATCAGCCTGGTCATTTCAGAGCCCTTGGTTTTTCTGCTGCAGTTCTCAGTTACTTTCACAGAAGGCAGCAAGTGACTCAACAGCAGCTGCAAACACCCTGCAGCTCAGGAGCTGTGGGTCAGGCACTGCTCCTTCCAGGGGGTGGAGGGTTAAAGGAGCTGGTGCTCCCTGCTCCAGCAACCCTCTGTGCCTTGGCTGCTTCATTCCCAGAGCTCTGTCACTGGACAGAAAGAGGATAGGAAATTCCTCCCACGCTTTGTACCATGCCCAACCAGCCAGCATGGCTGAGAGAATGGGAGAAAACTAACTTTTTTGGTTAGTTATTTTGGTTTTTTGGTTAACTATTTGAAATGTAATTAAATATACAGATATATTTATAGTTAAATGAAGAAGTGTCATTTAAAGCAATGATTTCTCCAGGAAAGCAGAATCTCCCTGGAGTCAAGGCTTTCCAAAGAGCTAAAAACAGCAAAAGGCTCTTTTATGCCTTCCACTCTGTCTAGAAACCCATTCGAGTCCTCTCTTTTCTGTCTTGAATGTGCTCCTAAGCCCCAGCTGTCAGTGCTGTCAGAGCCTGGCCAGGCAGCAGCCAGGAGAAGCAGGGAGTTATCCCCTGCTGTTGGGGCAGGTCCCCAGCAGTTCCATCAGCACGGTGGGGAAATGCCCCCTTGACAGCAGCTGCTGTAGTCCCTCCTCTGCAGCAGCTCTAAAACCTTTATCCCCCACTCAGAGTGGCTGATGCTCCTCAGTCCCCTTGGGCTTTGCTTCTGGACAGGGAGAAGGGATGCCACCAGTAAATGGTGCTGATGGCACATGCCAGGCTCTGTGACCAGCATGCCTGGGCTGCACACTCTGATTTTCTGCAGCACCAGCAGCTGAGGATTGAAGCTACAGTTGGTAAGACAGGAGTCTGGTGCAACCCAAATACAGGCACAGACAAACCTTCCCATCACCTCCTCAAATATTAAATCAGAATATAACAGATCAGAAAATTCCTGGCAAAATAAATACTAAATAAACTAATATTGTTCTGGAGTGTAAGAGCCCTTACAATATTGTTTTTCATTAACAAGCATTTCAGCTCCAAAGCAGTTGTACACTTCTCTTTTTCACTCCTAAAGGAATTCTGAGAATCTGAATGTGCTGAAATAAATTCATGTGCTTTGATTTTCCAAGGTATCAAAGGAGAGAAAAGTGAGCAGCTCTTCTGTGTTTTTGCTTAAGGAATACATCCTCCACCAGTGACTGGGGCATTAAGAGATGTGTGTCATTCTATGAAGGATTTTCTCTCAATTAATCCTGGATAGCTATTCATCAGATAAACCAATAGTCTTTTTTTCTGTTAATAAAAGTATATCCAGTCATATTTTAAATGGAGTTATTTCCAAGAGCCTTTTTTAAAAGATCGTTTTCTTGCCAAGAATTTTGGCCCGCTCCTCATCCAGAAACTTTGTACCTTACTACTGCAATCTCTTTCTCCTTAAGAAAGGCATCATCTAAGGAAGGCTGGTTACCCAACCACATCTAGCTGTGAGACCCACACTGTGATGCAGGAGTTGCCATTAGGTATCTAAAGATTCCAGAGTTTATTTCCAGCACAGGAGGACTGAAAAGATACTAGAAGATTCCCACAAGACATGCAGTATGCACAAATTACACCATCACTGCAGAAAGCGGGCGTGGGACAAGAGAGCAGTACTGGGAGATCCTGCTGAAAAGAGATCCAATGGCACTTTCCCCCTTACAGGGAAGCTCTGCTTTACATCTTGGATACAAATTGAAAGAGAGGTAATTTAGATATGGGGAAGAAATTCTTCCCTGTGAGGGTGGTGAGGCCATGGCACAGGGTGCCCAGGGAGGCTGTGATGCCCCATCCCTGAAGTGTCCTAGGCCAGGCTGGATAAGGCCCTGAATAACCTGGGATAGTGGTAAGTGTTGGGCAAGATGGGCTTCAAGGCCCATTCCAACCTCTCAACATTCTGTGATTCCCTATGGATTGTAAGGAGCCACAGATTTCTTACAGAAATAGTGAACACAAAGAGACAGACCACAAGCACACACTGCAAACCATCTGCCCTTAATGTGGCTGCCTTAGTGCTTGGCTGATCTTTGCCCTCGGCTGACAGAAAAATAACTCTCTCTTATTTACCTATTTATATAATCACATAATTTATTATGCATTTTATATCTATTACAACACACATTAGTAATGAGTATTATAACATATTCATAAAATATGAGTAACGAATGTAACTATTTGAAATGTAATTAAATATACAGATATATTTATAGTTAAATGTTTTTATATAATTACATAATATTTAGTTACTGATAAACGTAAGTCGTTAGAATTCATAGCAAGTACACAAGTACATGAATGTTTCACCTCGTAAAGGGACAGCATTTCATATACTCAGCCTCAATTTTCTGCTTTTGAATTAATCTGACAGGGAAAAAAAATGGCTGCATCTTATGGCAAAAGTATAGCAACTGCATCTAGTCAGTCAAATCAAACTGGAACTTGAGCCCCCAGCAATTAAAACTAAAGCACAGAATAATTATATCTGCAAACCTTTGAAGAGTTTGAGGAGGATATTCATGCTTACTATACTATAAAAAGAAAGGGAAATGAGACAACTTTTTGGCTCAGGATGAGCTCTATTATCACTGAAATAATTTTTGTCTAGCTGCAAGCATTACACAAGCCAATATAATTTCAAGACAAGTGGCTGTTATAGTAACAAGAGTGACTAAGATGCTTCACTTCCCCCAGCATCCTATCCTTCAACTACTCTTCCCTATTTTCTCCCCTGGAAGCACCTCTTGTTCGCAGGGCTCTGGAATGAATGCAGTGTGTACAGATGTACTAACATTTCAGCTACTGTATCCATCCCAGAGATTCCATCTCAAGCAGTTACTGTGAATTAAACCCATAGTCTTGGCTAAAAATAAACAGAGTGTAGACAATCCTGTCACTGGAATGAAATTCAAGACTCAAACCTGCCAAACTGTGTTCACTCCTCTTGTCCCAGGCCTTCTCTATTCTATTTGGCATTTTTATGTATATATGTAAGGCACTGCCTGCACTGGATATTCCCAAATATAAATCTCAATAAAATGGGTTCAGTCTGTGATCAAAACAGAAGTTTAGTTTATTGGAAATCCTGTCACAAGGCAAACTCTGTTAGAATTCCCTGGAGCTGGGTGTCAAATGGAGACAAAGCTTTAAGGTGACAATTCCCTTCCTCCCCCATTCCAGTACCTATAACAGTGCCAGCTGCTGTGCCACCTGGGCACAGTTCCAGCTTCCCAGTGCCTTGCACACAGCTGTCTCCTTGGGCTTTCCCCACTCCTTCCTTGGCATCTTCATCCCAGGTGGGAGCCCATGGGCTGGCAGAACACTGCCTGTGGCCATCCCTGCTCTCCTGCTGGGAATGCTTCTGATGAGAGAACTTGTTAGCCCGTTCTGAGCTCAGGGGGAAAAGGGGGAGAAGAGGAAAAGTGACATTTACAGAACATGATTAACTTGTGGTTTGTAATCCCATTGTTAAGGCAGCATTTCCCAAGGGGGCAGAGATAGGTGCTGCTTTCTTCCAGAAATGCCTCTGGGGGGGTTCTTTGTACAGAGTTCCTCCTACATGTGCCCACCTTGTACTCAGCCCTTTGAGGCCACCAATTCATTACCAGCACACAGTAAGGATTTTGGAAGTAGCCACCAAACACCTCCCCAAGTAAGATGGCTTTTCATTTTCACTGGACTGCTCTCTAAAGATGGGATTCAAGGGACAATTTCCTTGTCACCGAGGAAAAAGGCAGTGCTAGGACTCTGACACATCCCTAAGCACTGGATAACACCCTCATGGGCCAACCTGCTGGAAGCAGATGAGCGGGGACAGCACTCAGATCACTTTGCAATGATTTTAATACTGCTGTTACTGATACATGCCCAACATTTACCTGAATTCCATCCCTGCTTCTAGAGTGAAAGGGTTTTTTTTGTCCTGTGAAATCGGTATAATCCCACCCTGCTCATGCCCTCCTACTTGTCTAACCTGAGAGAAGCAGAGAGAGATAAACTCCCCATATTTCTTCAACACATCTCTTTTTCCCTTGTAGACAGATTTTCCTTTGGAGTTAGATCTCCATAAATGAATAAAAGATCCACTGACCAGCTTCAAGCTAATTGTCATCATTCCCACGCTGCCTCCCTGGCAATAAGACTCCAGCCTTTTCTGCTGAAGTGCCAAGCTGTTTTGGCAAGCTGTGTTAATTGTCCACTGTAATGCCTAAAGATTCTGATACCTAGAGGGAGGATAAAACAGGGATTAGTAGCAAAGCACTATAGAATTAAAGCAGCACATACAGAAGAGCTTCCAAAGCACTCAAAACCTTAGACTGCAAACAGAGCAGGCTCCACCTACAAAGTCAACAAACTTAACCACAGTGGCCAAAGGCTTCTCCCTCGGATCAGTGCTTTGGCAACAGCAATAGTATCCCCTTGTTTAGAAAAAGGTTATTTTTTTTTAATTCCCATCCTTAAACTTTTGTGTCCTCCGAACAGATGGCAAACCATGTGTCATAAAAGAAACAAGACTTTTAGACAGATTAGAAAACAAGATTTCTCCTTTAAAAGCAGGAAGCATTCATTTGGCTCCTGAAGCCACAGCACTGCAATCTCTTGGTACAGGGGTCTCAGCTCTCTCCTGACAACCACAGTAACAAAGGGGAGCATAAGAAGTATTTTGAAGACCTCAGCGACCTCTCTATCACTGCTTACTACTCCTGTACTGCTGTCTCTGAGTTTTGGAGACACTGCTTTCAATACTCTGATCTCTGAAGTTTAGCTCTCCCTGGAAGCACAACAACCATCACATTTGTACTTGTACTTTAATTCTGGATGTTGGAGGGAGCCATTCTATTTCTCTCTTAACTAGGTAGGTAAGGACATAACAGAGATGCAATACTGTAGGGAAATTCCAAGAAGCAGTGCCTACTGCTCTCCATCAAAGCAGTAACAGGATGCAGGCGATCCTCCCAAGTCCAAACGGTGACAGGGTACAGGAGATCCTCCCAAATCCAAATGGTGCAGGCGATCCTCCCGAGCTGTCCTGTGCAAGGAAGGCACTGTGAGAGCCCAGGCTGAACGCACAGAGGGAGTTCCCCATGCAGCCTTCCACCCCCACAGCGCTGACCCAGCAGCAGGAGCCACCCCAGGGGGGCTCTGTTCCCAGCCTCCGAGCAGCACAGACACCCAGGAACCTCGGGATTATCTCCCAGGAACAGTTGAATATGGATGGGACAACTGTGGGCATTTCATTGCAGGAGAGCCAACAGACACAACAAGGATTCGTGTTAAATGCATGGCAACAAAACAAAGCTGATGTTTACGTACTCAACCCACAATTAAGATAATTTCACTTTGTGTTTTGCTGGGCCACGTAAGCAGCAGGCAGTGCCTTGCTGCCCGAGGTGCAGCATGCATTACTCCAACAGGACAGCTGATCAGGAACAGCCAGACTTGGTAGTATATTACACCTCTGTGAACTCCTGCTAACATCTGAATTGCTGTGCTTTGGTGGGGATGAATTAGTTCAGTATGAATTTATAAGTACAGACCAGAATGACTTATTTGGATAAATCTTCTGTGCACAAGACTGTATCTGGACTGATAATAGGAGCTTCTGTAATTTTGTTATATCTGATTGAAAAAAAACCAGAAACATTTCAAGACTTAGAAAAATTAATTATCTAATCCAGTTGAACCTTCTTCTTCCAATTATTTCCTATATTGAGGGAGTGGATTTTTATAATAGAATTGAATGTAATGAAGTTTGTAAAATGAGAAATTTAAATGAATTCAAAACATTGATTTGTCCTCTACAGATGGATTTCCTCCTGACATCCCTTTCACTTTTTTCACTATCTTTGCAGATCACTAAATACCATATTCAGAAGGCATCTGGCATCTTCAAAGCAAAAGAAATTCCTTTTTTTATTAACATTGCAGTAGAGTAGCAAAATGACCACTTTTATTCACCCTGTTGTGTGTAATGCTGTTGGAGGAGGGAGACTGGGCATGGATGGAGTGAATGAATCTGTGTCCACATGTTCTGGCCACATCCACTTATGCTCATGTTAATTAGACTGTACAGAGAATAACTACGTCTATGGTAGCTTTTATGGTTAAAATATGGTATGGCTTCATGGTTTTTAATATACACACATTTTAACTATGTTTTATTCTGTCCCAAGGTTTTGCACTGAAGCTTATTTGTTGTCCTGAATATGAGGTACAATTTGATACTCTTCTCTCAGCTTTTTTATGTATCATCTTGGGAAAGTCACTTGGCCTGAGACTTTTTATAAAGCAACACAAGTGATGTAATTAAAAAATGTATAGAATTCACTTCTGTAATGCCATTCAAAATTAATGTAAAGGCTAAGGCAAAATTGATTTTGCCACTGCAACCAGTTTAATTTTACTCCATATGTCAGCACCTTAAAAGGCAAAGTTTCATTTTGCCTTTATATAGGAAGCTGTTTTGCTCTCCCTCGTTCCTCCTGAAAGTTTGCATTCACCCCACCAGTGCTGGGATGCCTTGACTGTTCCCCACTGTAACTAAGCACCAGGAAATTCGATTATCACCACGCTCATTTTTCCAACTCTCCCCATAATGAAATTTCTTCAGTACCCTGTTTCACACACACACAAACAACAGAAGATAAGAAAGCCACAGAGAACTTACTTCAGCTGAAGAACAGTAACATATAAACCAAAACTTTAGATGAAATCCCTCATAAGATGACACAAAGGGACAAAGAATGAGTGACAACATTAATGTGATGTGGCAGGGCTGCACACTGGTGATTCAGTGACGGCTGGAGAACAAGGGAACTGCTCTTACAGTGAACAGCAAGTTCTGAGCAAGACAGGAGAATAGACTGCAATAAAAACATGAAACTCTGGCCTGTTTTGAAGAGAGAGAGAGCAGAGGGAGATGACAAGAAGTCAAAGTACTTAGTGTTTAGAAAGAGATTAGAATTTCTTTAGTATTTAACAAGTAAATGTCATATTTGTTAAGGATTCCATATGTTCAACACTCTAGTTAGTTTTATTTCCTTTAGCTAAGTAAGACACAGGAAAGGCCTGGGCTGTGCCACCTCCTGAAAAGCAAACTGGAACACAATGCATTGGAGTAAATTTTACAGGCAAGCCATGTCGTTCATGTGACACACACTACACCTGGCAGCCCATATTCCACCTCCAAGGCACTACTCTCTACCTGTTATTCCAACCCAAATTACAGAAGAAGCTAAATAACATTCAGCAGGAGAAATAAATGGCATTATTGAGCAGGTTGACAGTACAGCTATAGGAAGTCCCCCAGGAAAAACTCCACCCAGATGTCACTGTGCATTGATCTAATATTTTATCCTGTTTGAATCGATGATCCTGATCTACCCATAGAGGTTCAGGACCTAGAGAAGCACTAACAGTAGCACTAAGACAAAATGTTAAGCACATCATCCAGAGCAGCATAATCTGAAACATCCATAGTCAGGGCTCTGAAGATGAAGCACTTCCACTGAGGGGGAATTCCAGTGCAGGGGGCTGAGTGCTCCTGCTGAAAAATATACATTTCACTACATTTCACCTTCTACCAGAGGATAGCTCCTGGCACTCCCAGAGCAATTGAAAGGTATCTTGGTATGAATAAGAATCAGAACCTGTGAGACATTTCTGATACAGATTCTGCTAGAAAATCGTGTTGAGCTGTCCTAGGTGCCTGGACACGCTATTTTCACATTTGCTGCTGCTGGTGTGTCAGGACAGTCTGGCGTGAATATGAGACACACACTGGCTTCTTCACAGTAAAGAAGAGAAAACTTAATTTTCTGCTTCAGAAAACAGAACTGCTGGTTCAGAAGGCCATCTAATACCAGTCTTCTCTATGGAGGGAAAACAGTGAAACAGAATCTTGTAAAGGAAAGCTCTGGCATGCCAGCAGTCCTTAAACTGAATTTGGGTGGCACATATGAGAGAAGGTGGAGAAAGTACTGAAGGCAGATTTATAACTCTACAGAAGGACTGTTACTTTTTTTCAGAAGTATTTATGTATTTATTTATTTATTCTGTTCTGCACTGATACAGTAGTTGCAGCTGAGAACCATTCCTCAGAAGTTTAAGACTGACTATAAGAAATATTAAATAAGGCAATTCGTATGTTGAAGCTATGATTAAAAAAAACCCAGACTATTGCAATGCTTTGAATTATTATGAAACAGAAAAGGTATTTTCTCCTACACTATTTTACACATTGAAGAGTGCAAGGCAATTAACTCCAAACTGTCTTTATAAGCATAGAATTTTCATGAGAACTCTAATGTAAACTAAAAACCTAAACAAGTATAGGAACCAACACTACAAATTCTGGTCATGCCATTTAAAAAAAAAAAAAAAATCTCTTTATGTCAATGTGAACTAGAAAAAATTGGTATGAAGCACATGAGGCTGATCTGCTCCAGAATTTACCCAGTTTCCTACTTCCAGCTAATTGCCCCTGGGTACCACTGCAATACCAGGGGCCTTCACAGCCTCCAGACTCTGCTCCAGAATACAGAACACAGCTCTCCTCTGTCTGGGACTGACAACCACACTACTTGGTTTTCTCGAAGCTGTCCTATAGTGAGTTAAAACAAACAAACAACATCACGACAGGGGCATGACTTTTAATCTTTGTATCTCTGGAGCGTGCTCTTATTTAAATCCTTTTCCTCTATGAGCCTGTAAACATGCACATTTTACTGTGGAAAGTGGAACAGCTTCCACAGACCAGCTTATTAGATGGAAGGCTCAGACAACAAAAGCATAGGTTGCATGGATTATAAAATAGTTATTTTTACAAGGCTTATAAATGGACTATATTTAGGAGATTTTCATAAGAAAAAGGTAATACTGTTCTAGAACTACCCTAACTACAGACAGCCTGTAACTACCCTCTGCCAAAACCCACATCCTACCCCAAACATTTTTATGTTATTTATTGAATAAAGACTGAATGTAGAAATAGCAGCACAAGCAGAGTTTGGCAAAATCGAAGGTGATCAATAGAAGATGAGAAACTTCAGATTGCAAAAGATGAGACCTAACACTCAAGGGTCCTGGCACCTGGTGGAAAACATATCTCTAATCTAGCCCTGCATGTTCCCCATGGATGAGTGTTTGAGTTGTATTGCTAAGGTGACTCCTAATCTCTTCAGAAACACTCCAGAGCAAACAAGATTTTTTTATATCTTCCTGATCAATTACCCTTTAAATTTAATTTAAAGAAACTGAGCAGGTCAAATAACAAGTTTCAACCTCACCTCTTTTACTGAGACCTTGTTTAAGAATGGAAATGGAATTAATTTGCTTCTGGCTACATATATCTATGACTACAGCTCCTTATATATACACTACTTATTTCCTTAATAAAGCAAGTCTTAGCAGAGGCATTTTTTTTCCCAGTACTCACAGTGGAATACTTCAGCACTACTGATGTTCTACTGTGACCTTATGTAATTACAAATTGGAAAGGACAGCTACTCAATGACATCAAACTGAGAAAGGTTTCTGTGTTCTTTAGAAATGAAAGCAGATATTCAAGATGTTGCTGAATTTTTACTGTAGTCTGTAGTTAAGAACAAAATTTCATAACCATAACTGAAATTTCTTCTAAGGCAGTAAAGCAGCACAGAAATCAGAGCCTCTTATTGTATATTCAGAACAGCTCAATTGCAAAAACTTCCTTTTAAAATGTTTAAACATAAAGAAATCCAAAAGCCAAATTACCTTGGAAGGCCTGTAGTGCTGTAGAACAGATTAATATATCTCAGAATGAATACATTAGCAATGAAGTCACAGAATGCTTACATCAGGTTTTCCTGCAACATTTCACGGTATATTAAATAATTGGTAGCACAGAGCAAAGCAGAAGTATACTTGCAGAAAGCCAGAAATAATGCACATAAGTCTGTATTATATGTACATTTTAGAAGTTCAATGGATTGTGGAAGCACCACCCACTAAACACAGCACATTCAGTGCACCTCAAATACGGGAAATAAAAATGGAAATCAAAAGCAGGAGGTGAAAAACACGACTCACAAACCCCAAGAGCAGCCTGTGTGTTGTGAGTCCTCACAAAACTTAGAGTTAGAAAAAGGAAATAATAGGAAGAAAACGAACAAAAAATATAAACACACTCCAGTCCCCTCAACTAAAGCAAAAGGAACTTGAGAGCTGACCTGCCATCGTAACGGAGAGAAGCTCTGCAGGGAGCAGCTGGGCAGCTGCCAGGGAAGGCAGACACACACACAGAAAGCCATGGAGCTGCAGGGAGAGCACAGGGAAAAGGAACTGCAGGAAAAAAGATTAGGCATTAGAAAGAAGACAGACAGACTGAGTTCTGGGCCATTGATTAAAGACCTAAATAGGAACAGGAGTAACAGGGGATGAACATCAGTGACATGATTCAAGAAAAGAATTCAATTTCTTTTTGTTCCATTAGGGAAAGCAGCACTATCAAAAAAGAGTATAAGGAATTGAAAAGGTAAAGTGAAACACTACTATTTGGGACAAGAAGGAACAATTACTCAAGTGTTAACCCTGAGCAGACTGCCAATCTAAAATTCAGCTTGTAAGCTCTTAGTAAGTATGAAAACTACTCCTGCAGTGGAACAGCATCTCTCTATAGTACCTGACTGAATCCTTCTCTCCCGCCAGCAACCCCAAGGAATGAAATCTGGTGTCAGTTTAAACCCATGTCAGTACTGGATCCAAGAGGATCAGCAAATGGCAGGCACTGACAGCATCTTTGGCTCCTGTTCCTTTCTCTACCACTCAGCTGGAAGCTGTCTCCTCTCTTCCTGCAGCTCCCAGAGAAGGTGCTGGTCCTGTTGAGCTGTCTCAGGACACAGAACTGGATCAGCAACAATGCAGTGGAGCAGGGGTGTGGAAATGAAGTGGCCCTAATGCTAGGGTCTGTTTACAAACTACTCCATGTCATAGGTTTTTCAGAAAGCTTAGATTTATTATCAAGAACAGAGAGCAAGCTTTTTCTCTCTCCAGCTATGTTAGCTGGGAGATCATCTGTCTGTCTGCAACAGCACAGTCTCACAAATATGAAAACAAACAAAGACAAAGCTCTTTCACTGGTCAAAGAAAACACCTTACTAAAACATCTTTCATACTTACATTCTTTGTCAAAGATTTCTCCTGGGAAGCTGCGAATGTTCCTTTTAGAAATGGAGTTAAATGTTACAATTCAAGGCAAGTTAAAAAAAGAATTGCTTTTCTCCAGCTTGTTGCTGTGGTCTCTCTAAGATCCACTAAAGAGTCAGCTCCACACAGGGGAGCTCTGCTGAGAAGCAGCATCCCAAAGAGCACAGGCAGTAAATGGCAGATGTCATTTTGGAGAAATGTTCTTTGTGCCATGCTAATCTTCCAGCTGGCAATAAATATCTCACCTGTAGCCACCTTTGCTTTAAATGCTTCTATGGTTTTGCCATTTAGTCTCCAGCCTGAGAATTTAATATAGCTTCAGAATTTAATCTGAATTTTAAACCCTTAGCAGAGGCAACTGTGTTAGTTGTTACTCTGGCTTCCCGTTACTCTGGCTTCCCAACAAAGAGTCCTAATAAATCATTTTGCCAGTATGAAATGCATTGCATAATTGCTCAGAAATCAAGTTTCATTAACACTGGCATTAACTATTAAAATTGGCAGAAATACCATTAGAAGATGAAGCATCATTTAAATTAAATGCTTCATTTGTATTTTTCCCCTCGAAATTAATGCATAGGAAATGGGCATACAAATGTCAGAAATAATAGTTCTTGCTGGGGAGGAAGAGAGTGAAAATGAATTTTCCACTGAATAAAACTCAATTACATTTATTTTGTTACATGTAATTTTAGAAACTGAAATAAACACTTGACCCACTAGTTTTCAAGATAAATGTAGGCACTTCTGAAAGAAATTTAATTTGTGTTCAAGATTAAATTAGATATCTAACTTTGGATATCTCAATTTGAAAAGCTCTACTTGCATTTATTATAGCATGATACAGTATTTAAAAAAATATTTTGCTGTAACCTGGTGAAATGACAGGTCCAAAATAAACAAAGTGGAGGGGGTATTTTTTCAGCATACAACGTTGGAATTTACTGCCTCAAACTGTGGTGTTAATGAAAGATGTGTGTTAAAAAGGAGAAATTGCAATGGGGAATGGGTTGTCTCACAGATCAATAGACTGGGTGTGCAAGTCTCTCATTCAGAAGTAACTTCTTTCAGGGATATCTTCCTACTTTCCAGCAAAGAATCCCATTATATGTGTCCTGCTCCTACACAAATTCCCTCTGAATTTGCTGCTGCAAGTTTCACAAGCAGTAAGCCAGATACCTCTCTCTGTGCTCAGAGCTAAATGTGGAAATTTTGAGGAATAAACAGCAATGCCCAGCAACTACAGTCAGGCTAAGATGTACTGGGAGAAGGCAAACCCATTGGGAATTGCATCCCCAAATACCTTCTGACCGTCAAGAACAAAGTCTGGTGTTGTCAAAGGATTGCAGCTGCTCACACCTTGGGTTTCCCTCTGGCCGAGCCTCTGCAGAGCAGAGCTGGGAATGCTCCCAAGGCCCTGCCCAAAGCTGTCCTGGCTCTGCGGGGCCAAAGCAGAGCAGCAACTGTGCTCAGCCATCAGCCAGGAACTGACATTTCACCCTGCACTTACACAGGCTCCCTTGGCCTGCTTTGGTTTGTTTTTTCCTACAGGAGGAGAAAGGGAGGGATTTACTGTAGGAAACTACCTACCCTCTTCCTAGGCAATGTGTGTGAAAGCAATTAGATGCAATGTTAATAAATGCTAATTATACTGGAGGTTCTAAAAATATTAATAAAACCCTCAGTATCCAAACCAAATAATGGTCAAATTATAACACCAATAAGTTAGCCTCAGTGTCGTTTGAATTAAATGAAATCATTTACATCAAAGGATTAATACCATGACTAATCAAGCTTTTAAACACAAATGGTAACAAATGGTTGGTTATATATTCAGATAAAGAATTTAATTTGTCTTGATCAAAACTCAGTTTAGGGCCTTATTAAATATCCTAAAACTGAAGGCGAAATCAAAAGTCACAATATGAAAAGCAGCTCCTCTGACATAACGTAGATTTTTCTCTCTCAGAAGAAGCCAAAATGTTTTAAAAAGTAATCCCTAAAAAGGCAAAATGGTTATAACCTTTGTGACTTCTAATGGCAGGACATACCTGAATGGGAACTTTTATGACACTTTCTCAATGGGCACTTTTCCCTATTTTCCCTCTTCAGTCTGAAGCCAGCTTTAAACTCTTGTGACTCTTGCATTTCCCCCACACTCAGATGCTGGTGCTCACACACATGACCATGGATTCCTACCATAAATTTGGTAAGCAAGAAAGGGCTGGACTCACTCTCACTGTTTAGATTTCTGAAGTTAAATAAAATAACTATGAAATTGAAACAGCACAAAACCTCTTCCTGAGCCACTGACCTCTCACAGGCTCCTTGCCTGGGAGCACAAACTAGGGTTATAAAACATATTCTCCTGGCAGACAGCTTTCTGATCAAAGTTTTTTTCCCATGAGGGACACACAAATACTCAGGAAGAAAATTTCTAAACATCACCACTACTTCCACCTAAGGCAGCTGTGGTTTGCAAGATTATGAAGTTTACAACTTTCCCTTAAGATTTTACACGACTACAGAAGGCAACAAGGGAATTTTTCTGTTGTCGAAGTCAGCTTGCTCTCAATGATACCAAGGACTTCAGGGAAATTCGTAAAATGCTATTCTGGAACCACAGAGCTTGGTACAAGGTTGAACTGGTGTCCAGGCTGGCTACTGTATTTCTCAGCTGTCTCCAAAGCACACTATCAGTGTCTCTGTCTTCCTTAGAGTTGACTTTTGGCAGTTGGACTCAGGGAAGTGGGTAGCTCACGATGTTCAACTACTTGTTGAAAAACTCATCAAAATGAAAATATCAAGAAAAATACAACCAGTGAGTAAAATTGTGGAAACTCAGGTGCAACTTCCACCTTAGAATCTCTAGCTGCTAGTAGAGACACCCATAAAAATGACTCCTGTCACTGCCATTTTAAAGCAAAATCCAAAACTATAAACTCATTTTCAACAAGCTTCCCAAAAGGTCTGAATATGTATGGTACAAAAGGAGCATTTCAAAAATCCTCTAACCACGTATTTATGTCATGGGAGCTATTTTGTTTTATGTCACATCAAATAAAGAAGAAAATACCAAATAATTAAAGCCGTTTCCACTAGTGGTATGAAGTTGGCAGCTGCATGAATAGAAAAAACCACTACTGGTCTCCTCTCTGTTTGCAGTGTGTCTTGTAGGTGTTGTGTCAACAAAACCACTAACAACAGACTAATATTTGAATAATTTCCTCTCTTCCTGCCTACCCAGAGAAAGGGAGAGCTTCAATATTAACAACTGTAACATTAGCTTCACAAACTGATCACTGAGGCTCAGCCAAGCCAAAAGTATGACCCTGTGGCTTTGTCTGTTTTTATAAAAATACACCATCAGTGAGAATGGAGAAAAAGGAAAGGCACTATTGGAACTAACACCCAAGTTAGTTCCAGTACAAGCCACGGAAGCTGTTTCATCTGATATCTCTCACTCAGTTGAGTACCTGAAGTGTAACATTCCAACTCACTAATTTTTGGTGGATTTCAGGAAAGCTCTTCAAAGCTCCCAAGCCAGAGCTGGGTTCTCAGGCTGAGTCACTGCAGTTTCCTGTCCCAGCTCCATGTTCTGCAGAGAGATGTGTGACTGTGGTTATCACACTACAGATCAGTGATTGCCAAGTTCCAAAGGACACAAACCAGGTGAGGAATATTTACAGGGAAAAGGTGAAAATATGATGATGCATTTCCTGCCCTCAATACATCGTAAGTACTAGAACTGGAAACTGAAGTCTAATACACAGTCATATGGAAAAGGGACAAGAATAAGTAAAAATGATAGATACAGGACAGGAAAGGGTGAAGTGGGAGTGACTGGTCAAGCAGATCTAGGAGGCTGGAATTCTGGAAGGTTTAAGTAAATACAAAAACATAAAGACATAAAAATAACATCATTGTAAACACAGGTCCCCTCCTTTCTAGCAGTTCTAAACAGAAAAGCACCCTGGATATTTCACTGACTGCTCCATCCAAGCAGTGATATGTATTTATAAGTAGGAAAGCATTTACTTGAAATTTATGTCTGATGATGTGATCTGGATTTGAACTTTCTAAGAAACATGCCAAAGGACATTGGAACCATATGGTAACAAGCTGGGTTTGTACATCTGCTGGCTTCTGTATGTCAAGTGTTCCAAATAATGTTCCTTGTGTCTCTTCATCACACACAAAATTAATGTAAACAAAAAAAAAAATTGACTGGTGTAACACCACCTGTCACAGATCCAAAGTTGCCCAGTGGAGAGTTGGTAAATTGCTTCTATTTTTCAATACTTGTATCTCCACTGAAAGGACTCAATTACATATTATTTTATAAATAAATACGGAGTGCCTAATTTCATATAATGATCTTGCAGTCAGTTTTAAATTGACACTGGTCAGTATGGGATAATAAATCAGGACTCTCAGATTCATATGCAGCCAGAGGCAAAGGACTTGCTGAGACAGTAAAGGTCACAGGCCAAACCAATCAGTTTTTTGAAAACTGCATAATGAAACAAGTCAAGAAGGAATCACCAAACACGAACAGATTTTTCACATATGTGGCTTAGCATCCAAAACTGAACAAAAAAAATCAGTATTTCACAAGAAATTTTCCCCTTTGTAGAAGGCAGCACACCAGTTACCAGCTCAGTAATGTCACTTATTCTCTAACCAATGACATCAGTTGAATGAGCCAGTAAGATTGACTGTATAACAACCATGGGAATAAGGAGTTCAGAATTACAGGAATTCTTATTTCATAGAGGTGGTTATCTACATCTTCAAGCCCTGTCATCTTATGCATGTAAGAACTGGAGCTTGTTGGAGCAGTGAGCTGGCAAAAAGGCAGGACCCTGAGTTAGCAATGTTCTTTTTTTTTTTTTTATATAAAGTGATTAAAACCATGCAGTTGCGAACATCCTACAGGCTGAGAGAAACAAACCAATCTCCTTTTTGAAAACAGGGATTTTGGATGAAAGCTGCTACCCCAAACATCAGCTTTTTCACGTAAAAATGTCTACAATGTCTTCCCATTTTCTGTTCTTGCTAGAATGCAGAAAAACTCTAGAAGTTCCTTTTGAGTTTTAGGACATGAATATTTAGTGCTGAGCCTCCTATAGGAGACACTCACAAAAGCATTCCCTAAAACAGAAGCAGGAAAGACTCAGAGGCAACAGAAAAAAGAGCTGGGAGCAGTATATTTTTGTTCACAAAAAGGTTAGCCCAAAGCTGTCCTAGTGTGCAAAATTCAATGTGTTTTTTTAAACTATAGGCTGCCAAATCTGGTTAAAACAACTTTGCATCCCATTTGTGAAAATGCATGTGTTTGTAAACCGCTCTGCAATTTTCCTGGAGGTGTCGTGCCAGTGTGGGTGTGCCCAGGGTTTGGAGGCTGCAGAGATAAATGTCCCAGCTGCAATGTTTCCCCTCAGAGCACCACGGCAGGCCAGGGGTACCTTCAGAGACACTCGCTGAGCTCCTGGGCAGGGTCAGCCCCTGGGACACCAGACCTGGCCTTCACACAAGAATAAACCCCAGGAAACTTCAACAAACCTCAGCAATTACAACTGCAATGAGAAATAAAAGCCCCAAACAATCCAACTTGCAGCTCAAACAGCAGCTGCCATGAAGGTGTGGGATGTTTTCTGCCCATTTAAGGATCAAACGTTGCACATGGGTGGAGGCTCAGAAAGCTGTGCTGTGCATCCAAGTGAAGTGAAAAATTATGGGATCAACAGTTCTTGCATGGATGTTCCCAAAGTGTGATGCACATACAAACAAGAACTTGAAAGGAGATTTCTGAGAACAATCGAGTGATGGTGGGATGCCTCCAGGTTTAGCCCCAGGCTGACTGAAGGCAAATACATGCTTCTCCCTGCAGACTGCAATGCTGCTTTAGAACTGCCATCATGATCCCTCTACTGCTGAAGTTAAATTTATCTGGACTTCAAATGCTGGTGTGAACCCCCTCCCAGTTTGATTTCTGTTACAGAATGGAACCATGGGGTAGATAAAAAGCATCAGTTAGTGATACAAAATTATTTAAGCACCATTTTTTCAACTTTCTAACTGAATATGGACTCATTTTCTGTTGTGGGCAGAGCACATCCTAATGCACAATGAATTCTGCATAATGCACACAGTTTCCTCCTCAGCCAGCACAAGTATTTCTTGCTGAGTAATACCAGTTTTGGTCCTTAGATCCTGGTTACATTAATTATTATACTGACATCAATGATTCAGTGATTCATTTACTTCTATTGTAAACACTCTCTAAAATTAAAGTACACTGTTAAAGTAGTGGTTTAGCAACAACAGAGTTCTCAGTTCTGTGGAAAGACTGCCATGGTAAAAAAAAAAAGCTTTCAGAAGCCTTTATCCAAACATTTTGCACATATAGTGACAAGGCATAAACATTTTTGTCTTATTTGACATTTCAAGGATAGTCCCAAGATTTGTAATAACAGTAAGCCAGGTGGAACAAATCTCTGAAGAGTATAAAACAGAATATCCAATCTTTTCTAATTACTTTCCAAAATCTTTATGTCTGCTTCACATCTGCCTCCTCCCTGCAAGCCGAATTTCCCCCCAAGTAAACCTTGAAACAGTTGTTGCATTCTCTGACTACCAAGGAATGTGACATCTGGATCCCAAGGCAGCCAGATGGCAGTTCCTCACTGAGGACACACAATTTCCCTTCTCCTCTGACCTGCTGCAGTCCGTGATGCCAGCACCAGGGAGAAGGGATGTTCTGCTCTTCCATCTCTTTCAGGTCTCATTTCTGTTCTTATGCCTGAGGAAAGCCAAATCCTTTGCTGGTTCTCTGCTCTGTGCACTGCCCTACTGCTCAGAATGATGGATAAATTCTAATGCACACGAGTGGGAATTCAGAAACAGAAAACCCAGGGAAATAGGATCAGATTTTTGGTACTTAAAACCTTTCATCCCTTGTATTCATACAAGAAAAAAGTATTTTTGAAGAGAAAATAATTATACTCATTAAAGGACATTTTTCTTTTAGGGAAGCAGGACTACCCATGACTGTAAGGCTGCAGAATGAAGTATAGGAAAAATTGCAAGTCAAGATGTATACACATACTAATTCCAGCAAAGCTACCAACATGGCTTTAAAATATTTTCCATCATCTCTTCGGCATCACATTGGTCTCAATTCCTTTTAAACTTAATCTTTCATATACACAGCCCCAGACCAAAGTATCACTTCTCAGAATGCCTGAGATTTAATTCAGCTGGTTTAAAGACATCTGAGATGTTCAGAATGTATTTTCCATTTTCAGACACTAAGGGCACCATTTTATTGCCATTGCTGCTATTAGAAAAGCTACTGTTTAAAACCAATCTGTGTAACCTCCATGTAGAGTGTTCTGGTGTTAAACTGAGAAAAAGAGCCAGAAGATAATGAAAGAAGTGAATGCTGAACATGTGCAGTAAGTTTTGGTGAGACCATCAGCACAGTCACTTGACTTACAACAACATGGGCAGAACTGCCTTCTTTGAAGTATTTACAACACACCTTACTTCTAAAATCTGAAAAAAAAACCCAAATCCCCATCCCTGTTCTCAAGTACAACAGTGCTGGGTACATCCTCTTAATGGAGAGGAAATCCTGTAAATCAAACAGAGCTATGAATAGGAAAAATAATTTCTGATTCCTCAACAGAAACAGAAGCAAGTTCTTCATCTTTTCCAATGTGAAGGAAATTGATTTTCTGTTAGGCCAGGTTGAACTACTTTACGTGTTAGACTCAAATAAGAGCAGAAATCACTGAGATTCCCCTCAATCCTCTCCTGCTCTCATTAAAGTAGGAAATCAGTAGGGCGATGATGGAAGACAAGGGTTAGACTTTGAGAAAGCATTTTTATGATGCATCAACTTGGCCAAATTCAGATATAGTGGCTACTGAGTGCAAAAATCAAAATCAACAAAATTCTAAAAAACACATTAATGAGTGGAATGTCTAAGCATCTTGCACTGCAGGAACTGCATTAACTGTAAAAGAATTACAATTAAAACCAGCAGATATGTTGGGAATTTTGGCCATGAGTCACATCAAAATAATTTAAGCACATCAGTGAAGAACACAGTGATCTTTTACATCACAGCAGGGAATTATAACCTACACGGTTACTCCTGCATTATCAATGAGTGAATGCGAGAGTTAAACAGTTATATTTTCAAAGGGAAAGGCTCCTATATTTTACCTTGAATACCAAAGTTGGGAAAGATGAAGGAAAAAAGTCAAGAATTGCCAGGGGGCTGGTGTTCTTCCCCTGACATCTGTCCCGGCTGTGTTCCTTGTTTCAGTGTCCCATGTCCCGAAAAGATGAGATGAGGCTTCTTTCTGCTGTTTCAGAGCTTGTTTATTTCTGGTTCTTATCAGAGTTTCAGAGGCACAGACTGTGCTGTGACCTCCAGGAACACGAGGGCAGAATGGCCAATGGCTACCAGAAGCAGGTAGCTTTTATATCTATTATCAACCAGTTAGAAAGCTATACGTATCTAATTTTGTTCCCAAAACCAGTGAATATCAGCCTTATTGATATGTGTCCTTTACACTAAATTCTATCTACCAATTAACAAGTCACAGGAACTCATGTCAGAGGGAAAAAGGAAGAGAAGGATAAGAGAGAAGAAGATGAAGAAGAAACAGCCAACACCCTAAAATCTCCATGTTGGCTCCATATAACATATATAGCAAAACCTAAAAACTACAACTACACATTCTGTGGTACACTAAACAACCATCTCCTCATTTCTTTGGTGTTCTCAGCTCATTCAGAAGTTGAGACAAATGCTTCCACGAGCCTGATTCACAGGCTAAGCCTTTTTTGTGGAGCTCTGATAGTAAAGCAAACAGCCAGAGGAGCAGGAAAAGCTCCCAAGCTTTTTCTGACTACAACAAAGAATAAAAGAAGAGTAAAATGAAAGGTTAGTAACTGGTGGAATTCTGTACTGAAAGTCTGTCCAAACAAAACACATATACCCTGACACCGCCAAGCCTGGTGCATGCTGTGATTCATTAGCTGTACTCAAGAGTCAGAAGGCAGCAGGGGAAGAAATGCTTGATATGTTGAGTTTCAACTTTGTGTATGCAACAGAGCACATACTGCAGATAATAAGACTTCTTTTCAAGCACTGTTAAAACTGAAAGCAAGATCCAAACAGAAAGTAACAAAATTAATTTCAGTAAAACACATTACTAGATTTTCTTGAAAAACATTACTTTGGAACATTACTAAGAAACAAGGTTGCCTCCTAGATAAGCTACTAACTGTTATTTAGGTTACAAAAAAAATACATAATTAGAGAATAATTTATACTAATTCAGCAACAATTTGAAAAGAACTGCAATGAGGAGATCAAAAGGTACACCAATAACCAGAAGTGGACGTAACATTTGACTCAAGGTATTTTTAACTCTCTCAGTGCAGTGTTACTGAAAAGCTCCTGTCACTGGTGCCCAGTGTAGGTGACAGAATCTGGGGAGAAGAGAAGCGAGCAATGACAGACAGAAAGAACACTGGCAGGGGCTAAGGCAAGGAACAGGTGAATGGTATCCACCGAGCAGGTAAAAGAATCACCACTGCTACATGTTGGAGTCAGGAAAAGTTTGGGAACTTTTCCTACTCCTCTGGCTGTTTGCTTTACCCTCAGAGCTCCACAAAAAAAGGCTGCTAAAAGAATGAAGAATGGGAAAGTTCCAAGACAGGATGACACACCAATACAGCTTCCTGAACAGCAACAGTGGCAAAGCTGATTTCTATACTCATGAAGCTGCGAGGAACTGGAGGGCAGCTAGATTCTTGAAAAAGATCGATGCACGTTCCAGGGCCTGAGAAAGAGTACTGGAAGAAACATACAACTACAAATCAATCTCATTGATACTGCATGAAAGCAAGGTCATTATTCTGAAAAAGATTCAAAGATTAAAAAAACAACTCAGAATATCAATGTGAATTGATATGACATACACTTGGACAAGGCACAAGGGACAAACCTCAAGAGCATGATCAGTCATGTTCAAATATTTCAGTAATCATCTCTTGTTTGTTGACTTCACTAAAGCCTTTGACTCATGATTGGCTATGGCTGACAATGCTTGAAATGTGCTTTCTACCACTCTTAGAGAAGCTATGGTGTAGAACTTAACACAATCAAAGTTGCTGTGCCAGAAGTGAGAGCAACCTAAGAGTGGCTCTCCAACAAGAAAGGCGTACAGGAAAAGGGGAGATGGCACATCCTATCCCCTGTTCTGGTGGAGACAGCCCAGATGAGAGCATCAGAAGGTCTGAGAGGAGGCCTGTGACCTTACACACCCAGACTGCAACACCAGTGCCCAGTGGGCCTGAGGATCCATGGAACACATCAACATGGAACATGTGCAGATTACCAGAAGAGCTCTGAGGAGGTGGGAGGGGCACAAGGAGTTGGGAGGGGACACAGCAGAGACCCACGGGATATCCCAGACCAGCCCATATTTCCTCCACATTACAAGTGGCACTTCCAAGGTTGTTCTAATTCATTACGTTCATCCTTATCAGAATTGTGTGAGGTGTTTAGAACAAGCACAGTCCCAGCTGTACCATGGAATACTAACAGAATTCCTGTTTATGTTTATGGACAATCTTCTATTAGACTACTAATTTGGCTGAGTTTTAGCCATTCTTAGCATGGCTTTCCATTTACTTGCACTGGACAAATAAGTTCTAACCTCATTTCCATCAGGATCTGGCATAGCTCCAACAAAGCCAAATTAAAACACCTTGTTTTATGTGCCAGTGTAACAATGGAGCCATAAGAGGACATCACATACTGCAAGAGTCCCAAGTGGAGCTATAAAGTAATGAATAACATGCTGTCACAATCATAGGTCTCAAGGTGAGAAGAAAAACAGTAAGTTAATTGCTTCTTAATGATCTATTAATACAGCCCTTTATTTTGTTAGGTCTGCATTCAGAAATGTATTTAAGCAATTACCTAGATCCAAGTTGCTTAATAGCCTCATTAAATTCTGTGGGCCTCCTCTCTTATGGTCATTGATACCTATTCTTGATTTGGGACTAGGGACAAGCAGAGAGGTGAAGAAGTCAGCAGAGGGAAGGTTATGAAACTGCAACACTTGAAGAGTGCTTTTATTATGTGTTGAATGCAAGACATTCAGCAATGTGTGCGAGTCATGGGTGGAGAGTGAAGCTCTGGTGGATCCCAGCTACATTCTAGGAAGCACAGCTGTATCAAAGTCATAACAAAATATCTAAGACAGAAAGTATTCAGCAAAGACATCTTTGCACTACAAAAAAATTGTGTAATATAAACATGCATAACTTCCTTTCTCTCTCAGCCATGAACTGATGCAATCTGCCAACTATTGCAGATGAAAGTCTCATTCCTTAAGTATCCTGCAGCAACAATCTGAGAAGCTGATCTGATAAGAAAGCAGACAATAAAAAGAACATCTTCAACCCCTAAAATGAAAATGAGCAAATATGACAAGGCAAGAGTGAGACAAAAGAGCAAACAATAAGAGAATGAAAAACTTTTATAAATAAAAACCAACAACACTGAATAAAGACAGGATGATTTAATTACATTTTTTAGAATGAATGAGGGGATAAATGTGTGATAGTAACACGCTGCATGAATTGTTTGTATTTTTACCTATTCTTCTAAAATAAATTTGCCTTCCTCTCTCTTACTGAAACATTCCTACTTCTGAGAATGCAGAAATTATACCTATTATTTTGCAAGCAGTGCTTAATCTAGTCCTGCAATTCAGTGCAGCAGCCTCTGAGCCCGAACAGCCTTTCTGCTCTGGAAACAAAGAGGTTGAGCCTCTCCAAAATGGCTTTGTCCAACAGAGAAGGAAATTAAAAGCACCACCAAATACACTGAGATGCTATGGCTTTTTGAAACTCAGATGGCACAAGGTTTAAGGATACAGTGAACTGAAGAGGTTTTTTTACTTCCATTGAGCAAGAGCTCAAGAAATTATCTGAGGATACCAGAAAAAGAACAGGTAAAGACAATGCCTTGTTAAGATGTCCTTCAGCATCCCCTACCTGCAATGTTTGGCTAGAGTAAACCAGAGGGGATGGAAAACTTCATGGGATTGGTTTTTAAATAGGAACAGATACACTACAAGTTTTTGTTTGTTCTGGCTATTAAGAAACCTTGTCCCTATAGGCTTATTTGGAGTATTTAACTGGGAAATCTACTCTATTTAATCAGAACAGTTTTAGGTAAGTATACCCTGCATGCTGTAACATTTATGTAGAAGATGCTCAACACTGGATGTAAAACTTTGTAGTTATCCTGGGAGCAAAAAAATCTCCTAAACCTGCCCCAGAACTGCTGTGTGACTACGTGACCTGTTTAACCTACATGTCCTGTGGCTCAGAACTTACAGCCAGGGCTACTGTCACACCTCACCTGTGCTGGGAGAAGGATTTAATTAACCTTTAAGGGAAGCACTCCAACACCCTGGAGAGAGAACCAGTGATGTTCCTGAACAACCCCACTGTCAATGCAGGACATGCTCTGTACAGGCACCAAGGACAAAGGCCCTGACCTGAATGCTCACCCTCTAAACCAAATATGCGCAGATCACCAAATCCTTCCAACTTCTAAAGCAAATTGTTCCTGAGACATAAACCAAATTCAGATCTGGTGGCTATCAGAGCACCTATGGGTGACTTGCTGGTCTCATAAATTGATTACTTTACTCTCTTAAAAAACAGGAAGGGGATGGAAATAAAGCAATGATAGCAATGCCCAAGAAAAACTACAGATCCTGAAGTGTATTCTCAGGAAGAACGTTCAGGTCGTGGATGCAGCCTGACCTTTCAAGAAAAGGCTTAATACAGTCCTACAATTCAGGACAATTTTTTCAGTACAAAACTGTACAGATTTCTAATTTCCACATAACTGTGTAAAAATACTCTAAGTTCTGTCAAGATAGTCCAAGTTTCAACAGAAATTCAGTATGTATTTTAACAGGTCAGTTGAGTGGGTAAGGCTGCAAGATGCCAACAAATCACGGTTAGAAAATAAGCAAGATCACAGCATGTCTGTTTAAAAAAACCATCACAGTGAGTTCCCTCCTTCTTTCTGGAGTGGTATTTCAAGCCCTGGAGCCCTTAAGTGAATTGCTTTTGTAATAAATCTTACATAAGCTGGGCTACAGAAGTGACTCAAATTCCTCTGACAGTACAAGCTGCGAAATGAGGCTAGAGCTTTACCATCAGAAGAGCAGTACTCTATGAGATGAAGGTCATGAGAACCAATATCCTCCCTCCAAGAGTGGCAATAAGCACTTCTAAGGTAAAACTCTTCTGTCAACTATTTTTGGCTTAGGGACATCATGACTTGGATGGTATTTCTATAAATTTAGCATCCCTTCACAGCCTTCTCTTCCATTAACTCATTTCTTGAATTTAGCCAGACTCTAGCATCCACAACTTCTTTGATTTGGGTTCCACAGCTCACTGACTTGCTGCATACAGGACCCTGGCCAGTTTGTGCTGAGACTGGCTCTCACCACCTTCACTGGATCCACCTCCTACCGAGGTAAGAGCACAAACACCTGATCCCAGATTCCTCCCTTCTCTTGGTTCCATGCATCAGCACCAAATCCCCACGGAGTTCTCTTAGTTTATGGCCCTTGACACTGCAACTCAGGAGCCCAAGGACAGGAATATGCAATTCAGCTCTAGGACTTCAAGGAAAGGGAGCCCCACTGCTTCAGGGATTTAACTCACCCACTGCCCACCACTGGCCACATGCTATAACCCCAGCACAGTAATTGCTTCCACAGCCCTTGGGAGTGACCCTTCCTTCAGCAGAAGCCCTGATTATTCAATACATTTATAATTAACTTTTGACCCATTACTCTGTTGATTTTGGTTTTCAGATTGCTTTCAGACAGACAAAGTACAAATAAACCTCAGCTGCTTATCACAGAAGTCAACCATTTTTCTAATTATAAGACAATTGTTAATCATTTATTTGATCAAGCTGCATGTTTGCATTCTTTTGTGGATTTGGGAGCTTTGATTTAAAGAGACATTTAGCCCAACAAAGTAGGCAAGTCCTTCTATGTTTCATCATTTACCAGGAAAACTCTGAACCCCCTCCATGCAAAATAACAAAATGCACTGAATTTTTGGAGCAGTTTTGTAACACAAATGAGACAAGAGCATACTAGCCAGTTCCTCAAGTACTGATTAGAAAACTGTTTTTCAGGCCGGAACTCCTAATATCAGAGTTGCACCTATGCACTAAGTGGTTCTTTACCAATACACATCAGTCAATGATACTTTTCCTAGCCAAGTTTCAAATACACGGTTTGATTATAGTAAATTCTCCAATTTAACACATCCCATAACTGAAAACAGAGATTAAAAAAATTCAATAAAGATTGGCATTGTATTTCCATTTGAAATGCTCCAATATAATTCCCAAATAAATAACTGATAAATTCAGAGCAAGCTGATCTAAAAATAAGTTGTACATGCCCACTAGTGGCCTTGCAAATACACACATAAGCTATTTTTTCTTGCTCGTATATACCATTCCAATGGTTACAAATCACTGAACTGCTTCCTCAGAAAAAACAACCCCTACCCACCAAACTCACAAGGCAAATACATTTTATTATACACAAGTTTAATTTTAATAATAAGTGTTAATGGGGAGCAAGAAGAATAAATCTTAAAGGGGGCTGTGTATCCACAGAAACAACCTGTCCACCCTGCAGTATCTCTGTCTCATCCTTAAGTTCGTCCCATGATGATCAACCAGCCTTGTACTTTTCAAGAGGAGGCAGTTCATTTTCTTCCATTTGTAATTCCAGTGCTTTCTTTGTTGTTAAGCAATAAAATACCAAGATAGGAGATGACATGACCACAGCAGATACAATTATTGTTATCCATAATCAAGAGAGACACACTAGTCACTAAAAATGAACATTTCAAAAAAAATCACACCAACACCGCTTTTCTCAACTGTCTCTGCTCATCACTGCAGCTACTACACCTCAACTGTCTCATGAATTTTTGGCAGGAACCATAGTGACAGGTCATTATCTAAAAACTCCCTTGATCTCAGGAGCCACGAGGAAGTCCCAGATTCCTACAGGCCAGCAATAACTGAAAGAATACTGAAAACATTTGCTCACTCAAATGATAATTTGCTTGTGTCTAAGAGCAGAAATGAAAACTGCCATGTGGCTAAGGCCATGAAATAAACCAAATACACCATGAACACTTTCAAGCTCTCAAAGTTCAGCTTTAAACCACCAGATTTTATGAATACATAAGAAATGGATAAGAACAGGAGAGACTGGGAATGACACTGAAATGACAGAGTGGTAAGTACAGTAAAGGCTGTTAATACACCAGGTATTTTCTCTGTTAGATGTAATTTAGAAGGCACTCATAGAATCCTTCTGATTCTGGCCTGCAATTTTGTATTAATTATGGCAGGAGGAGGATTTAATTAGTAATTTGGTAGAAGTGTGACAGGTGGTACTTATTCACCAGCTGAACACTCTTGCCTGTTGGGAAGAAAGCTTCTTTTACTGTCTTTCATCAAAAGTCTGGCCAGGGAAGGAGAGTCAACACTCCAGCTAAATACTTTCCAGCAGCCCTGCCAAGTACAAAATACAGAAATCTGAAATGGCACATTGGGACAATTGCTATCCAATATTAATACATTTGACCCTAACTATTAAAATAGCTAAAGGAAAGTTACGTTATACTAAAGAATATATCTGAAAATCTCATGTGTTCTAGCAATGATCAGTATTTTAGAAATTCTTGTCTAAATAAGAACATTTTCAACACTCTTCTAGAAAGTTGGATGGACACAATGTCTATGAAGGCAGACTGCTAATGAAACAAGTTTATTTTTTAAAAATCCATAAACCAGCGATCTTTTATTCTACAATAAAAGACACCCACATGCATTATTAACAAATTATAAGGAGATGATGTCCTGTTGTCTCTGAAATTTACACAAACCAGTAAATCCTTTAATATATCTCTTACAGATGGTGAGAAAGAGGCTGAGGGTTTCTCCAGAATAAAATTACACAACACTTTATCTGTTGCAGGAAGTCTTGATTGAATCCCATAATAGCAATTGAGGTGATGAAAAAACTTTGTATAAAACACTAACCTACTGATTCTAAGCTGTTAAGACTTTTAAACACATTACCCCCTTCCCCTTTTTTTCCCCCATCCTAGTTATTCCTGGGCCAAGATATTTTCTTGACTCTAATGCTTAAAAATTCACAGCTGTCGTCTTCAAGTTTTATTTTTATTGAGAAAAATATGAAAGCATTTCCATGCTAGCAGGTTTTTTTAAATGACTCTTCCTGAAGTAGCCTCTCTCCTCACCAATCTTACTTGGTTTCAATGTAGGAAAATATCACCTCTCCTGATCACTTCTTTCCCTCTTTCTCAGAGCCAACATTATTGATTATGAGCCTTGAAATTTTAGTAGTTGTCATAGGCCACAAGGCCACTAAGTTATGATAAATCTGTGTCTCAAAAAGTACGTGCTTTACCCTACCTGGCTGATACACCTCAATATGGATAGAAATAAGGAGTTATTGCGGAACACACATTTCTTTCTAAAGGGCAAGAGGCACTCTTATTGAAGTCATGGAAATTACTTGGACCTGTATTGTACCCATAATTAAGATAATTCCAGTTAGCCTTTGAGCTCTATATTAACTGGCAGTTTTAGAAACATAAGAATTTCAAACTACCTATACTTAGAACATCAAAAGAAAGTACTAGAAAATTCAAAGTTCAAAAAGATATGGGGGTGGCTGTATATAAATACACAGAGCAGCAGCTTTTACAGCAGAAATAGCTACTTCGAAGTCAAGACATACTTCTGATTGTTGTATTACTCCAATACAACTCTGACTTACTATTTCAATGCACACATTTCGCAAAGTCTAATCACTAATCCAGGAATCTGTTTGCATTGCTTTACCTGTTTCTCTCTATTCAAATTTCCAGTCAGTCTGCACCTTTCTCCACCAGGACGAGGCTTTCAGGGAGCGAGCACACAGCAGTTTAAGGTGGACATTTTCTGCTCACAGAGCTGCACGGAGCTGACCAGCGCTGCACTAACATTAGAAGTGCTTGCAGGGCAAAGTCTTTCAAGAGGCAAATAGGATGAATACCCCCAGCTAGAGAGGACAGAACACCACCACCCCTACATAACCATGGCCATACACATTCTGTTCACAATCCAGGCATCCCAAGCAGACACAACATCCCCAACTCCCTGCCACAGGCTGTATGTCCTCAGTGCAGCAGGAATGAGGCATTTCTACATCCTGACTCACAGTGAGCTTACCTTCGATCGATGGCAGGGCTCTTTGCCACCCTCTGCCAGGTACCAACAGGTACTAAAGCTAAACTCTGTGCCAGGCCGATCAGATGTGCAATGAGGCACAGTATGCACCTGCCACAGCAGCATCAGCAAAAGTCCTCACTGTAACTAGTTACAGTAACAAAACTATTTCTACTACTATGACTACTATGGTTTCATTTTGATCCTAAATAATCCTACACCTGTAAAAAGCACTATAACTTTCTAACATATCTTCAGCAAAGTTGAAAAAAAGTGCTGTGCTACTTCATGTCCCTGTGCCCACCTGTTTGGCATAATTTTATTTCTGCTTATCTCACCTTGTTTTCCAGAGGCTTGCAGCTGCTCTTCCAGGTCCCAGTCCAGAATAGCTGTAATTACACCAGAGGTTGCTCCTTCCTCTTCCTTACTGTGAGTGACTGCTGTAGGCAGCCCAAGCAGCACTTTAAAGCAGTGTTCTCACAGCTCTCCTCCTGCTCTACACCAGCCTTTCAAAGGCAGCACCTAAAACAAAGCTTTACTTTGTCCTCTTCCTGCTCTCTGTGTCCCTTGTGCTTTGTTCCTCCTTTGTTGTCAGCACAATTCCTCTGAAGCACTCCCAGCTGTGGCTCAGTGGGCTGTCCCTGTTCCACAGGCAGATCTTGTTTGCTACTCAGGCACAGGTGAGAGGGATGATGAGGCCACACCAGGCTTTGGGGAAGGGAGGCTGCCTGTCCTTCCTCAGGTGTTTCACATCAGCTGCTCCCCACTGTGGGATCTCAGGAGCTGCAGGTTTTGCAATATGCAGACAAATATCTGATACCTCAAACAATGCTGTGCAGCCATTTGCCTTCAAAAAGTTAGTGCTATAATAAATAACAATGTTGGCTTATCTTTGTTTCGTTTCAATATTTAATATTCACTTCTAACATTCAGAAACTTGATATGAAACAACTCAGATGCACTTCCTTGTGTCTGTAGATGAAACTTCTCACCCTTCTACTTGCAGGAGGAACTTCTGTTTACTGTAGGTGGGCAAGCACCAGGTCTGGGAAGGGCAACTTCCCTTCTCTTGCAGCCCAAGGAGAGCTGAGGAACAGTCAGGTTCTGAGGTAAACCAGAGCAGCTTCAGTAAAGCCAGCCTGTTTTTACAGTAGAGAACATGACCCACTGGATTCTCTGAAGAAGCCTTTGACTGTCTGATGGGAGTTTGTTTATTGATGGCTCTTTGAGGACATGCTTTTACATATGATGAGCTCTCATACTGTTATGGAATACTGAGAAATTTCAATCCCGTAACTTTTCCAAGAAAAAGAGAAAGAAAAATACATCAGCTAGGATCTAAAGAGCTCTACATCATGTGCTCTAACCATGACCTGTTTGGGGCTTTTTACAGGCTACACTATCACATGGTACAGTCCTCACTGATGAGAGCACTGCAGAATTCTGGGTCTAGCCATCTGCAAAGCTGCACAACGTGGATTAATCCAACTACAGCAAATAAGTAATAACATCTCAATTTCACAGCTTTTTATATGATGTGTATTGAGTAAAACAGCCTGCTTTCCATTCTTGTTTCTAGTAACTCAGTAACAACCCTGCACTATGAATAAACAGCTTTATTGTAGTGATCAAGCTCTACAGTTCTCAGTCCCCAGCCACACTTTACCACAATGGCTTCCACAGCAGTTTATAATCATTCTCCTCTTGGCTACTAACATGCCCCTGGATATCCTTTGGTGTGGAAGTAATTTGGGAGGTGCTGAAAGGGCTGCTTGAGAAAGCTGTCTTCATCACCAAAAACTAAAGCTTCTTACTAATTCCTTCCTGCCCATGCATTTCTAGCCTTTGAAATGTCATCTGCTTCTATTGCTGGTATTTCTCTCAAACTGCTACACTCAGCACCTCTTCTGCCAAACTCTTATTACATAGGTCAGGCTTTTACACTATTAACTTTAAGTATTATCTAGACAAATTTCTAATATAATAGATGCTCATGATCTCTCTGGTTCCAGTTCCTCTAGTTCTCCTGCACAATTGTAGAGAGCACTGTAGATGTGAAATACATCTGTGATATGTCTTGACACAAGACCACCACCAATATTAGACTGAACAGAAATGTTTAATCAGCTCTCTTCCATATAATCTTGCCTCAGATTCAAGATTTCATGGAGCTGGGTCAATGATAAGGCATCAACATTATGACCATGCTGGAGCAGGTCTGCTGGCAGCACTCATGTGGTGGATCCAGGCTGGAGCAGGCTGCTCCTGAAGGACTGCACCCCGTGGAAGGGATCCAGGCTGGAGCAAGCTATTCCTGAAGGACTGCACCCCATGGAAGGGATCCAGGCTGGAGCAAGAGAAGAGTGTGAGGAGTCCTCCCCCTGAGGAGGAAGAAGCAGCAGAAACATTTGAAGAACTGACCATGGCTCCATTCCTGTCCCCCTGTGCCACTGTGGGGAAGCAGGCAGAGAATTCAGAAGTGAAGCTGAGCCTGGGAAGAAGGGTGGGTGAAGGAAATGTGTTTTAAGACTTTACTTCTCATTCCTAGTCTGATTAAAACAAATTGCCCCAAGCTGAGTGTTTGGCACATGATGGTGCTGCTGTGTGATCCCAGGAGCCTTTGATTGCATTTTCTTCTCCTGTCAGCTGAGGAGGGCCATGACAGAGGAGCTCTGGGGGGCACCTGGTGTCCAGCCTGGGTCAACCCTCATGGCTGGATACACCAAGTTACTGCATTCTGGATGAAGGAAAGGTTAATGTATTGCTGCAATAAGTCCATATAATACAGAAAGCTTGCCAGAAGTCAAAACCTTACTGATGTAATCCTTCCCTTTAATTCTAAGTCTGATTCAAGAAAAAAAAGGAAAATCTATTTAAGGCCACCAGCTAGATGATGAAACACATCCTTCCATAAAAGTCATTAAAGAGAGATTAACATCAGAAAAATTAAGAAGTTACTGTTTTATATGGCCAGAAAATCATTTTCAGTTGGTTTAGAATCAAAGACTAATTAAGCTTATTGATAACACTTTGCAAACAAGGAGCAAGAAATACATCCTACTTATCAAATTAATTACCAATATAGCCTTCAATATGGGGCCTTGACAGTGATTTAGTAAATCTTCTTAACCAAAGTGTAGTTCTGTATTGGTAATTAACACTGGAGGCAAACTCAATATCTGCCTCTGTCTTATCTGTTCATTTTCTAGTCATAGTTTTCTCCCAGAGTGTTTTTTGGTGTCAGTCTGACCTAAAAAAGGTAATTTCAGGTATTTGAATAACCAATGTGCTCTGGATAGTTTTAGATGAACTTTCCTGTGTGAGGTCTGACAGTGCCCACCTCAGGGAGCCCTGAAAGGCTTCCCAGCTTTGTTCCCTGGGGAACCACACAACTTTAGCCAGGTTCCTGCTGGCCCTGGCGGTGCTGCAGGGCACTGTAGGTCTGTGTTAACAGAAGGGGAGAGCACACAGTGCATGCTGGCAGCGTGGCAGCTCCACCATTCCCAAGGTAACACTACAAACACACATATCCCGCTGCCCTTTCAGGCTGGGTTTTTTCATCCTGCCCACATAAAACTCCATTAAATAGCACATTAAAATAATGATCTAAAAGGAAAGTAACTGACTTTAAAAAGCCCTACAACCCTTTAAAATTGTAGAATCAGAGAATACCTTTATCCATCTGTTCCAACCATTCTGTATTCTTCTCAGCCTGGAGAAGGCATATGCAGGAGCCACAGTGACATCAAAGAGCTTCTGACTGTATGTGCAACATGCCACACACAGTGATTCCTCACAGGACAAACAAACAACTGAAACTGCATGGAACCAAGCTGGAATTGCTATATTTGGGTTGAAAAGCATGTTCAGCATATGGCTACTAAAATTTTCCAGGACAGTCTCAATTTAAACGATGAGAACAGTAATTACCACCAGGATACAAGTTAACTAGCAGTAAAATATGTGACAATTCTTAGTAAGAGATGTAGGCTGGGACACTCTCAAATTTATAAGTTTGCTGATTAAGTATATACTTTTTGTAAAAGCAGTTGACTCAAGCAAAAATACATCCTTAGCATTAGCACAACACTGTATCTGTAATCCCAAATCCCAACAGCTGTTTGAATATTCAACTACCAAACTGGAAGCCATATAGCAGGTCTGTGATGAGCAGGAAAGTACTGGCACCTATATAAATAAGAGCACAAAGCAGCACAACAAAACTCAGCTGTCCTAGCACAAAAGAGGAGTAAGGCTGGATGAGGCAGTTCCTACAGCACACAACATAAGGCAGCCTGGCACACAGAAAACAAGCCTATTTATCACACTGCCTCCTAAGTCTACTTACATTTAAACATCAGTCCTTTGAATCTATGTTTTTCCATTTATAGATGCACCTGCAGCAAAATTAGAAGTACAAAAAAATTAGTTTTTAAGAGCCTATTTTTAACTGTTTATTTATTCCCCATTGAATTTTGAATTCACCTTTGAAGAGGTGAATTACAGACTTCTCCAAGTGAAGACGAATCAAAAAACCCTCTTTAACTTCATGAAACACTTAAAAAGAAATCCTTAATGATTGCTCTTCTTATCAGCCAGCTGACTCCTACTGCTGTGCTTTCAATCAGTCAGAAAAGGAATAGAATACATTTGCAGAGTTGGGTTTTGCAGTTCTTTTTTTACACCTCCAAGGTTCTGCATATAAAAAATGTATTTCTAGATGCTGATGTAAAGTAGAAGAGATTCTAAACTCCACAGAGTGGAATTATGGAATATATAGATTTGTGTGAAAAATGTAAGAGACATTTAGAAGGGGAAAGGAGAAAGGGGAAGAACTGCCAGCTAAATACCTATGAAAATATATCAGTGTTTTTATCCCAGTATCAGCTGTGAGACAGTGATTTACAGAGATGCTGGCGCACTGGATCAGTCCTGCTGGATTGCTGAACTCGCATCAGGTCTCTGCATTTGCTCCTGCTGAATTCCACAAGGTTTCCAGCAGCCCACCCCTGACTTCAGCACAGCTCCAGTTCCATATACACATGAAATGCCAAAACAAAGTTTCATTAAGTTTTTCTTTACCACAAAACTTTGCTGTGTAAGGTGACCATAGCAAGTTGTGCACAACCAGAACTGATATGGTGACGTGAGACAGCAGAAGAATGAAAAGTTCATTAAAAAACTAGAACTTAGATTACAGCCAGAAGCAGCTTAGCTGCTGGCAGAGGTAAAACTATACCAGTCCCACAAATAACAGTTATAGATCTGGCCTTAAAACTCCAGTGTTTATCACCTGTAAGTCTGCTCTGTACTGATGGACATGCATTGAAATGTTATCACTATGTTATGTATCTATAGTTGCATATTTCCTTATAGTTCACTATTTCCTTTATCACTGCCTCTTTGTTACTACACTTCAAATGCAAATTGTTTTCTTAACTGTAAATTATAACAAATTTTGTAATTTACTGCTACAGTGAACACACAGGGAGCATTAATGAATTTTAGAAGCAAAGTGTTTTTCTTTCAGTAGCAGCTTCCTGAATAAACAAAAAAAATCATTTGTTGAGGCTGTTTTCTTCAACAATTCACTTCGAGCCTGCTTTTTCTATTTTTACATAATTGTAGGTCATTTCTTTAAAATTATTAATTCTATTTCATGTAATGGTGTATAAAAACCCCCTGTATTTCCCATGACGCCTCATTAAATTCTCATTTCTTACTGAATTTCTCTATGTCATGTACCAAAGAGTTTCCTCTTTTGGACAGAAGTCAAAGATTATTTCAGTGGAACAGATCACATGGTTAGTAAGCAAAGTCCTTCCTAATGAACTTAGTGGGTCATCTTAGCACTGCTCAAGTACATAATAATAATAAAACTATTATTTCCTTGAAAACCATACTACCCTAAGTATATATTAAAGGATATTTTAAAATTATTTGAGAGATTTGGTAATCTAAATTCCCATTGATTTTTTAATAGGATTTAACATTCTTAAATGTGAACATGTGTTTAGAAAATTATAAACTATAACTATAGTAGTTTAGAAACTACTATAAACTATACCGGTTTTACTAATTCTGGGAAAATAGTTTATTCCCATTTTAGTATGTTGTTGTTTAAAATGTTCCTTTTTTTCTCAAGTGATAACAAGAATTATATGGGAAACAGAGGTATTGTGTGATGCACTTCATGAACACAGGGTAAAAGAATGGCCCTGATCTGAAGATTGTAACGAAGCTTGTAGTGATAAAGTCAATTTTCCACAGGAGAGACTGAGGGCTAGGTTCTAGTGTATGGTCTTAGCAGCAAATTTTGTTAACATATTCACAATTCTTACTGGAACTGTTTGAAACCGAAAGGAGTAATTTCATAAATATGATGAAATTCACATCTAGTGAAAAACTATTGACTAGATTTATTAATCAATATTAATTTGCATAACGCATTCAGAAATTATCTTCACAAACAGATTCTTTACAATCACTTGTGAAATTAAATGGTATTCTGTTCCTCACTGAACAGTTTAGATAACAAGAGCAGTGGGAATTTTGATATACACATTTTGTAGTTCACAGTCAGATCCTGCTCAGGCTACTTGTGAGAATTCACATGAGAGAAACTGATTCCCCAGATACACATGAACAGTAAATACAGAATTATTTCAAAGCACTCTACGTTAATTAGTTTAAAAATCCAAATGAATATTCACAGAAATAAACTGAATGATTTGCTCAATTCTTTGTTCCCTAAGACTTTGCACACAGATAACTCTGACTGATATCTCTGAGCACTGGCAGAACATCAGCGCTTTCCTACACGGGCCGAGGGGAGCTTGGCAGGTTGTGCTGTTTCCATGTCACACAACACCTGCAGATGTGATCTTGAGGGAGTTTTCATTTGTGTTTGGTGGCGAAATTACCTGAAGAACTTGGGGAAGCCTGGAAGTGACACTGGGAGGTGAATACTGCTGTAAGGTACTGATGCAAAGGGAAGAATGCAGTATAATTTTAGTGTATTTACGTAGAGGTCCAATGATCTTCCTTTACCCACATCACCCTCTGCTAAGGCAGAACCAATGCTCTGTTCTTCAGCAGCTGTGCAGATAAAGAAGGTCCCATTTCACCCCACATCCAAGGTGTCTGTTGGCTGCCAGCACGATCTTTGAAGGTGTGCTACAGGAAATACAAACAGCAGGGCTTGGAACTGACTGACACTGGTCCTTACTTGGTGAGAACTGATGCAGTGATCTGGTGCACACAGAGATGTCTACATCCTACAGCTCGAGAAGTGAAAATTACTACCTTCTTCAACAGAAAACTGCCCAAAAAAGAAGTTTTGGATCAAAAAATTCAAAACATTTTCTAGCCTTCATTCTTTTAACTGGGGAGAAGTTTCTGAAAAGCTCATTTGCATCAAAGTGTATAGGAGATCCATTTTATAGCACCTGGATAAAATAATGATAGGATTTCAAGACTCTGTGATGGTTTCTTAGAAGGGGGATGAGGAAGGAGGAACAGATTGAATATTCTCAAGAATTATAAAATATAGCCATAGAGTAGGATATTAAAAACCTGTCTTGCAGAATTTATAGACTGCCATTAGGATTTAAATCTGTCAGTCTATCCTTGAAAAGACATTTGACTGAAATTATGGGTGGTGGATCTGGGTGTAGGATTAACAGCTTTCAGCTCTCTGGCAGCTCTGTCTCGCTGCTGAGGTATTTGATGCTGAGGACTGATGACAGCAGACCATTATTTACTCAGCGAGATTTTCTGGAGCATATGCTAAGGAGGTGCTGGGGCAGAGAAACAGAATAGTTTGCAAGAAAGCAAAACTGTAGGGAGGCTTCTGCCCTGGAAATCTCGGAATATTGCAAATGATCTCAACACAGGTAGAGAATGCTCTGCAGAGCACACTGCTTCAAGCACTTGGGAAGAAAATGGGGGTTTCCCCCCAAGGGAGGCACTGCTCCACCTGAAAAGGGGACAGAAATTTGAAGGCAAAAGCAGCCTCTGGAAGCAGGAACTGTGGGTCTTGCTGTGATTTCAGAGCCATGCCTACTTCGAAAAGTAGCCCTGAATTAGTATGTTAAGTTGTCTGATGCTGAAGACCTTTCTTATTCCTGCTGGGATTAGGTTTGAAGGGCTCTTTAGTAGTTAAAAAAATTGGTGGCCATCATGAACATTAGTGATGAACTGGGAAGTACTAGGAGGCAGTAAAGAATTTAGCCAGCAGGTGAGAATAGAGAGTCCATACTGCTCACGCTGCTTGGTTTCTTTCTGTAACAAAAGCTGACACTACCGAAGATGTTAGGATAGCTGAATAAAAAATTTGTATACCCTCAGAGGCAATAATTCCTATCAAAACTTTAACAGAGGGAGCCTCGAGATGCCATGTTTAATCAGAACATGCAAGCAGGCACAGGCTGGTAATACATAGCCATTAAAAATGAAAATATTTCAGGACATCCTCTGAGGTTGCTAGTCTTTCTGATAATTATAGGAAGAGTGTTCTGACAACACCCTCCTGCAGTCAAGACAGCACATGCTGTCAGTGCTAAACAATACAGTCTGAAGGAGTGCCCTTTTAGCAAAGAGCAGTTAGGGATTTTTAAGAAGAAGGAAGATATAGAATGAAAATGGCTTGAGATCACCAGTAAACACAAATTTTTCTACTGTGCAGATTCGGAACCTGCACCTTGAGAATGTATTATACTGGTATTTTCAACAAGCAGATCCAAAGAGACTTGCCAGGAATTTGGTGGCTAAAATTTCCTGCTGCATGTTTCCTCTGAACAAGTAACTCAGCCGAGCTCCTGGCTGTTCTTTCCCGGTGCATTGGTTTCAGCTGGAATTAAGCTGACTTTCTTCTGAGCAGCTTGTCTAGTGCTATATTTTGGATTTGTGCTGGAACCAGTGCTGGTAACACAGGGCTGTTCTGGTTGTTGCTGAGCAGAGCTTACACAGAGCTGAGGCCTCTTCTGGCCCTCACCCCACCAGCAAGGGGCTGGGGGCACAGGGAGCTGGGAGGGGACACGGCCAGGACAGCTGACCCCAAGTGACCCAAGGGATGTCCCAGACCATGTGGGGCCATGCTCAGCACATAAAGCTCAGGGAAGAAGAAGGAAGGGACATTCAGAGAGATGCTGTTTCTCTTCCCAAGTCACTGTCACATGTGATGGGGCCCTGCTGTCCTGGGGATGGAACACCTGCCCAGCCATGGGAAGTGGGGAATTAATTCCTTGTTCTGCTTTCCTTGTGTGCTCAGCATTTGCTTTATCTGTTAAAATTACTTTATCATCCCATAAGTTTTCCCCCTTCTGCCTTTCCAATTCTACCCCCATCCCACTGGGGGCAAGTGACTGGGCAGCTGTGTGGGGCTCAGCTGCCTATTGGATTTTGCCCATAACACTTGGAAAGCTTCCATCTTTGAGCTGTAAACCTCCTGTCCAAGGAGCTTCATGCTGGCTTTTGGCCACAATGCATTTGTGCATCTTACATGACTTGATGGAAACCTGCGTTCTTGTGTGGCTATCAGTATTTAAATATTTAGATCTGAAGAGCTGCAAATGGCTCAGGAGCTCATAAACACACTCCTTGTCACTCCTCACGTCCCATACAGTGTACACAGGCTGGTACTGCAGAGGTCTCGCTAGTGCTGCCATTTCTTCCCCTCATATTCCAGATGTTACTGTCAGCTCTGTATTGACTTGAAAGCAGCTCCAGGGGCCATGGCTGAATCTATCACAGCTAATGACAATGAGATGATATGGCTGATTTCAAGGAAATACATTATGATGTAAAAAGCAGAAAAAACAGGAAAAAACACCCAACTAGTTTCCAAGATCTGAGCAGACAGTTCAAAAGGAAGACAGACATTTTACTTTTCAGACATGCAGCTGATGATCCCTCTCTCTCCTTCTTTTCATTGGCCCCTGTCCCTGCTCTCCCAATTTCTATGAAAATGACCTAGTTTTCAGTAATAATCAGTGATGTCACAATGATTTTGGAGATCCCCTATGTATCGCTGATAGCTTCTCAGACTGACACATCTCTAACACCTGACTTGTGCAAACAGGCTGCCAGCAGACAGACTTTAGATTTTGATATACAACAGGTCACAGTGTACAGTTTCAAAGCAAACCAGGTCTTCTATGAAGATTCCCAAGTATCTAAGAACCTTGCTATAAGCATAAAATACAAAGCAAAGGCAGATTCAAATAAAAGCAGCTTGATGAAAGGCTTACCCAAAGTAAAGTTGAACACATCTCCTCCTTCCCCAAGACACCATGGATGCATGTGTCCAGATATGACTTAAACCTCACAATAATAAATGAAGCATTGACAAAAAGTGTCAACATCACAAATTACAAAAAGCACAAAAAGGGCATAAGCCTCAAGTCCTGAGCTAAATGGCTATCTTTGGGTTCAACATACTAGCTTCACTTCATTTTCCTCTTTCACTTCAGATACTTCAGGAGACTTTATATATATCCACACGAAGGTCACTGCAGAAGTACCTGAAGGGGAAATTCAAATAGTAAGTGCTCAGCAGTGCTAACGGGTGACCAAAGAAATTACCTGGCAAGGAAGGCAAGAAGGCTCAGCTGCAGAAGGGATGAGCTGGCTGCAGGCTGGAATTCCAGGCAGGAGGACTCCCTGGAATAGAGTGAAGTTTCCCTTGCTGCTGAGACAAGGAAAATCCACAGCACTGTCCTGTAGAAATCCTGGAAAGCCATGCCCAGGGGCCACCTTGGGAAGCAGAGCTGGCACTGGGGATGGATGCCAGACTGGGCTGAGGCACCCTGCACTGGTGCTACTCCAAGTGTTTGTAAGGAATCAGATTGTGATGCATCTTGGCAGACTCCATGTAGAACCACTAATGGTGGTAGGACTCTGTCCAATGAACTTTAAAAATATATTTAAGCACAAATACACATTTAATTTGCCTCAAGGAGTACAATAAAAACTCTCTATCATATTACTGAAATTAGGTTCCCACTGTGAGAGATTATTTTCACATTGTAAATCTATTTGAACTTAGTTTGCTCTAACAAGAGATCTTAAATGACATAAAATAATTTTTAAAACTCAAATTTCTGTCCCCTTTTCCACCCCACAAACTCACTCTCACCCAAGGCTGAATTGCTGCATATACAAACTGACAGCAAAATGGGAGCCAGATCTCTCTGTGATACAAAACATTTATCCTCCATTAAACTCTGAAATAAATTATGATGGGCAGTTTTTAGTTATTAATATCTCCTTGTAAATTATGCTGTAATAGCACGTGCCACATTTCCTGGACGTGTAACAAATGTTTCTGTGTGATTTGTTTACATCACTGAAAGCCTGACATCAATAAGCTCCATTTCCCCAGGAACAGTTCGGGTTGAAACATGAGTGCTGTGTAGGGAGCACAATAAAGTACTGCTCTGACTTTGCAAACCTGCAGGAAAATGAAATTGCTATAAAATAAGCACTGGTCTCTATCTATATTATCCTCCTAAAACATCACCTTTTAATCTATTAAAATCACTCCTGTTCATGTTGCCCCAGAGGAACGTGCAGAGCCAGAAGCCAGATGAACAAATTCTCTCTGCTATAGCACAGCCAGGCCTGTTTCTCAAGGACTGTGAGGTGTGGGAGCAGGCATCACCTACCATCCTCATCTCTGTTTCCCCAGACTGATTTATACTGACACTCCTTCTCCCCCACAATGTCAGTGATTTATTTTTGAACAATCCTTTCTTTTCCCTAAAGTTCCAGCTCTCCTATGTTTTACTGTTTTGAGAGTCTCACTGGTAAAAGTCTTGTCAGAAAGCTCTGAGGAATTTTTCTACCTTTATTTCACAATGACTAATAAATTCAGATTCTGAACTTGAGGAGAATAAACAAAAAATTACTCCTTTTGCTTTCCTTTCCCCTCACACACCACTTCTAAAGTCTATCATTCCTCGTTTGGTTATCATGCATTTCACTGCTCCTCAAAGAGAGAGATTCAGACTGAAGCTCAGGGGTTTTTTTTTAACAACTTGTTGGCAACAGCTTTATTTAAACTTTATTTAAGCACAGGTCGCACACCTTGTATAACAACTTCCACATCACACCTGCAACCTTCTACATAAGCCACAGCAGATCTGACAAAGAGGTACAACCTGGACTCAAACACTGCAGCTGGAGGAGGATTGGCCTCTTCTGGCTTTTCCTGCTCATTCTACCAGTGGAATTATGTTTGGCACTGAGACACAAGAGCAGGCAATAACTGTTTGGCAAATGTCTTTTGCCATGGTCCAACTTCCCAAGTTTGGGAACATTACTCATTTAATTTTATATGCAGAAATAATAACCCATATATAGAGAAAAGAGTGTGGCAGTGCAAGTCACCTCCAAATGGGAAGTGTTTGCTAGCAGCCCAATGTAATTCTCATTAAGAATGTTAATGCAGGCAGTCAAAGAGTATACAAAGTGATTTTCTATAAGCCAAACTTTCTAATTAATCCTGCATTGTGTCTACTGACATTATCTTATCAATGTCAATGCTGATTTTATGTCTGCTGATGGTCATTCAGCAAACACAACGTTCTGAAAAGGTGCAAGGCCACCAGCATACAAACTGCTTGAATTTAAAAACTAAAATAAAAATAGTTATTCCTGATAATAACTAAAACTTGGAAGTCTTAAAAGGCAAGAATATTTGCTTAATAAGAAGTGGGACAGCAGATTCCTTTCTGGAATATTACTGCATTAAATTAAAAAAAAAAAAAGAAAAGAATGCATATGGAATAAATGCTGAGTATAGGGAATTTCACGTTATTATAGCCATGGAAATATATAGTACAGAATCCATCTGTCCATCAATCATATAAAGGCCACATAAACAATACAGCCAGCAAGGCATTTCCACAATACAAGCTTTATTTACTTTTACAAAGTGTGAGGAGATACAAAAGAATGATGCTCCCAGCAAGTTGGCTTCATCTGTTTCCTCAGATGACACTGCCAAGTTAATCAGTAACATCACCCTGTGTGGCTGCTGGAATCTATGTGCTCTTAGCATGGATATTTGGTCTACTGCAACCACAGTAAGATAAATTACTCTTCCTCAACCAAAATTGGCTTGCCCTGCATAGGAGATTTTATGAGCCAGAACTTGTTTTCCAAGGATTCATAGTACAGAAATTATTTGGCATTGTATCTGTCATAACAAACCCTGAGAGTGGCATACATTTTTCAAAGCCTTCAGTGGGTATTTGAATAATTTACTTTAATAGTCAGACTTTCTGCTTCCTATCATTAGACTATGGTCAGAACCAGCCCCTGAAATTCATTCACCATTCCCTAGTTTTTCCACCTTTCCTCAATATGGAATGAGTGAGGGCAAATCTAACAACCAAGTTACTACTCCACAGTTTAGCAGATCATGGAGAAATGGGAATGTGGTGTTTTGACAGAGCAAAGCCCTGCTCTATAAGCACAATTACTTTTTTTGGGACAAAGCAAGATGTGTCAGCAGGGAGCATCACCTGTCCAAGCTGAATGATTCTGTGGCACTGACAGCAGCACTTGAGCAGCTGAGCTCAGTGGTACTGCAGGCTCGGAGGGTGACCTGTTCTGTGACACGGAGCAAGGCCAGGTTACCTCTTTGCACCTTGTTCTCCTTACCTTCACAAAGACACCCCCAACACCCCCCTCTCATTCCAGTGAGACTCTCTAAAATTTGTAAGTAAAAACAGTGCTGTGATTTTATTTACCCTTTTTTTACCTGCGTCCTCACTTTTGAAACGAATCACTCAGGTAAGGATAAATGATACGAATCAAAATGCACTTGGAATAAATTCACTTCAGTTACACATTTGGAAGACCCAGAAAGCACTTTTATATTGATCAAATTGTTGAAGGCAATGACATAGAAACTCTCTTGGCACCCATGACACTAGCAAAATCTGTAGAAAATATAATTCAGTGCTTAATAAAACTTCATAGCCCAAGACAAAAAGAGACTTAGAAAGAAAAAGAGAAGAGGAGAAAGAGACTATTTGCATTAGTAACAGCATAAGGATATTAACATTCTTGAGGCATTTCCTCCTCATAAGAAGCACCTCATAAACACAAAGACATTCAGAAAGCACTTGTGGCTTGCTAACTTCACAGCTCATTTTCTGGGATATTTGGAAATTCTTGATTTATTATTTTTAACACTGAAATTATCCAGGAGTCCAATCTGCCTTTCTCCAGACTAATCAAAATCCCACCATGGGAGATGTCTCCTCTCTCATCAACAGCATTTTGGATATAGGGAACAGTAACAAGTCAGCACTTTTTGTCTGATTACAGACAGTTAAATCCCGACGAAGAACAAAATGCTGGAAGAGGCCCTGGTGTCTCACAGTGGGTGTGCACAGGTAACATTTAGGAAAACCCAGTTTTGCACCAATAGTAGCTCTAAGCTGGGTGTTTAACTTTGCAGTTCAGCTAAGTAGGTAGGCAGATACTTTTTCATTGTTCTTCGAAAGTTTTCTAGTCCCATTCCTTAGACCTTTAAAAAGAACCCTCAAATCCCTTCTATTGACACAGGTGACTTCTGAGATGTGCCTGATCTGTGCAACATTACACCATAATCTATGTACAAATATCATGCCATTAATTCCAGTAAATACACCTCCATCACTTTACGGGGCTTTTTTATCTTTTGTTCTTTTTCCTTGCTTCACTTTTTTTTAAAGTTGCCTTTAACATCCTCACTTCTATTGCTTAGCAGTACTACTGCTTAGCAGAAGTTTATTGCTGGGTATTTTTAGCAAGTACCAATCATTAAACAGGTGTGAAGATAGACTTGAACTTGTTGGAATTAACTGCTGGATAAATACTTAGACCACATAACAAAATCCTGCCCTTCAGTAAGAAGCTGCCCTTCAGTACCTTACATGAATGACATCAACAAACCACAAGTCCCTTCTGTTACCTCAGAAGTCATATACAGTCTTGAGTTATCTACATTTCATGGATTCATGGAAACAGATCATACTAAAGGCAAAAAACTTGGAAAAGCATAAAAATGCAATACAGCATGAAAAACACAAACTCCTAAAAAACCAACCTGTGCAGTTATACTTGATGTATAATATAAACCAACATGCAAGGCTCGAGGTGGGAATGAAAGGTGAGGGAATATTTTTGATATGTGCAACTTGGAATCCAAACAGCAGCATCCCCCTGCCTATAAGAACCCAGGAAGATCTGGAAGATGCTCCTTTAAAGGACAGAAATCCATGTATCACTCTGCTTTTGCAAAATTGCACTCAGTATTTCAAGCAGTCAGCTTCCTTTAACAAAAGAAAGATATCCAGGACAGCCTGAGAAAATTCATCCATGCCCTGGTTTCTAATGCCCTTTCCACAACCAGTCCTTATAACTCTTACTGTACAGATAACAAAACAAATAAGATCTTTTCATATGCAGACAGGCTTAAAACATATTCTTAACCCAATAAAACCAATTTTAAAACAGAAAGAAAAAGGGGAAATGTCTTCTGAACACTTGACTGCAACCCCCTTGCAGCCTTCTCTCTGAACTCATAGCCAGACAATTGTTATTTCTGGGTCTAAGAAGGTCAAGGTTTGGGTATCCCAGCAAGTACCAACTGAGCTGACAGCATTGATTTAGGCACCTCTCTTTCTGACAGGAAATATCCAGGGACTTGGTAAAAAGTTAGAGACTTCATAGCTTGTGCATCACCAAAATGTGATGTTTGGAGGTCTCAGTGATGAGCTTAGATACTTAATGACTTTTACAGGACTGACTCTTCATTTATTTAAAGCTAAACTATTGGCAAAATATCACATATGTTAGCTCAGGCTTAATCTTCAGATAGTTGCACAAGGAAATCTTTAAGGAATATCATCATCAACTGTGAGACTTGTGTCTCATGCTGAACATCAGTCTGGCACAGCATGCTTTGAAGTCAGGAAAAAACCTTCTGTCTTTGAAGGATCAGGAGTTTTGCTTACTTGTGGATGCCTGAGTTTTCTACTTGATTTTTCATCTCCCTCCTCTACTGTAAACAACAGAGAAAAAAAAGAAAAACATTAAACTTGCCTCATAGGTTCAGTTCTCAGACCTGTGATTTATATAGGAGATGATGAATAGGAACCTAAAAGCAAACACAGAATGAAGTAAACATCCAGAATGTATATGCTGTGAGAACATCTCTTCCCTTGCTGGATGCTGCCATTTAATTAACAGCCTGTTATTTAAGTAATTTAAAACTACAAGTTGATCCCTTCTATTATTTATCTCCAAGGATTTAAAATATTGGAAGAAAGCTATTTCATATTTTCTGAAATTACAGAGAAAATATGTACCTACTATCAGAGGAAAAGGAGACAGAGTGGTTTCATAACACCAGGCTATTTCAGTACAACAGCAGTTAATTTCACTCAAAACATCTTTCTCACCTTTTTGTTTCTACTGTATTCCTATCCTTGCAGCACCAAAAATTAGTGCAGTGAATGAAAGGCAAGAGCTCCTTCTGCCCTGGCAACTCACTCTAGCTGGCCTCAGGAGATGATCGGTGAGAAGCAGTAAATTCTAGGTGGTGCCCCAGAGAAGATGCCATCATATGAACTGCTGAGGAACCTGAGGTAGTTGCCAACACGGTAAAGAAAACCATTTTATATTCTCAGATTGGCAGCCAGGTTGAGCTGAGCAGGTCTGGGATGAGCTCTGGTGTTCTAATCACCACAGCCCACAAGTGCCAGCGCCTGAGAGAGAGGCAAGTCCTGCAGGGCCCTCAGGACGCTCAGGGCTGGAGCACTTGTCCCGTGTGGGTTTGCTCTCCGGGAGAAGAGGTGACTTCAGCCTCCCAGCAGCTACCAGCAGTTCGGAGGGAAGGGGGAAAACACCTGCAGGAACAGCAGTAGGAAGGGGGATGAAAATGTGGTGGGCTGAACCTGAGTCTGGGGAGAGGGGAGGGAAAATATTTCTCTTGGGAATAAATTGTTTGGCTTTTTTTTTCTCAATAAATGGATCACTGATTAAGTTTGTGTTAGTTGCCAATAAATTAAAGAAAATTCCTGAAGTAAAGCCAGCTTTGCCCTTGACAAATATGCTACTTGTTGAACTATATGCTTATCCTTATATTCAACTCAGATTAATTTTACAAGAACTACTCCTGCATAAAAATAATTTCTCTCAATGCCAAGGTGCTTTTCCTCCCTAGCCAAGTAAAAAAAGGTATAATAGAAACTACAGCTGAGAGGTCTGAAGGTACTAACAAATTCCCTCATGCCAGTAAAATGACAAGAACTGATTTTTACAAAGTATTAGCAAGCTCACAATTAAAAGAAATGAAACAATGCTCTACTCAGCACTGTCAGACATAAGGTGACAGCCAGAAGAAAGGGTTTCAGTGATTCAGCCCTACTGTGCCCATTTCAGACAGCAACCAAGACAAGTCTCATTTTTCATCTTATTCTGATGGGTTTTGCAAATTCCAGTAGTTTCTAGCTTTTAGTAACACAATGTGGGTTTCAGATAGACCCCCCCCACCCCCCACCTGATGTGGTATTTCTGATCATCCTCTGTCAGGAGCCAAAGCCTTGGCAGTGCTGTGACTGCTGTGACATGATGAGCAGAACAGGCTCCAGTTCACACTGTCCCTGACGCTGGACCTTCATCCCTGGGAGGAGACTCCACAGCCTGCCTGGGAACAGGTCCATGTTCAGCTGTCCTTGCATGAGAGACCTTATCTGGAGAGCTATGGCAGAACTTTTTTCTTCTCAGCACCAAATGGTTCAGGATACATTGATAATGCAGATCTCCCACTCGAGCCACTGCTGAAAAACGAGATTTCTTTTAGGATGACTGATAAAAACCAGCCAAATAAATCCTTCTGGGCATCACATTTAGATATGCTCTGCATATTCTAAAACATGCCAAATAAGTGACATATCATTGCAAAATAAGGAGCTTTCCAGTTGAGATCAGATCAATGTGGTTGCTGTACTACATAGTCTGTACCTGGGGGCAGGTGCACATGGAGGAGGGCAGAGAGGCAAAGCGAGCAGCCACACACATTCTGCTACTCTGACACTTTGCAATCAAGAATTAATTAAAAGTATCCATGCATGTTTATTAGCTATTCCCCAGTTTATGGTTATTGACACACTCTCCTTCAACTAGTACACTGCAACTCCTAGGGCTTCTGAACTCAATTAAAAAGGAACAAAAAAAAAAAGAAAGAAGACATATTTTCTAGAGAACTATCAGGCATGTTGCTTAACCGACATTCTTTAATCACTGCCTTTGTTTAAAAACAGTGTTATAAAATCATTATTAACACAAGTACTGGTGATCTACATTCCATTAGTCCATAAAACTTGATAAACTATCAATAGTTCAACTGCCATCAGCATTTTTGACTGCTTTATGATACAGATAAATTGAGTAGGCTGAGCTTTAATTCCAGTTTTACAATAATGCTCCTGGTAAACTTGATCTGGCTTTCAAATCACTGCAGCAATGCAGCTGAAAAAATTAAAACATATTTTACTGTGAAAGAGCATAAACATATCATTTTCATTTCAAGCAACTAACATTCATTTTATTTTTTTATGCAGGTACTCTTTCTCTATCTTTAAATATTTCACTGATGATCTGCCTGCTAGAAATCAGAAGTGAGTACAAAGTTAGGTCAGAAATCACTGTCTATGAACTTCCATAACTGCCAGGCTAAGGACTGCCTGCATGCTAAGGACAAATCCATCTTTGTGTACTTTTTATGGTGGGAGGTCTAAGTATCTTTCCTTTTTCTGGTTCTGAAAATTAACACCATTAAATATTCCCCTGAGAAAGTTCTATCCATTTCCCAGGGCACAAATGCTGGGGAAGGGGAAAGAGGTGGAATAATTCAGGAGACAATAAACTCAGTTGAGCAAAGGCAGGTTGATTTACATAAAAAATTCCTAAGTCTTGTCAGCTAATATATGCTTGAACTCAAATAAGAGCCCAATGTAGTAGGTATGGGAAACAGATCTTCACAATGAGAAAATGTCTAAAGGGGTTTATTAAAAATACATTGGAAAGAATCACCTTGCTAACAATGAACAGCAAACCCAAGAGCTGAAGAAGTGGGAGATAATATTTCTTCATATGGGCACTGTAATAGCAGCACCCAAGGATTCCACACTGCTGAACAAGCAAACACAGAGGAGAGAGACTCAGAGCCCCAAATTTAAGCTTTATACCAAAGAGAAAACAAAAGGGCAAAAGGAAGGAGTTATTGCCCTTGTTTTACTGCTGGAGAACTGAGACATGCAGCATCAGTGCAGTCCAGGGGCAATGCTTTAACACCACTCTAAGCCATTAGAAATGAATAATTGAAGACATTCCAGCAAATAACTCTAGAGGATCAGGAAAAATGTACTCATTATTTGCATTTTCAAATGGTCTAAAGTGCACCTATATTGGTGCAATATTGTGTCCAATGTTTCCTACTTGTGCAGCAAGATCTTTTATTAAAACATATAAAAAATAAGCAAAACGATAAACCAAAAAAGCACATTCTTCTTATTTGATTTTAATTAAGAAACTGCAGAGAACATCTCCCTTCAAAAATATCACTCTAACTGGTAAGCGGGTGGTGACAGAAGGCTAATTTAAGGAAAAACAATAATGTGAGACAACTATGTAAATGTAGTGCCCATAAAATGCTTCTTCTTTATTTTTTCATTTAAGTAAGAACTGAATCTTACTTAAAAAACTCCAGTTTTCTGTGCAGAAAAAAGTTTCTTAGAAGATCAGAAACATATGCTTTTTTTTTCTTTTGATCACTGCTTTCCAGCACAGTATTATTAAAGACTTCATAAATTCAGATTAGAAATCGAGCAGCTCATTGAAGGTACTTAAGGTCAATTATTAATAATAACCTAAACCACTCAAATATTACCGACATTAAAACTTAAGAAGGAAGTTCAAAGTACACCACCAAGTTGCACTGAAAGAAATCATGACATTACAAGTTTCTTCACATTTTCAAACTTCTGTTGTTTGGCAGAGCAGACGAACCACAAATCATCATTCCAGTTCTCCAGGAAGCCTTTTATTCTAAGGATTTAAAATATTAATACATGACTAAATGAAGAGAATAAAAGCCCGTCTCGTGTATCATTCTGAAGGGGAAAATGCAGGAGTTAATTCAGATATCTATTAGGATTCATTTTGAATCATGTAGCTCCATTGAAGACAATGGACTCATGGCACTGTAAAAGCAGAGTTATGCAGCAGGCAGCTCTTCAGGCTGAGCAGCATTGAACTCTGTTAGCACAGTGATCAAAATTATGTATCTTAATAAAACACTCAGCTGGAAGCAATGATGCTAAACGGCTGGAGCTCAGGGATCATTCTCTGTGTGTAACTGGAGGCAAGGTCCTGTTCCACACCACACACAACAAACTGGGAACCTACAGAAACACCTTCCTTGGACTTTACCTTACTCATGGCTTGTAAAACTCACCTTGCTCTGGGTATTGTCAAACCCTGGGTACCAAAACCTCAGAGAATCCTGATGTGAATAAAATGTTCCACTCCCATGAGAGATTCTGCATCGTGCTTTAAAGAGCACATCTCAGCCTGTCTAAAACTCTCTGTACTTGCATGGCCCCACTGCCTCTCTCCTTAGCTCTGTACCCTCATCCTACATAGGAATGCATGGAGTGTTTTAGAAAGGCACGTGTTTCTGTAGGCTGGCTGGAAGTCAGCATAAATAAAACATTTTTTTATAGAAAACCCAAATGACTATTTTCTAACAGATCCCAGCATCGTATCAGTGGCACCTTTTGGACTTCTTCCTTGACCTTGTCTTTTCCTCTAGAAATATTAAAGGTGTCCGGTTCATTTTGCATCTGCCTTTCTTTGCAAGCACTGTGAAAAGACAATTTCCAGCACAAAGTCTTCTGAAAGTATTGACTGAAACTCATTAGTACAAAGAATATCAGTTTTCTTCACGTTAGTTCTCATACCTTGTTTATGGAAAGGAATTTTTAAAACATCTCTAACTTTTTACAGGGAGAGCCGCACAGTTGGCTTCTCTAAGAAAGTACTAAAAATAAAACCTACTAAAACCTGTTTTCTAAGACAGCAGAGTCACATCAGTGCTAAAAAACAATTTTCTCCATGATATTATTCCTAGGAGAAAAGGAGATTTCAACATGCTTCTGGACTGAGTGTTTTTCTACTACATAATTGCAGACTGGAGCTTCCATCTCTTTCTATTACAATTTTCCTCATCCAACAACCACACTACTGTCTGTGGGTGCAAAAACTAACGCCCTGGAAATCTAGAAAATAAATTTGAATAAGTTGTTATTTACATTTTGGGGGGGGGGGAAATGGGGTGTGTTTAACCAGTTTAACCCTCCTCCTCCCTCCCACTCTGCTGGCAACTCTTCATTTTCTGGGTGCTGAAATGGAACGTAGATTAGTTGCAAGTAATTTGTTTTCCCTTTTCTTCATGGAATTATCTAACTGCAATGGCTACTCCTAATAAGCAATTAAAACTTAAATTGTGTACTCTAAGGACACAGTCACATTAAAATGGAATAGAAAATAATGCCTGGTTGGAAATCCTTTGTTTACAGTGCAGCTAATCATCCTGCACAGCTGGGATAAGAAGGATCTGCATATTCTCCTGCTATGAGAAAATAAGTTAAAGAACAAAGGGGGATGAGTACTCCAAATTCTTGCTGACGCCAAAGGAGTCTCATTCCAGCCCAATATTGGCCTGAGAGCAACAGAATCAACTTTGAAGAATGCTATCTCACCCTGGGCCACACTGCCCAACTGCAGACAAATGTGAGCTGATCTGCAAATCCTCATGGCCCTCACACTAGAGGAAGTCTGGCTGTGAGTCTGACCTAACTCTGCCTAGACAGCAAAAGACCATGGGGATTTTTGTTGCTGTCCAAGCAAGAGATACATTTCTGGATGACCCTGATGCTGAGAAGATGGTGTCTTGAAGGATGTGCTTAAGACCTCTCATTGCAATCCTAGAAGTCAAATTCCCTGTGACATTATTTTCATGTGCATTCCGTGGGCCTGGATGCATAAATGACTGACAGATGCTCTATGTAAAAATTATCTCTCATGTGGGAGGAAGAATTCCACAAGTGTGGATTAAAAATATTTCATAAGAATGTAAGAAAGTCATTGTACATGAACAGAGGGCTATTTATTCTAATTTATTTTCTCACAGGACCAGATGCTACAGGTGCAAAAATAATCTTAGTTCTGGCATTTGATATCTCTGCAAACATAATCCATTCCCTTGTGCTTGAGCTATAATCATCTTTCATTACATAATCACAACTCTTTTTCCCAAAGAACTCCAGCCTCAGTTATAGCTCAGACTGAAACCTGGCCAATTAAGCACCCAGCAGGTATTATTTTGTTTAATTCTTATTGCTCCTTATAATGCACACGAACACGTCGAAGTATTTCCTGCATGCTATTCAACCCTTAGTTTATAAACAGACTAATGCTGGATGAACTTTTTCACTTCTCTCCTCCTGAGGCCTTGGTTATGTCAGGAAAATGAAGTAAAAACTAATAAACTATCCATGTGAGATGTTCTTCCTGGAAACCTGGAAGATTTTCTTTCATTTTTTTTGGCTAAATTTTAGTTTGCTCCTTGCCAGCTGGAGGAGAGAAAGCCTGACCTCTGGGGCCAGAGCTTCTGGCCCACTTACAATGGTCCCATTGTTTTCTGTTCACACACGGTGTTCCAGCCCGACTCATCCTGCTCTGAACCTGCTCTGAACCTGCTCGTGGTCTGTGAACCCCAGCACTCAGGGGTGCTCCCCTGGCCAGACAGTCCCAGCAGCACCCAGAGCTGTGATAAGGAATTTCTATCACTCTGTGTGTGTGAAACACACCTGCATTCAGCATGGAGAGCAGATGGACATCAGCACCAGGCAACAAGGATTGCTGTATCACGTACACCAGTCCTGATCCACTAAAATACCATCTCAGTGCCCTGGGAAAGTATCACTTCAGCGCCCCTCCTCATCCTCCCAGACACTTCCCTCATGGTCAATCTCACACAGCTCAAGCACCACCAATTTAGCTCTACACAAACAAAACCTGTTGCTGGTGAGCATCACGAATTGGAGACTGGAAGGAGAACTTAAAAATCAGTAATTTCCCTCCAAAAATTCTGTTTCATCACATTTGCAGGTTCTGAAATAAATGCAACATTCCCATAAATCGTAGCTGACACCTTTCCCACATCTAGATTTGGGGGCTGGCAATGATGTACTTGGATCTAGAAAAGGAATGTTTAAAAGACAATTCCACAGGAGTGTGTCACAGTGCTGCTTTCTCCCCTGGCAATCGCCAATATCCCATCAAGCTGTGCAGGCAGCTCCTGCAGCACCCCTGCACTTTATGTGAAAGCAGCTCCTTCTAGGAAGATACACTGATGTTCTACAAGTAAACACCAGGATAAATTAAACAACAAAAAACCCTATTCATTTAATTTCCACTAGCCTTATGTATCTCACAAGACTCCTCCCTGATGTGGTCTCTGTAAGCTCAAGGTAAGAAAAATCACAATTCTTCCTGAATCTAAGAAATAATAAATAGTTCATGAGATTTATGGTAATATATTTTATTAAAAAATACAAATTGCATAGTATGAGTAATTACAGGAGGCTTTACCTTACGAAGTTGCAGTATTTTGCTAGTCACTCATGGTATCTAAAGCACAGAAACAGCCAAGAGGATACTTCTGTGCATTTGTCTTAAAAAAATATTCCTCTTCAGTAAGAAGTGTCCTTCATTTACTGGCAGTATGTCCTCTAACTCTGTTTTGCTTTCCTCCTCTTTTAAAAAAGAACAGATGAATTAAGAAACATCTGCTGTTCACATGAAGATTGCTTCCCACCTAAATTTGGTGTTTGGTTCATGACTCCGAGATCTTTATTTTGCAAGTCTCATGCCTTCTTTGAGATATTTTGTTCAAACTTAAAATAAACAAAAAAACAGGGAACCAATGTCAGAGGGATTTTTGTAAGGAAAGTGAGACCAGTTTACCGTTTCAGAGTACAAATCACAATCATGTTCATAGTTAAGACTCATCTGAGAGATCTCCAGTAAGGGAGACAAGAAAGAAAATGCACCCATCTCCAAATCCTGCTGCCTGTAATTCCACCTTTTTTCACAGCTTCTGCTGGCAGCTGTGCTGCACATACCTGGGCTGTGGTGACTTTCCATGCCTGGGAATGCAAGCAGGTGCCTGGTAGAGGACAGGTGGATGCAGAATTCTGGGGTTCCTCTCCAGTCAGCAGCCACAGACCCTGCATGGAGACCTTCAAACCTCCTGCTTCAGCTCCCTGTGTGCTTTTGAAGATGTCCCGAATTACCCAACAGAAATGCCCATTTCCCCTGCTAAGAGGAAGGGAATTCTAATCAACAACCTGAAACTTGCACTGTAACTTTCACAGGGTTCACGTTATTATGTCACAGGTAAGTCCACAGTGAGGCCATAAAAGAAAAAGGGCTTTGGGTTTTGTTGTGTTCCCCCCTGGCTGCACTAGGTCTAGAAACAGAGAAATAACATGGCACAAAAGCTGAGAAAGAAGCTTTCCAGATAGCCTGGGAGCATGCTATTTTCAAGAATACCATAACACACAATTTGATTTTGAACACATTAAACCTGTGGCATAGAAGAAAATTAACTGGCAGGAAAGATAACAGGGCAATACCTGTAAATAAACAAAAAAGAAGGGGGTGTCGAGGCCAGAAAATGTGTTGTGCAGAGCAAGAAGAAAAAACTGCCTTTAGGACAGTTTGTTTAGACTAAAGAGAATAAAAACAAACCCGGAAAATATCAAAGCGAAAAAACAAAGTTTAGTGAGAGAAAACACAAAGACCTAGAAGAGAAAAGGTACAGCAGAGTCAGGCAGCTATTTGGCGAGATCTTACACTTTCTGTGGGCTTCAGAAGAGAGAGCTTCTAAGGCAGATTGCAGAGCAGAAAAGCACAAATGTTGGCGAATGGAGAACAGTTACACAGCACAGAAAGTGAACAGGAACAGCTCAGAGCGAGGGCTTGAACAAGCACAGGGAATTCTTCTGCATGCAGCAGGACAGTGCAAAGAGCTGAAAAGCTCTTGCTAGTGCCCATCTTGCTAGATGGTGGCAATTTAATCTTAAGAAAACATGAGGCAATCCTGGGGTAGGAGTTTTAATGTACTTGTTCTCTTTAAGAAGCAAGAGATTTCCTGCACCCAGATCTCACTCTGCTTATCAAAATGCAAACTGGGCTAGAAATGTCTCAAATACAAACACAGAGGTTCTCCCCTCGTGTTCCAGAATGCCTCATTTTTCTCAGCTATATCTGTTGGTTTAATACAACTTACTATCTCCACAGTTATTTTAAGAATAACATGCAAATTTAAAACTTAAAAAACTGCAAATCCACACTACAAAATGCTTTTTCAGCTAGAATAATCAAAGTAATCAAAGGGAAAGCAGATAAATTCCACTTCTAAGGTCACTTTCTACAACTGCATTATTTGTTGTATTTAAGAACTGGACCAAGCCAGTACAATGGTAACTTGAAAAGTCATGTTCCACATGTAATTCCTCATTACCTTTTGTTATGTTTTAATTTTCCAATTATAGTTGCAACTGTGACTCTTTTATAGTTCTAATTTGTAGCCTAAATCTTACATTCTTTCTACTAGTTCATGTTCAAATATAGTAGTACTCCACATCGGCCCTCTTGAAATTTTGTTTTCTTACTTTTTGGAGTCATTATTTATTATCATGGAGTATTCATTAGAATCACATTACATCAACTATCACTGTTATTAGCCCCTAACAGCAGTGCTTAAACAAGCATCAATGCCTCCTTCATCAGCATTCAGTTTTAATGAAGACTTCCACCAAATTTTGTTCTTTTAAAATAACATGGTACAGCAATTTATCAGATTACAGAAGAGAACTGTGTACATTTTTCTTCTCTTCAAGACTTTTTCAGCCTTCTGCTTTAAAATGCAGTAAACCCCAATAAACTAACTACTGAAGACTTCAGACTGCAAGATATGCATACATTTTTGCATTATTATTGAGTAAATGATTTTTAAGTACAATCCAGTAGAAGCATACTATAGGTGTAATTTAGGCTGGAAATAACTTATAATTGCCAGCATATTCTTCTTACACTGCTTTTTCTAGGCAGACTGCTGTTTTGCTAAGATGTGTATAGAAACCCATATTTAAATAATAATGAACTGAGAAGGAAAACTGCAAATCATTAAACTGAGGTAATTTAGGAATTCCTGTAAAATGTCCTTGGAAGTGTGGTACTCTTCTGTTCTTGAATTCAGAGAGCAAGAGGCAATGGGGACTCGCTCTAGGAGGGCAGTGATCCCCTGCTTTCTGGGCAGGCTGAGTTGGTGCCTTGTGCCTTTAGGATGACGAAAGCCCCACCTTAAGGACCCTCTAGGTACCCAGAGTAGGAGCCAGCCCTGTCCAAGCACTTTACAGCCCAAGCATGAAATGTATGTGAAGTAAAGGATGTACATGAAACAAATTCTCCAGTGTCACATACCAGACCACTCCCAAACCCAAGCATCAACCTTTATGCTATTTTGTTCCCATCTCTGTGACTCCTATTCAGTGTTTCACTAGAGAAGTGTGGATTTGACTTCCCCTCGAGTCACTGGCAAGTTCACCAATACACGCAAAGTTCTTCATGCCTAAGTGTCTTCAGCATTCTGCCTTGTGTGAACTCTGGGCTTACAGACCTTTCCCTGTTGAATCACCATTAAATGAAAAGGCCAAAATATCCCTGTTGTTATAAACTAAGCAAACCAATCTATTGTAATTGTGATGGTTTTTTCCTTCCAAATAATATATTTCCTGACCTCTTGTTATTTCTTGGTGATTCCATTTAAAACTATGTGAATTACAGTTTAATGGAAGAAGCTGCTCTATCCATAAATGATACAGCCAAGGCTGTGAGGAAGGAGTCCCTTTGCCCATCGCAGTCTCTTTACAGCTAAATTTCCAGAGGGAAAAACCTCAATATACAACATTAATTGTTCTTGTTTCACACCTCATCGACACTGAATTGCAAAGACCAGTGAAATTAGATCCTTACAGCTTTGTTATAGAATAAAAGAAACCAAATTGTTACATGAGTTCCTTGATCCCCCACTTTGGCAAACTTATTGATGTTCCCTTGTCCATTTTCCTTTGCTCAGCTCAATCACAAAGAACTAGAAACCCCCCAGCTGGAAATACACTTGCACAATTCCTGACAAGACATTTGGTCTGGACTGTGCCCTGGCACAAGTGCTGCCGTCTTTGTTAGCTGTTCAACAACTATCTGTTGTCTCTGAGAGACTCCTTCATCCTCTTGTCTCTGAATCCAACATTTTGAAAAATCTTTCTTAATTTCCGTGACCACAGCTGTTATCAGTATGGGCTGTTACTTCTGATTTATCTGTCCTTTTTTTCTCAGCAGTTCTATCTAACATCAGCTGTTACCCTAGAAGCTTACATGTGTCTGAGGGATTTGCAGAGAAAATACAATCCTACCTATTTTTCATTACTTCAGAAGAACTAAGAACTTACAAATTCTTATCCAGGCAACTAAACTAATCTCGCCCTACAACAGGCTAGACAATGTTAAAGCAATATTGAATATAGTATTGCATACAGACATAATTTAAAAAATAATTCAAAGAATAGCTTTGTTTCTTTTGAACAGTAACATCATCAGCCTGACGTGGAACTCCCATGCCACCTGCGTTAGGAGTTGCTGATAAGTGTTCAGTGAAATATGTGGTACTCAGTTGGGACAAGGCATGCTACGATCAGACAACTTCACAGGAAGAACAGCCACTGCTCCAAACAGAGCAATTGTTTATGTGGTGAAGACTTTTATGTGTCTAGTTCACAACTCTGAAGCTAAAATTGCATATGGCTTTGCATTATTAGACCAAAAGGGAATAATATGAAAGTGCCATCCAGAATATGCAATAGCAGAGCAAATGTACAATGTGAAACTAACAGCCATAGCTTTCAGCAAGTTAAATCCAGAAGCATCTGTCAAAAGCCATATAAAGTAAAATTCAGATGGCAACAGAGGAAATAAATCAACAGAATGCTAAAAAGGAAATTAAGCAAAGAAGCCTCTGAAAGATCTCTGCAAGAAACCATTTAAAAAGCATAAGTCAGATGAAAGTTGTTGGAAGTAGAAATAACTGTAATAGAAGCAAAACCATTCAGCTTCTTCCTCCTTTGGATTCCAATTTATACAACTCTCCAGCTGGCTTTATTTTAATTTAGTGGTAACAGAAAAGCTGATAATTAACCTAAGGAGAGCACAAAAACCTTTGTCTTAAAAAAAAGTTCTCCCCTACTCCTTGTAGCATAATTAGTTTTCAGCTGCAGAGACTATGCACAAAAGGTCAGCTGAACATGGCAGCAGCACAGGGAAGTACTGGCAAAACAACTGTCTGGAGGAGTGCTTGTTCTAGGATGCTCCTTAGGTGGAGGTTGAAAACTCAGTGGAGAGATGCAACAATAAACATGTCACACAGAATAAAGCAGCAATTTTGACTGTTCTCTACAGAAGAGGAGTAGTGCTCTGCAGGCAGAACTAAGACAGAAACAAAGGCTGTAAGGTACAATTTCTCTCATGCCACGAGTAGGGAATGACCATAATTTTATCTACAAAGCCTTTTGAAAAGCCAGTTCTGAAGAGAGAGATTTAATGGAACGGGTTAGTGTCAGTTTGATACAGTGACCCAGCAGAACATTGTCCATAACAATTCTGGTGATACTGCTTCTCTCTACAGCCAGAGAATGTTCTTCAAGAAAACTCATTCTTCTTAGTCCAAAGAAAGAGAAATTACAAGTCCCTTTTCAGTTATATCCCCATATTTGCATTTTTGTAGCAGCACCATACTGCATGCTTATGTTCAATTTAGCACTCCCAAGATCCTGCTTCTCTAATACCGTTTCTTTGTCAGCAGTCCCATGTTTTATGTTTTTCATTGTTGGCTTTCAGAGAGTGAGAACCTCTTTGTATTCATCTTGATTACATTTCACTCTGCTAACAGCTGCCTCTCTGTTAACTGCTGTACTTCCTACTGCCTTTTATGTCCAACTTCACAAATGTTAGCAAGTCCTCCTAGATTCATTTTTGTCAACAAATATGATTGCTGCAGTCTTCATCCTTTCCTCCGTTTGCTTTATTTTCTCCAGACAATTTTCTTGCTGAGTTTCTTAACTAATGCACACATTGCTTCAAAACCCTGTGAAAGTAATGTAAACTGCAGAATTTTTATCTATTCGATTTCCTGTTTTCACTAATTTGCTATGTGAAAACATTCAGATAAGCAGGGGGGCAGAAAAGCAATTTCATCAAGTGAGTTCTATCTCAGAGTATGCTCCAACACTGAGCCAGGTAAATGCTACACAGTATGTCTTAAAATGTATTTTTACATCCACTTTATCAGTAATTTGAGGTCTCTTTTTTCCCCCACCTCGAAAAATGGAGAGGTTATTTTACAAGCTGTACACAGCTGTGACTGCAGAGCAACAAACTGATCTGTTGGGCATGTGCCCTCTTCCATTCTTCTACACTTCCCAGTACTCTTTCTTAACACAGAAGTTGACTGCCAACAATTCTAAATTCCTTTTGCTAGTTCTTTATGAGTTTTGCTACCTGGTACTGCTGCCTTCATACATTAAAACTACAAAAGGCAGTGCAGCAACAAAGTCACACCTGCCCAAAGCAAGGCATTGACCAGGCAGGCTCACTCCTGGAGGTTCAGCCAATGCTTTGGAATAGGTACTTACTTAAGAGAAATCTCTTTCTCAAACTCTCTGAAAACATGGTCTTCATGCAGGCAATCAAAAAAAAAATGAAAAAGCAAAAGGTACTACAAAGATCATCACACCAGTGTGTGGGCTTCTGGAGGAAAGAAAAGTTGCATCTTTATGGAGGAAAGTGAAGTATCAGAATAAAGAAAAGAAAATAACATTTTACTTTTACTACACGACCCTTTGGTATGTAAAAAAGTTACTATGGACCAGTGTGGACGTTGACAAGTTTGGTCAGAAAGAAATTTTCAGCTCTTGGCCCTGTTTGTGATAAAAAGTTGCTTCCTCACAAACCGGGCCAAGAACTGAAAATTTCTTTCTAACCATATTTGTCAGCATCCACAGACAAGAGAAACAAAAGGTTTAAGAAAGGAAGCTATTAAAGACTGAATTTAAGCTTCAGAAATTTGTATTTCCTTCTACCTCCTTAATGAATTGTATTTCCCCCTTTTACCTAAGCGAAGCATAGGAAGTGCCCAGGGACAGCTGGCTGGAACAGAGCCCACAGAAGTGCAGCCTGGGCTATATAAAGCACTGGGCTGAAAACACCTCGACCCACTGCAGTAAGTAGCACAGCACAGCAATATTCTTTGGGCCATATCCTGCTCTCTGGGACATTAAAAAACATACAGATCAAAAGGGCAGAGGCCATTCTTTACTCCTACTGCAAACTGCCTGAGGGAATTCATTCCTGGTAATCAGCAATGTTAAGCAGCGCCCCCCAACCAATCACACCAAAAATATGGGCTAGAATGTGAAGATTTATTATCTTCACTTTCACTCCCTGGATAAGTGCATATTTAACAAAATTTGCACTATTTCCTTACAATGAATCATACCTAGTGCTCTTTTCACAAAGCAATTCTTTCAAATGTTAGGAAAACTTTAAAAGAGCAAATTTAGATCTCCCACTTCCAGAAGCTTTTCTTTTCCCAGGTTCTTTTCATTTGTCTAGTAGTTAGCTTTCCAGAGATATGACTGACTGGGATACTGAATTCTATTTTAAAAGCAATTTAAAATTTAAAAATCTCAATGCCTTTTGTGTCAAATAGTTTTACATCCCCTGACAAAGGGGTTTGACATTAGAAATGTAGAGCTCAAATGCTGATATTCATATGTTCAAATATTATGTTTACCACATATTTTGAAAGTTGAGTTTGGGGAAAACTGAAGAAAACAGAGCTCATAGAAAAAATACTGAAATTGTTTTGTTCACATCAGATTATGTGCAATGTTGGGCAATTTTACATCATTTCTAGCATTTTAAGAATTGATAATCCTGTCATACTGACTGTTCTTCCGGCATCAGTCCACCTAGATCAGAAGAAAATTGTCTCTTCACTTCCAGAAGCAGTCTCTTCACTTCCACTTACATAACCAAAGGAGGGTGGCAAGGCCCTGGCAGAGGTTGCACAGAGGAGCTGTGGCTGCCCCTGGATCCCTGAAGTTGTACAAGGCCAGGCTGGACAGGGCTTGGAGCAGCCTTGGACAGTGGAAGGTGTCCCTGCTCAGGGCAAGGAGGTGGGACAAGGCGATCTTTGAGGTTCTGTCCAAGCCAAAGCATCCTGGGACTCTGTGCTAACGGGGCCACTGCAGAGCCAGGAGGCTCTCTGGAGCCCAGCAGGAGTGCAGGGGACAGAGCTGGGATGGGCTGGCAGAGAGCCAGGACACAGAATGAGGAGCCCCTTTAGCCAAGGCAGCAGCTGCTCCTTTGTACAGGCTCTCACACCAGCCCAATGGCTTCAGGCAACTGAGCACAGCCAAACAAGCTTTTCTGGAGCCCTACACCTGTGTCTGGACATTGATCTATCCAAGCTCCCAGCCAGTTCATCCTTTCTCTTCTAGGAATTATGAGAGAGAAAATTCTTTATAAAACTACCTCCTAACAGCATAACAGAAGCTCAAAAAAGCAGCAACATGCTACTGTTGACAGGGTCTTGAGATTCCTATTAAGAGAAGTGGCACTTGTGAATCATCACATCTAAACCTCTTGTAGTGTACAAACCTCTATATAAATCCAGTTCTAGGCACTGCTTCTTGGCTGTTTTGCTACTAAAGTCTTCTGCTACAGATAAGAACACCAGCAAGCAGTGGCTCAGTCAAAATCACTCTTTCTGTTTGTCTTGGAGTGACTTTATGGTGTATCCCATATTGTCTGCCCTATGCCCAGAAAATGAATTTTATGCCTTTCTGTGTCTTTAAACTGAGCCTGAGAGAGGAGAGAAGAAAAAAAGCCAACGGAACTTTTTCAAAGCAGTTCTGTGTTTCAAAGTCACTACTCCTCTCTGTTGTCCTGCTGTTGTTGGGGAGTGAGAGCTGCTGGGGAGAGAGAGAGAGGGAAGAGGAAGCACCTTCTTTGCTTTTTCCAGACAGCTTTCAGCTCTGTTTTCTTTGGGAGAAGAGAGATGGAGTTTTTTNNCGAGGAAAATATTTCTTTTCCTGAACCTGGTGGGGGGAGGGGTAACTATGACCTATTTTCCATCAGGGGATATTCTCCTCTGAATTTTTCTCAAAGAGGGTCACTGTTATTAGAATTATAGTAATTTTCCTTTTTTTTTTTTGTTTCTTTTCAGACAAGAATGCAAAATGAATAAAAATAACTAGAATCAAGTAGATCATGTGATTACCTATTAACAAGCATACCAGAAACATATCTTTGAAAGCACACATTTTCATGGTTGGGCTAGGGCACTTACCAAATTGGAAAGTATTTGAAGTACAATGGAATTTCAAGACAGTATCTAGAGGTCTAGAGCTTTTACAGATTCTCTGACATAACTTCTATTTAATTTGCACCATGATTTCCCAGGGATATATTCTAACACAAAAACAGGACTGATTTATGCTGCTTTGACTATAGCTTTTATCCATTTACTGATAAATTGAATTTCACAGAGTTTTACACAAAAGCCACAGAATAGTATCAAGTGAAACACGTCTTTGCATTTTCTCAAACTGTTATAATGACTTGAAGTGCCACTGCCCTACAAAGAAACATTTACTCCAACAGTTAATGGAAGACCGAAATCAATATTAAGGGTAATTTTTCCTTTATAAATCAGTGAAAGCCTGCAACATCAATTACTTCTCGCTGGCACAAGCTTTCAGTGGGAATTGTAGCAGGTCTCACCAGGGCTGATTTCAATCCTACACAGGTGTGTACATCTGAATCAGAGAAGCAGCAGAAAAGAACTTGTGCTCGCACATGGCAGATGACAGACAAGCAGTACCAGTAGGCAATCTGAAATAAAGCTGATCCCAACTGCCTGCTTTACTAGAATTATCCTAACACCCTGCATAGATTTATATCAAAACCCTTATCTTACACAGAATTAAGATGGATGTGCCTAATCCCATGCAACCCCTTCCATAAATTGCTATGAAACCATACTCCTCACCCAGGAATCATTTCCTCTGCTTGATATCCTTTTCTTTCTCTCTCTGTTCCCATGTAATTCCATGACAAAAAGGCACAGCACAGTTACCTTTTTCCAAATGTGGAATGAAGCAATGGCTACATTAAATGAGGAAGTAAAGATGCAAAAGTTATCTCAGCATTCCATTGTTTGCAGTTCCTTAAAATAGCTTTTTCAATTTTGAACACTGATGAGGGACATTTGATCATTGATGCCATCTGGCTGAGAGCAAGTGGCTATCATATATATAGAGATAGATATACATAAAAAATATGCAGAAGTAAGACAACAGTGACAAACTGGTCCCTGGCCATGCAGAGCAAAATCTGGTGAGGCCATGGAGTGCCTAAATGAGTATTTATTTGCATTGTAAGAGTGCCTCAGCTGTACTGCATACCAAGGCCCATCCACTGCTGGCATGAAGTGTTCTCAGACCCTGAAGCTCATTCCTCCCAATTCCTAAACACTGACCAAGGACTGATCAGGCAAAACCAAATATACATAAAATACTATATTTCTCTGACTACTCTGAGACGTGTAACCTGCACAGGTCTCACAGAATTTTTTCAGGACAATCGGGAATGACACCGAAAAGCAAGTGGAACAGGAATTTCCTAGAGCAGGCAGGACACCTGGCCTGAAGCAGCTGCAAAGTGTTATAAAGACAGCACGAGAGAGGATAGGAAGAGGCCATCCTGTGTTTTTCAGCTTCTGCTTTTCTGATGCTCTTTCTCTTTTGCCTATGCAAATTACATCATACAATCTGTATTACATTTTAATGTAATCCCTTAAATTTGGCACTTGAGAATAGGAGCAGAAACACTAACTGCTAAGAAATAGCACATAAAAATTCTATAGTCATATCATTCATTGGCAGAACAGGGATTTGAATTTGGAACTCCCACAATGTTAATAAATGCCACCACACGACCAGCCTATGAATTAGTTTGAGACAGGCTTATCCCAATTTTTCCTGCTGGAGCTGTCCCACTGTGTAATTTGAACAATAATTAGAGCAGAATTTGAACAATGGTTTGCCATCAGGGGAGCCCCAAAACCACAACTTCTGAGTCCACCTCTATCCCTACCAGCTGAGAAACCTTTCCTCTCTCACAGCTGTATTTGTACACAATGCCCAATGTTTTAATGAATCAGAATTCCTGATAAAGCCAGTTAAACCTGGATTCATGACCAGATCTGACACCCAGCCTTTATTTCTCTATGGACCTGAAATATCCAGTACCACCTTTCTTGTGATGCCTAATACAATTTGCAAGAGATTGATTAAATGAGGCAGAAACTAGACACATGACTGATTTAAAGTTTACAGACTACATTTCAGCAAGATCTTGCACAATTCTATTTCAACAAGATAATTAATCGACTAAATAAATTATTATAAAAATACGAGGTTCTGAGGAGGAGCTCTAGGAAAGCTTATTTTTAATAGGCAAATGCATAGATTATTGAGCAAAGGAATCAACTTACTATAACAGACAACTCAGGGAACCCATCATCAGTTAAGGGGAAGCTAGAAATGGCTTCAAACCTGTTCTCTGCTGAAAAATAAGGTAAATTTGAGTAGAAATTGCTATATGAAAATAGAGAACAGACAGATTGAAAACCACTGTTGCTAGGGCCAATGCAAATGGACTTTGTTTTCCCTTCCAACACATCCATTCCAACTTCCAGTTATTATCTCTCTGGATGTTTGGAGATGCTTATCAGATCTAAACTGTCTAATTGCATGGTATTACAGTAATACCTTATAAATGTGTAATATACTGTTGGTAATTAATATATATTACACATAAATTTATGAAATCTGAACATCCCTGTATGCTTAGAGCTGTTAGTTAGATATAACTTAATACACTGGGAAATTAGTAGCCTCTAAGTAGCCACAGAACAAAACAATTCCTGCGTGATGCGAAAGTAATTGTGATAAAATACTAAATCTCTTTCCTGAAGCCCAAATATGGAAAGTAGAAAGAGTGAAACCAAAACACAGCCATAAAAGCCTCTACAGGAGAGAACAGAAAGCTGAAAAAGCCTCACAGCAGTAATTCAGTCTCTGTTTTCCTGACATCTGGCTAGGAACTCCCTGATATTACTAAGACCTAACACACTGCTAAGGAACACTGGAGCTGTCCTTGTCATCTCCACCACCACTCTTTATGGAAGGACATGCTGGTGCTGGGCTGGCTTTTCTGAGTGAGAGAAGAGCTGGACCATTTTACACATCCCTTGGTGCTCCTGCAGACAAACACTGCAGTGCAGCAGCCTGTGAGGTGGCCACATGCCAGCACGGGAAGGGAAGTGGAGCAGGGCTGGGCCATCGAGCAACCCTGTGATGGCAGCACTACAAACAGCGCGGGAGTCCTGCGGTCTGCTCCTGTTTGCCACCGAGGGCACTCAGAGCACACACTGGTAATTGCTGGACATTCAGTATCTGTCTGGGCTCAGGTACAGGCACTGGAGACACCTCTGTGCTACCCTGCCATTGGATCTGCAGCCAGAGCGAACATGGATTCTGCCTCTTAGAAACTCTGTCTGCAATTAGATATGATAGGCTTCAGTATCACATCTGCTCCCCGCACAATTCCCTTCCTCTGTTCATCTCGCTGACTCTCCTCTAGCTTTTGTTTGTTTCTTTGAAGTGCTCTCTGGCATTTTTCTCTGACAGAAAAAAATAATTACCACATCTACCACAGTTTATAAGCAATTCCAGTTATTTAATCTTAACAGAGCTGTGGAGCTTCATAAAGTCTATCAGCTGTGGTCAGGTTCTTCAAAGAAAAAAAAGGCTTTAGAAATGAAAACATCATTTGAATGTGTGCCCTACCTTGTAATTAAAGACTTTCTGAGTGTAGAAGAATAGCTGGGACTCTGTGATCACAGCTGTCTCAGAATGCCTACGAAACACTGCTGGGAGAGTTCCTGGATCTTGCATCTCTGAATGCCTTCTTGGCAAGCCAGATATAGAAACTCCTGAGATGAGTCCAAGTGTCCATGAACACATCTAATTCTTCTTCCGAACTTCTCCATCTAGTTCAGTGCTCAGATCACATTCTTTGATTTGTCCAAGACAGTAAAAATGAACTAATCCAAAAACCTCTATAAATTTGAACATTTCTTTCTGGATGGGCTGACAAAATTATCTTTCTAGCTCAGTCACATGAAAGACAAGAGTGTCTTATCATAGTTGCCAATGGTGTCAATTTTTCAGAAAAAAAGACACTGCCAAAGCAAAAATGAGATGCTGAATATGAAGAACACATTTATTTTATCAAACTACCCATCCTATATGGACTAAGAATAATGCTGAGCTATAAGCATACCCTAATCAGGTTATTTGTTTCTGAGAACACAATCTGAGTATTTGGACTGCTCCTCCTAGAAATTCCACCTTTTTTCCTCCGTGATGTTTGTGTGCGGAAAAATTGAGGGTAAATCAATAGATTTCGGGAAGCTAAGTGATAGGACAATAATTTTTCATTAAATGCCTTGTTTTAATCTTCAGTTTTCAGGAAAAAAACCCTTCAGAAACTTCTCCTTGACATGACTTTGAGATCTGAACCTGACCTATGGCTTAACACTAGACAGACAAGAAACACAGTAATACCAGCACAAGTAACATAGATACTAAGGTAAATATTTTATCTCAGGGTGATTATACTGGAAGCATCTTCCGGTATTTCTTTGTTGTGCAAAAACTGGTTTACAATGGCACTTTTAGTGACTTTCTTTATTCCATATTCACACAGCTGTCTGCTACATCTATTGATTTGGGGTTTTGTGTGTGTGTGTAGTGGATTTTTCCCCTCGTGGTTATCACCTAGTATTTTCCTCCATGTATTTTACATAAATTCTAATAGATAGTTCTTTGTGCAGATCATTCCAGAAAATATTGTTTTATTCTTACATAATGTCTTTGAAGATAAATGTCATTATTATCTTTTGTGTGATAGTTGGCATTTTGTCATTCAGTTTGAAATGAAACCTCTGGGCTAAGTTGGTTCCTTTGCTTCCACACTTCTGACATTGTTAGATTGGATTGTGAAGAGTAGGTACAAAATAATTCACTGAGATGTTCTGCTCACTTGTCCAAGCCGAAGGATGTCAGCTGAAAAGCTACTCTGCACATGGCTTGACACAGCCCGTTTTTCCTTAGCAGTATCAAGCTGTGTCATCTGAGCCACAGTAAAGCTTCCAGTAAAGATAAAATCCCTTAGTCTGTGTTGTACTGCAAAGACCTTGCCTCTTTTCTGCGTGCTGATCTAAACTGCAGCCGCAGAAATTGGATTTTTTGGCATGGCCATCCCTCAACGGTGATGGAAGTAGAATTCTGAGGTTCTGTACTTGGGAAAATGCTGAGAAGGTCTCACTGTGCATTTCCTCCCTTCTGCTGTTTATCCTTCCCTTTTTATGTCATTTGGCTGCAGTATAATTGTGTGACCCATAAAGTGAGCAAACTGCTGTTGTTATGAGTGTAAGCTCACCTCTGTATATTTAGGTTCTCTTACCATCTGATGCTCTATTGTAGCTGTTTGCAGATCCTCCATGGGTTTAGATGTCCTATCTGCTTGTTTTGCTTCCATTTGATACAATTTTAAGGCTTGTTGTATTAATGTCTTCTTTTCCCACAGTACTTTTTCATATTTAGTAGGTCTCGATCTAATGTTTGAAAAGCTATAAATAAATTCTAGACAATCCTCGTTTTCAGTTTTTACCAGGTGTAAATCTGTTGCTTTACTACCTTGCCATACTCTCCCTAAAAACAACCTTCACTCAGTGCTTATAACCAGAACATCACCACCTGTCAGGACAGTGGAAGGGAGAGGAAAATTGATGTCTGGTATAGTTGTATAGAGAGCACAGCATTGGCTTTGTCCTTTCATCTTAGAAGGGTTACAACTGTGATTAACAGGCTAATCTTATGTCTCACATGAATGTTTCACTAAGCAAATTGTTGCTTGTACTGTAGGGCTTAGTCCCTTCAAGATCCAAAAAAACCCCAATGTTTTGAACAGGAAAGGGATTGATGTCAGGTCTGTTTGCAAGAAGCAATTTTGTTCTTATTGGTTCTGTTTGTCTGGGTTTTTCAATTGTTTATCAATCCCAGCAAACATACCACAGGCAATGAGGAGGATGACTGCTCCTTCCTCACTGCCAAGAGATCCAGTGTTTCCAGAGTCAATGGCTAAATTCCTCACTGACACAGGACACCGAGTTCGTGCTGTCCTAAAACACTTACAGGCTGAATAAAATTGATTTGACCCACTGCTTGAGACCTGAAGGCCAATGCAATTCACTGAACTTAGAAGAGGCTATTTACAGAAAATGTGATAACAACTTCTCTTGCTGAACCCATAAAAACTCCTGTACTTAGGCCAGTGACCAAATGACAATAGGACTGTATTTTTGGCATTCTGGTGCCAAAGTAAGGTCCCCGTAATCCTGATATCATCATCAGCACAGTGTAGAGATTGTTAAATAAATAAATGCGTATAGGAACCAAAGAAGAAGTGATAAACAGGAGCTAACCTTCGTACTTGTGAAGGCAAGCTATAGACATGGAAACTACATTCCCCCACAGGTCTCTGCATCCACCTAAGATGGGGGGCTGACACTTCTGTCAGAGGTTTCCCCCACTGGAAGACACACAGTCAGTCTCTGGCTTGAGCTGGATGTGTTCTGTTTGTTTGCACGGATGGAACTCGGGCAGAGACTGAGTCGGCACTTCGGGCAGAGAGAACCATACTGATACAGAAGTACACTACAAGCTCAAAGGATGCACATGAACAGTTTTAAAGGGATCTTTTAGGACAGGCCCCTCGTAACACCCTTTGCCACAAAAGCTGATTTATATTCCTGTGGAATAGAATGGATCTTTGTGAGTGACTTCATTGGGGCAAGAACAGTTTGTTTGTTATTCTCACGCTGGTAGACTCATGTCCTGTTCTGCTATTTTTCATCCTCTTTTTCCCCAATTACAAAGAAATAAACATAGAGTGGGAGTTGGACAACGTATGTCATGTGCTTTGAAACCAATAAGCAGTACACTTTAAACTGCTTCACACTGCTTAGGCACATCCTCTACGACTGGTTTCATAAAGAAATTGTGAATTTCATCAGTGCAGAAATTGTCATGCTGCCAAAACCTTTAAGAGTCTTGAACTACCATTTAATTTTAATGACAGGCATAATTCTATCTTTTCTCTGCCTCCTACAAGATACTGTAGGCCTATTCAAAACCAAAACAGAAGCAAAAATCATATTCACCCACATGTTGCCTACTTGAAATGCTGAATCAGTCTAACTGTCCACCCTTCTCCAATTACTCTTCCAAGAGCCAGGAAGTGACTGGAGATGAGGTTTCCAAGTTTTTGAGGTGATTTGATATATTAACAAACAGCTCAATACTGAGAGCTTGGCAAAGTCCCACACCCAAACCCTGGCAGGCCAAGGCTTGCTCTGAATCCTGGAAGAAGGATGGCAAAAAGCTGAAAGGGCCTCAGGAACATAAATCAGTAGGGAAGTGAAAATGCAAGGCTGAGTATGAAAAAAGGCAAGAGAACTGAACTCAGGAGGTAAAAAGGCGAAGATTATCTATTCATAATCTGAAGACTCTAAGTCTGCTCCAAACGCACAACATCAAACACAGTGCCTGCTGTGTGGCCACAGTTGTTGGCTTTCATTCCTTGAAAACAAATGTTTGTATCTGACAAAGAATAAACCCCAATACAGACAAAAGCTGCTAACAACACTGGGTTTAGTATCAGTAGGTTTTACAGTGATGAGCTACAAAAAGACACATTCTTCAAAACATGTATGAAACAAAGATCTGCAGAATGTTTAGCATGCAAGGTCTCAAAGATGCCATCTGAGAGAAAATAAAGATTTTAGTGCTTCCATATTTTTTTCCAGCACTATGCTACATATAATCATTTCTGAAAAAAACAGTCCTTAAGCATGTGATGAAAGTGATGAAATCCCTGAACAGAAAAGCTAAACATATAAACATATGGAAAACACAATTAGTAAACAATCCACAAGATGAAGATTTTCCTTATTAAGCATTTGCAAAATAACTCAGGAGAACAAAACTGTAAAATTCAAAGTCTGTTGTAAAACAGTTTGCAAAGAAAATAAAAAGATAAACCAGTGCAGCAAATGGTTTGCAAGGAACTGTTTCCAGAATATCTGTGAAATCAAATTCCTGCTTTATCCTTCTTGAAAGTTATTTCTGAATAGTATTTGCAAGTAACCATTTGTTCTCTCTGCCTACTAGAACTTGATTTGAACACCTTGTTTTCTATGCTTCCAAAGTGCATGTGCCCTTCCTCAGCGACATAACATCTGTGCTTCTGATTCTGTAGTTCCCACAGAAGAAAGCAAACACATGCTTAACAAACTCCACTGGAGTCAACCTAAGAACTTAAAAAGAAGCATTTGTGCGGTATTGACATAATCCTGTACATCCATGTTATCAAGAAATGCCCTCTAAAGTCTTCTCATTACATAAACACAACCTACAAATCCACTAACTCTTATCTATAGAGATATTTTATGAAATCAAGCAAGCAGCCAAAGTTTTTCTACACAGGTTAACTTGAGGACTGTCGTTGGTCTTTCAGACATTTCATATTTGGAAGAAGACAATAGCCAGTGTTAAGGTTTTTGTGTTTTGTCAGAACTTCAAGCAGCTTTCTGAAAAGCCTTCCCTTGAGATTTGCTCAAAGTGATCCTTGGACAGTAATTTCTCTCTTTTGCAGGAAGTGTAATCAGCAGAAGAATTCAGTAAAACGTTTAAACATGCACCTCTGTGAAAATGTATGATATTGTGTATGTTGCCTGTACTACTCAGTGAAGACAGACTATGGTCAGTAATTTGGGAAAAAAGGATAAGATTCTGAAAGGAGAAGACAGGGATATGAAAGGCGTGGAAGCAAAAAAAAAAGTATGAAGAGCAGGGTAGCAGCTAGAGTAGCTGCCAAAGTAACTTGAGGGAGTTACACTTCAAAGAAGGAGGTGAGGACAGCAAAAACAATGAAATAGGAAAAAGTGGTGCAGGGTTATGAAAGAGGGAGTGGGAAGGGAGTAGTAAAGGAAAAATATCAACAGCAGCAAACCCTGAAAAAATTAAATCAGGGCCACAAAACTAATTGAAAATACTTTTGTTGTCTATTATGTAGAAGGAGCAGTGAGCCTGTGCAAACTGAGTGCCCCTTCTCTGCTCTAATTTTGTAAACAAAATTCCAAAATGAAGACTCTAACAGTTAAAGGCTGCCACCTCACTGGCCTCTGGCAGGCAGAGGGAAATAAAGCTGCTGTTCCCTGCCACAAGTAAAAGCAGTTCACCATTTCTAGGTGGGTTCAAGCCATGATGCATGTGTGCATTCATCCACAACCAACACTGACCCATGACTTGTACCACTACCGAGTAAGAATTTGACCATCACCTTTGATTTAGATGTAGCACAACCATTAAATGACTTTAAAACTGATGACAGTGAGCTGTTTCACAGTGAGAACCTGAATCAAGTCATTACAAAAACAGCTTACCAAAGCATAAGTCAGTGCAGTCCTCTCTTCTCTCCCTCTTTACTTTACATGGACATATAGACCATCAGAACAGAAGAACAAAAGGCAATGGCAAAAAAATGGAAGGTATATTTCATAGCAAAATCCTTCATTATTACATGAAGCATCACCCTCTAGACAAGGACAATTCTGAACCCTCCAAAAAATGAAATGCTCTTTCAGGAAAAAAATAACATTGTTTTCCTTTAAACCGATAGTTAAAGCAAGGAAATTAGATTTTTCTAGGAGAGATTCTTACTTCAGTTGAAAGAGATTGTTTGAAATATGTGTATATAGACCAGTTCACCCACTTTTTAAAGCGACAATTTCTCATATTTGACAAAACATCCAAGCTCCAGATCACTCAAATATAAGATCTGAGACTTTCTCTCTAGTCTCTGGAGAACACTGACCATGGCACAACAGCAAATGTGGAAGAACAGAAGATTTACAAGATGGAATTCTCAGCAGGAACATCCCTTAATCAAATTTTACACACGACCAAGCCAAGTAAAAAACCTGTAAACATGAACACAGGGTACTCCATCAACATCCTTCACTACTTTTTTTGAATTTTATAGGACTGTGCTGGCTTCTTAACCATGCTCCAGCACCAGCAGGCTCTGTCTCATCAGTGCGCTGTCACAGTGCATTGTTTACCATACCCTTTGTCTCCAGGCGCTCCACAGACAGTAGGTGTCTGCTAGTTCTATCTGCTGAAGGTATTCAGATGCCTAAATATACATCCAGGTGCCTTACTAGGATTTCTAATGCATGTGGTTAGAACTTCAGGTGAGCAACTACCCTTAAAAACTGTGATTTGCTACAATAAGGGAGAGTGTTTTGTGCCTTGGTGGATTCCTGTCACGAGCTCAGTTTCTGCTGATGGGAACCTGCCCTCTTGTTGTTTGAAGTATGATGTATTTTGACAGAGGCAGACAAAAAAAAGGAAACAAAAGTAAGTACTTTTTAATCTAGTGAGCATCACAGAAGATAAACTTCTGAATATTGCTTAAGCACATGCATTATGTCACAGCACACCCAATAGTTTTTGTTAGCTCCTCTGTGTTTTCTCTCCTAACAGAAAGAAAGATGTCCTGTTCTATGGAAGAGACAGTGGGAAGGGTCATTTACTGTGACCTTCAGCATGGACCCCTAACACAGACTTTCTAAAAGTCTGGCCTTTGTCTTTAGTTCTTTCTCGCTGTCTACAACTGCTATGAGAGTTACCACATCTCCAGGGCTTCTCAGAGCAAACTGCATGAACCCTGTACACACCCATGCTTTCAATCTCAGGCAGCAGATATTTGTTTGAAATCTGTGAGTTCTGGTTTTTCCAATAAGGCTTTGTATCCAGCAGCATTTGTATTTCATTACAGCTTTATGGCATTTACTGGTGATACTGTGCAAGTAGACCTCTCTTGAAAACAGTGACATCTAAATTAGGAGATAATGATAAAGTAATAATTACTAAGGTTAAAAAAAAAAGGAAATAAATTGAAAAAAGAATACTGCTTATATTGCTTTTGCCACTTTACAGAAACAGAAATGGCTAAAGTAATAGAAGAGCCTTATGAAGTCACCTGGCTGGAACTATTGGGCCCATGTGTTTGAGATCTATATTACACCAGAGCAGTGAAATGCTGGGGCAGCAACCTGGCAGTTTGGCATTCACCTGCACATTCATGAATCATTAAACTGAACTTCTGAAACCTCCTCTACTAGAAATGCCTGTCCCTTGGAGCCATTTATGGACTCGGAGAAAATGAGTTATGATTATGAGTAGCACAGGGAAGGAATAAGGGAAGAACACAGTAAGTTGAAACAAAGGAATGAGTCAACACTGGGGAAAAAAAGACTAATATTGGAATTAACAACTTAAAGAAAAAAGAAATACTAAATGTGAAAACACTTGTAAGCACCTCAAGAACAGAAGAAAGTAATGCTGATGTCAATTAACAGAGCTGTCCCAACAATGATTAACACTGAGTCTGTGGAAACACTGTTTCAGAATGAAGAATATCCTCCAGGACACTGAAATAATCAGAGGGCAAAATCAAATGTACTGTATTAGACTCAGCCATGCTGCACTTAGATCTTTAACTCAATGACTAATGTTAGCACAGCTTTGAAATATAAAATCTGCCCTAACAAAAGCAGATATACTCAAGCTAATGTAGCACTGCCTCACTCCTCAAGAACTCCTTAACTACAATTACCTCTTAGCTGTTGTTCTTAAGGAGAAGCATTGTCCATGTCAGCTAAATTTCTTACCAATGTCTTTTTAACAGCAGAAGTCGCTTACAGTACAGAAAGATATTAGAGAACTGTAGAAAGATGTATTTAACAAGTTCTTTTCTCTTACAAACATCACACTATTGTCTGGTATAATCTTTTGTTAGCATTCTTTGTGTAGGATTTTTGTAACATGCTGCATTTGAGTAGAGGCCTTGTCAGATGATGAACATTTTATCAGATCAAAGGAATTCTCTCCCTTCTGCTAAAAATTACACTGCTAAATTTAGATTATGCTGTAGCAAGAATGAAGTATGTTAGAACTGAAATTCTGAAGTGACTAACCACTGACTCTGCTTCATTCACTTACTGTGGCACACCATTTTCTAACCAAATTCAACTTAGAGAAAAATGAGAAATATCACATAAACTTACACCAAAAAAAAAGCTCCCTGACTACCCTGGATCTAAACCTTTTTCATGCCTATTAGTGTACCCAGCAGATGTTCTGCTAAGTATGGATAGGTCATTGCCTTTAAAGTTTGTATTTCTGGATTACGTCTAGACTTTAAAACAGAGAACTCCTTCTAACACAGCAGTTCAAAATAAGTATTTTTAAGACTTTGAAGCAAAATTTTATTTTCTAACATTGTATTTGATCTATTTTTTGTCCCTCTCTGTTAACATCCACTTCCTGAATATTCCTCTACCTAGAGTCTGTCCCTTCACTGTGCTTATCAGCCTCCCTTGCTGTGTGTATAAAATCTGCACTGTACATTATGTGATTCTTCAAGGATCAGAGTATTTGTAAGGTTTTTCACTCCCAATCCATCTTCCTTTCACTTTTCTAGGCCTGTACCTACTAGCTAGTATAGTTGCTCTTTGCTGATTATAGAACAATGCAATTCTAAATTAACCTACCTTACAAACTAAGTACTTCTAAGATTCATTTTCCTCAATACAAATTTTAATAACTTTAATGTGTTAAAGTGTTACTTTTTGGTAATGAGCTTTTAAGGTTTCCAAACCCACTTTCTATTCATGTGGATTTTACACTGCAATCATGAACTCACAAACTACCAAATATTCATTTTGTTTTCTACAGCCAGATGGAGTTGTTTCCCATGTACTTATTTAATGAATTTCACTATTAATTAAAATAGTTTGCCAGTGGTGATCAATAAACATTTTGGATACTTATAGAGTAAGTATCATGAAGAACAGCCACAGACTAAATGGACAAAGGGAAAAATCGGTAAGATTTTATTTGTTAATTAGCAATGGTGTCATAATCTTCACAGAACACGAATGTTTCTAGTACCTAGTAATTTACTCCCCCTCACCCCTCCCAGTAACTGTCTCAGTCTCTAAAGCAAAGATCATTTCAGGTAAAATCACAGTTAGAGAAAGGTTTTAAAAAAATTTTAGACCAGAGATGTGTATGAACTTGTGGTTTGGGAGGAGCTCAGAAACCAAATCAAAGTTAAAAACAACTGTAAACCCTACATCTGTGGTACAAAAGACTCTAAATACAGTAGGCTCCAGATGTAGCATGCTATCAAAAATGTGGCTGGGATCCAGATTTCACATTTTGTAATATTTCCTTTTTTATGGAACAATCAGAACAGCAGGGCAGTGAATGTAACAAGTGCCTGGACAGACGCCATGGCAAGTGCAAGGGATCCAGGGGCCTTGATATGCTCAGGTAGGAACGTGCCAGGCACACACAGACCGAGGACACTGTGCCTGCTGAGAGGATGGGGACAGCACCCCACAGCTGCACTCAGCCTGTCCCTGCTGCCACACTGGGGCTGGCCCAGCTGGCCATTTGCACAGACCCTGGCCCTGGGGACAGCACCCCACAGCTGCACTCAGCCTGTCCCTGCTGCCACGCTGGGGCTGGCCCAGCTGGCCATTCACAGAGACCCTGGCCCTGGGGACAGCACCCCACAGCTGCACTCAGCCTGTCCCTGCTGTCACACTGGGGCTGGCCCAGCTGGCCATTTGCACAGACCCTGACCCAGCCCATGCATGCCAGCCAGCAGAGCAAACACCGGGAAACTCCCAGGTGGGATGAGGACGAGTGAAGACTTTACTGTAGCTGTCTAAGAACTTTGGGTGGATTTAAAACTACTGGTGTCAGTAACTGGTCCAATCCCTAATTCCTGTTTGCACTATGCACGCACTATAGAAATGATGAACGGTTTTAACATTTTTTATCTAATGACCGAAGCCCCTGGACAAATGGCATGCCTCTGACTGTAACAGAAAACTGCACGATTTGACACCACAAACAAATATAATAGCTACAAACATTCTGAACAGAGAATTTTCTGCACAGGCAGTGCCCAAGGCACAGGGCACATAACAAGTAGGTCTGGTTTTGTCCATGCAGAAGAAACCTGCAAAAACACTGAAACTTCAGAGGAATTACACTGTAGGAAATGTTTTATTTTAGTAAACAATAGGCTAATTCATAGAAGCAAAGTTATTTTATTTATCCAACTACTCAAAATAGGACATATGGAGGTTTCTTCTCACGAGCAGCTCAAGGAGACTGAGCTATTCACAACATGGAGAATCAGTACTCCTAAAGTTATCACTCACAATTTAGAATTATGTCCTTATGCTTGATTAGCAATCTGCAATTCCTAAATAAAGATAAGCAATTTAATCCTGTATGGCATTCCCTGATTTTCTTATCCATTCTGACAGATACTTCTTGTAAATGCTTCGTCCATAATTTCTACACGACTTTCCCTTTAACCTTGCTGTTTATATGGTGTTTCATATGAAAATAAAGCATCAGTGTAATTAGCTATCTACTATCACAATGGCATTAAAATCACAAAAGAAATGAGGGACTTTGGGAAAGCAGAAGAAAAGAAAAAAACACACTTCCACACTTTCTCCCTCTTCTCAACATTAACATGAAACTGCACATTGAAAATGAGCTGCCACTCACTGACATGAAACTTGTGAGTCCAGTAAGTGTGGCATAATGGTTCATTCCCTCGATGCAGTTGGTTGCCTGAAGCCTATTTCTTTGCAAAAAAAGTAAGAAAAGATTTGCATTAATTCCAAGAAATCAGTGGAGAATTAGACCCAGTTGTAATTTTGCACATGAACTTCAGAGTCATCTCCAACAAGATGAAAGACAGAGATCTTTAAGAAAAGGGGATTAAAGGGGTAACTTATAAACAATTAATAACATAATTAAGTAACCATGCAAACTACTTGGGAAAAAATAATATATAGCTATAGCTAAAGCTTCTTCTTCTCAAATCTTTTATGTGGTTTCATGTTGCTCACACCAAGCTCAGATTCCACCCCAAGAGTGACACCCCTGTGAGCATGAAGTGCAGAGCAGAGCTGGGGGGACTTTCAGTGCCCGCAGCTGCAGAGGTGGCACAGCAGCTGTGTGGGACTCCTGGCAGCTCACCAGCGAGGAGGGGTAAAACACAGCTGAAACCATCTTCAGCTCAAGAACTCTGATCTCATTTCCAAAGCGCTGGTTCTACCAAGTGATTTCATTCTTCACAGCACATAAACCTTCAACCAAGCTTTTCACTTTTTTCTTCCAGTAAACCTCAGTGTACTGAAATTCAATCCATATGGAGTACAATGTAAGTAGTTTTTAATCACTATTGTAAAAAAAAAAAAATTACTAGTTATTTCAATACACATTTTTAATACATATAATTTTAATCACACTGTAATAATCGAAAATTGAAACGACGACATCAGCAGATCAATCACCCCACACTCTTCTGAGATAAGCCTTAGTGTCTGTGTCAGTTTAAAGCTGTAAATCTGAGCAGCCACTATGATAGCTACTGGCCTTGACACCTTAAATATTTAGTGGTACTTGCTCTGCATTATCCCTTTACAGCTGCAGGTGAGGGACTCAGGCAGGAATGGACAGCATTCATGACTCCAACCCCTAACTAGCTTTGTTACTTCAACAACTGCTGTTTATTTATCATTGGCACCAAAATCATCTTTCATTTCAGAAAAGTAACTAGATTAAGTTTTAAAAATTAGAACATGAAATGAAATAATAACTTTTTGAAAATGCCATGCTGCCTCAGAAATCAGGAAATGTTAACACAGGGAGCAGATTTGGAGACCAGGGAACACATCAAAGCAGATTTGGAGGAGATTGTTCTTTCTAGACAAACAGACATGAACAGTAAATAGCACTGTAGTTATTTGGGCCATATTCCTACCTCTCAGCTAAACTTAAAGAGGCAGCTATGAAGATCTGAGAGTGTTACACTCATTGAAAACCAACCTGATTCTAATAATAATTATTAGGGGTAGGTAATAACAAAGGAGGTACCTGTTCCAGTCTCAATTTGCAAGCATCATTTTGCAAACAAGTAAAAAAAAAAGCTGTCCCCTTCCTTTTTCATGCATTTGAAAGCTATAATTATTTAGCCCTTCTAAAGTTCCTTCTGCAGTCACTTCAATTTCTCCAACTCAGTTATGTTTAATTTCAGAAACTTGAATGTAATTTAATTATCATTAACATTATTTTCAAATTAACATAATTCCTTTCTAATCCTAAGTAATCAGACACAGCTATTTCCTCCTAAGTCATCTGTAATGGCTTCTGAAGTGTTCTTCATACCTTTCTTCCCTTTCGGTATTAACAGGGACCTTGGCATCTCTGTTCCTCAATGCTCCAATATCTCAAAACCCTATTTACATGTGAACTTCTTAAAACTGGGATTTTGCCTTGTCACCTTCCACATAAAATTCACTTTCCCAAACTGTTATTACCAAAAAAATCATTTTTTAATGGTCTATGGCTTCTTTGTTTTAGCCCAATATACCCCAAGATTCGCATCCTACATGACTGTGGGTTTCCCAAGACCTTTTTTGGCAGTACCCCATCCTCAGGACAACTTTCCCTTCTTCCAGTAAAGAATTCACAAAACCTAATCAAAGTCAGCTCAATATTCCCAAACTATTACACATAATCTGAAAACTACAGTCTTGCCCTCTAAAGTATTTTTTTTTCCTTAGACCCCCTTTACCTCTATGACCAAATCGACCTCTTTGAATTTTTTTCACAAGGAGAGTGTTAGCTCTTCAACTAGTATGTAAAATTATACAGCATTCTTCCAGAATTTATTAAACAGAACCTGCAAGCCTTTCTGGGTATGTTTGGCATGTTTTCTGGACTGACTCACAATTTGAGTGATGCTTCCCCGGAGCTCAATGTCTAATTACACCATGGCACTCCGTAAGGTGAGATGACACAAATCGGAGGCTCCCCTTAAAAAGCACAGTTCAGAGTACCTTTAATGAGATTACCATGACACAATCTATGTGAAAGTTTCCAAATCTTTCCTGCAGAAAGATCTGACAGTGGATAATGAAAAATCTTCACTGACTTTCTGAGTTTTGCTTGGCTGCTTGTTTTTGCTGTTGTTTTTGTGGGAGTTTGTTTGTTTATTGCTGCGGTGGTGGGTTGGTTTTATTTTAGAGTTTTATGCCTTTTCCTTGAATTATTTTAAAAACACGCTCCATGAGTCAGTCACAGTGTGTTTAAATTTCTAAATCAGCTCCTAGACTCTGCCCTTTGCAGGGTTCACACATCCTCTGTTCATAGCAGGCCCTCATTTCTCATTTGTTCACTTTTGTAACAGTTTTGCAATAAGGTGCTGCCAGAGAACTTCATTTCATGTCATTTTTAAAAATAATTCTTAGGAAGTGATGGTACGGTTTTACAACACAATTCAAGTATATTTTCATTTCAAGACAATGCTCTGTATTCAAAAATCCAGTCAAGAGAATTCAGTTGAGAACTCCAGAATAACAGTGCAAAAGGCTAAATAATGTATTTCAAACTCAAATACAGGAAATAGTGTAAAAAAATAAATATGTTATGATCCATCAGAATTATCTGTAGTGATTACCAGGAAATTAAACAAATACTAAGTAATAGGAGCTGGACTTCATGATCTTTGTGGGTCCCTTTCAACTCAGCATATTCTGGGATTCTGTAAACTAAAAGCTGCAGTTTTCACTTTCACACCACACAGTAGCTTACATATTAAAAATAAATGGCAATATTGTATATATAAAAGTCTAATCTATTTAAACTGATAGATAAAAGACAAGAAACTAATCCTTACAGGAGGAAATTTCCATAAAACTCACTGGGAAACTTTAAAAGTATTTTTTAAATGGCACCTGGGCCAATGGGAAAGCAGCAAATCTTACTCCCAAGATGAATGCACAAAGAAGAAACTCTTAATTAGGTGTCTAAGCTCTTTCTGCAGTTCTGATTTTGTACAGCACTGTAGAGGGAGGAAGCATGTCTGACAGAGCTGTGTGAGTTCCAGGTTTCTATGATTACAGTCCTGGGGAGAACTGTGGCTGTGTCAGAACTCCCAGGTGATTGACACTCCTCTGAAGGCCTCTCCCATAGCACAACGCTGGAAGCTACAGATGTGGAGGCAAAGAAACCTTCAGAGAAGTCCACAGTGGGGCTGCTCCTGTTCCCATTACCTTGAAGAGCATTAGCATTTAGCGAAAGAGCTTTGGCACAGCTGAGGTCAAGCACTTTCAAAACCCCAGCTTCACGGGGTACTTTTGGCACATTTTCCAAAGCACAGCTTCTGTTTGCCGTACACCTTCAGAGAAAGAGCTCTCCAGTTTACACTTCATGATGGCCCTCCACTGGTACAGAGCAGAATCCAGAAAACTGTTTTCAACACTGCAGCAGTCTACTTATACTTTGATAATTCCTCTTCAAAGATTTTCTTTTACAAAGCATGTCATATAAACATAGACAGCCAGTACTCATTTCTCAAGCTGAGTAACTGCGAGCTGAGGTAAATCCCCCGGCAGAATGTCATTACAAGTTATTATGTTGTAGGTGCTTTATTTTTTGAGAGCTGTGCTTGACTGAAACAGAGCTGAAAGCAATCACAGATCCATATATTACTGTGCAGTCTGAAAGCCTCTCTGGGGCACGTGGGAACTTGAAACAACCTTCGGTTGCTCTGACCTACATTCTGATTCAAGGGGCTCCAGGCAGTATCCGGGAAGCAGAAAATGTGGGGGGAATACAGCACGCCCAAAGAAGTCCTTCCTTCAGCATAGCACTACTGTGCAGGCATTCACAGCTTGCACACAGTCAAGACTACTTATGTATGTCATAAATAATTCCCAGTAGAAGGGTTACCTGTGCCAAGCAGTCTTGGACCTGTGACAGTATTGCTTCCTAGAAGAATTTACCCTCACTTACTCAGTTCACTACTCACCTTTCTTTTTTTAAAAGGATTTTTCAAATTAGACCAGAACAGCTGGTCTTTATGTTCACACATTTATTCTGGCAAAATATACTCTTTTGTATTTTACTAAAATTAAGAAAATATGGGAAATAACCCAAATTCTGCCAGACAGATCCAACCATGTTTCTGTCCATTTGAAATCCACACTGATAAAGGATGCAGAGCTAAAGCACCAGGGTGTGAGGGGAAAGGACGAGTGCCTATGTGTAAGGTCCTCCACTTTCAGAAGTGAAAGAAGACTTAAATAGACTTTGACACTTTTTGCAAACAATGACTGGATGAGGTCCACAGGATTTAACATAAAGTTCCTCTGAAATAGGAAATTTCATAACCCCATTATTCCAGTTCCTAACAATATTCTCAACTCTCTCCATGATTGCTGAGATGTCTCCCTGTCCCTGGCTGCTATCTCACTGCCATGGTGTTCTGAAGGACACACTGCTTACCTGGACAACCAATTCTTTTTCTGCTCAATGTTATCCTTTGTCTATTGTGCACCTCCTGCTCGTTAGCTGTGACAGAGTTTGATTTGCCTGCCTTTCTGTTTACCCCTATGAACACACCTCGTGTGACTGCTCTGCAGCACCTGGGCAGGTTTCCCTCTCCATTTGCTCTCATTTCCTTTGACATGAATAGCTCTGGTTACTGCAGGCCAACTTAGGAAATCACAAGCTGTTTTTCAGGCTTAAGAAAAACATGGTATGGGGTAAGGTGCTGTACAACAAACTCACTATGACCTTATCTACATCTGGATTTAAACATGCTTATTCTAAAATCAAATATCTATGATACTCAAACTGCAAAATGCAATATATACTCCCATATTTCAGTAATAAAATATATAGCATGCCTATGAAGAGAATTCTATTAATAATAAGCATGCCTTGGAATAAAAAAGAAAGCTCAATATGCATTTGCCAGCTTCTAACATCTGAAAATTTCATCACAGCAAGCAAACCAAATTTCTCTCTCTTGTTGAAGAGATTTGCGTATGCATTGTTTTCTGAAAGTCCACCTTTTTACAACTGAACTTCCAGCATAAATTGGGTAACTGGTATAATGTTCATAGGCACAGACATATAGTCTGGTGCAAGGCTCCAAATCACTGTTTTTCTTGATCCATGCAACTCAGTCAGAAAGGTGGTTGTCAAATGCACACAGCTACAGCACAACTAGATGCTGATGGATTTATGTGCATCACATATAATGCCTCCTTAATTTTTACCACCTCCATAAAATGTTGCAGACTCCTGTGTTCGTTTAAGGAGCATTATCCAAAATGATTTATACCTCATCCTCCGCATGGAAGGTTTATTTCATTCATTCATTAGCAAAGGTGGAAACTGCATCGTGTTTTCACCACTAATAAAGCACTGTTTTCTTGACTTCCAGGTAAGTACCTGCATACCAGTACTTGCTTTCAAATTCAAGTTCAAAAAATTGTTTTCTACTATTCTGTTAATTCCAGGCTCATTTGGAGAGGTTTAAACACCAGCAAAGAAGTGGTCAATAGTATCCAAGCAGAGTGCACAATACTTGCTTTGAGATAACTTTTGTCAGTGCTACATAGGTCTTTACACCTGCAATCAACAGAATGAGAAATAAAAGTCCTTGCAGCTCTCTCAAAGCTCAGACACTCCAAATGGAGCAGATTTTTGAAGGTAACCAGACTGCACATTCACTTGCAAGTTCATATACTTGCATCTCCATAGGCACACATTTTTCTCTACTAGAGCTCCCTTTTTGGCACTCCTGCTATTTCTGTGAAATGGATTTTGAGCCAGCTCAACAATCTCTACCCCTTTGTTCCCAAAGGAAATACTCCATCATCACTTCCCTGGCATAAGTTATGACAAATAAGGAACCTGTTGAAATGTAGGCATGACACACAGTTTTGTTATTAAGAGTCAGTACACCAACCCAAACTTCTGGGAAGAGCAGACAGGCAATGGAGCTGCTTATGCTCCTAAACTAACACACATGCACAGCAGCAATTTTCAGCCCACCACTTATTTCCCAATTTCTTGTCTTCAACAGAAGAAAAAACATCCTGGTCATAGGTCTCAAGCAGTAAATTGTCATAGATAGGGTTTCAAGATTCAAATAACCTCTTCTATGCTTAACAAGCTCTCTGCATGCTAGTAACTGAAAAAGAATGAAGATTCTCCTTTTAATAAAGAAAAAACCCAAACTAAAACAAACCAAAGAGCCAACAGCAAGAGAAATGCAAGACTGGACATTAGAGTATTAAGTTTCTCTAAAACCCTTTAGAACAAACCTGAAAGGAAACAATTATTTTGGTCTACACTGAGAGGATAAAGATACGTGCACTATTCTATTTAATTTAGTTCCCACTATTTTCTGTTCAGTTTTCTATTTTATTCCATTTCTATTTATACCCAGTAAACTGGTGCTTCAATGGCAGTGGCTCTGATGATCTGCCCTGCCCTTTTGGGTCATGGGCCATCATCTGACATGGGAGAAAGGTCAGAATTCACTCCTAAAATAGTACTTTTTTAGAGCAGAGCACTGGAGCCAGGTCTCCTGTGGTACTCGGGGATGTTATAAAAATGCTCACACACATACAACAAAAGTCATTCTTGCTTCAAGGCACTTCAAATCCTGCAGACTTCATGCAGTGCTCAAGTTTTAATCCCTAGCAGTGACTTCAGTGTAGCTAAAGTGGCAGGCCCTGCTGCCAGAGATACCACGCATGGGAGGGCTGTTCTGGGAGAGCTGGCAGAGGGGCAGAAATCCCCAGCTGCCAGAGACTGAGCCACCAAAGGCACTCGCCATCACAGCTGCATCTAAACCAGGAGTCTGCTGCTGGCACACACTTTGTTCTCAATTCCTCAGGGATGTTACTATGGGAACTTTTGTAGAGGGAGTTCCGTATATCTGATGCATATTTCAGAAAGACAAAGTAGGAACAAAGCAAAGAGACGGAGGAGAACGATAGGAAACCATATCAGCACATTGTGTCCCATTTACTGTCCTGCTGGAGAATCCCCACAGAGATGAGGCACTTCTTATAGGCAGCAACCAGGCAAGATTAGCAGCACATCACTGATTTACAGCGTGCTTCATGTTCTTAACTATTTAACAATTGAACATTTTTTCCATTAAATAAAATATACTAGAGCTTCACCCAACTGCAGTGACATCAAACTTCTGCTAGTCAAAGCATTTGCAAATGCTTCTGAAATAGAACTTAGATACACATCTTGATACAGCTCTAAACCCCACAATTAAAAATTAAAAAACAAAATGTACATGCTTGGCCCAAAATCCTGCTGCCCTACCCCAAATATGCAAGAGTTGCTGGCTTGCTACCAGAGAGAACACAGTAGGAACAGTGACAAAGATTTGATTACCCTACAAAGAGAGCCAGATAATTAAATGGAGAAATTTATGTGAAGCTTAATGTTTACACTGACTGCTTCTGCTTTCATGTACACCACAAAACCTGTGTAGGCTGTCACACAGTCTCCAAGTTTTCACAAAAATATTTTAGTATAAGGGTAGCTAGGAAAATTGACCCAGTTATGGAGTAGTTCTTGTCTGAAACACAGCAGTGTTACTGGAATCATCATTTATTTCAGGGAAATGAAATGGTACTGGGAGGAACTGACAGAAAATGTTTAGCATATGAGAAGTTGTAGTCAATATTAATTATTTTGCCACTATTAATGATGGCAAAGAACAATGCTCAGCCTCTCTTCCTCTCCAGTGTATTTCTCCTTCAATATACATATCAATATTAATTTCCTCTGCAGAGTTACTGTCATATCTAATGAGCAAACACATGCTATGTGACATGTCTTTTTTATGCCCTTGATTTTTTACATTAGCTCTAATTAATTCAGATCACTAATAATATATTTTAAAGTTGTCACAATTAGGAAGAGGTGCTGTAAGACCACCCAGAGTTAAAATAATGCATGCAAAGCTCACACACCAGGTATATGTTCCTGTTCCCTCTCATAAAAGAGTTTTCAATTTTTTCCTTTCAAATTTTCCTTTAAAAAAAACCATCAAAAACCCAAAACATTGCAGCTTCACAAGGTACGATTACAGTACTAGAAAGAATGCAAATACAGACCAGCTATTTCACTCTAAACGCAGTATTTAATTCATGGTGATAAGCTAGTTCTGCAGACATGCATCCTAAAAATGTCATCTTCTTCAAGACATGCATGCTTTAGACCAGTCAAGCACATCGACAGTACTTTGTAACAATTCCATACAAGAAAACCCATTCTCAAACTCAGGGGATGAATCACAGTTTAATGAAACTAATTTCCATATGTTTCTTTTCTTCTCATAATTTTGATTTCATATTGAATCTCAATTGAAACACTCCTCATTTCTGTAAGCCATCACATCAAGTCAACATATTTTAAGGAAGCTATCGGCACTCCAGTAAGTGCAGTGCCTTTTAAAACAAAGATCACACAGGGCAATTGGATTCACTGCTCGTGGCTATATTTGCAAAGCCTGTGGCCTAGCAGTAGCAAAATGAAACAGCAGCACCAGAACTTAACGTCCATGTTGCACCCATTTGAGAGCACCTTTACTTCAGAATAGGTCTTCTTTCCTCCCATTGTCTGACTGTTCCTTTGAGTGCATGTGCTGTACTACTGGAGTACATCCTCAAGCTCAGTCTAATCCAAAAGGAATTCAGTTTGTCTCTACAAACACTTCAGGATGTGAGCCAAAGCGCAGTAAGTGCTGATGATCTGCTTCAAAAGCACACTCCTGAATCAAAGGAAAGCACAAAAGGAGATGTGGGCATTGAAGTCAATGAGACCTCTGCTATTCCTTCCAGTGAGATAAAAATTACTTGATCCTTCCCTCCCTTTGTGTTTTTTTATCTCTGATCTTCAATTTAGGTTTAGTAAGAGGTGAAGAGTAAAACGGAATTGATAAATACAGTGGAAGAACAGTGTGTTAAATAAAGGGAAATTTTGCTGGTGTGGTTATTTAGATTGCTTTCATTTACTCTGGCTTTTCTCATTCTTACAATCATGCACTTGGAACCAAAGCATGGATAAAGCTGGTGTTATTTCCATGGCTGTGCTCAGAAATTAACTACAGGGTCATACTGCTGTGCCCAAGCTGATTGCTCCTGGAGACACTGGGGTTCTCCAGAGGCTGAACAGCCAGCTCACATTCAGCTACTTCTGCGCATTTAAGAAAATGTCTGTGATGGCAAAGGCAACATCTGTCAGCTCTTTAAGATCCTTTGGTCCCAAGTACTTTCCTCAAAAACACCTCCCCCTCTCTTGCTGATATGGAGGGGAAATAAAAGCAAGTGCACGTGAGGTACCATCACATTACAGGGCCCCGAATCAATACAAAAATCTAGTTATCACAGATTATGTTAAAAACATCACACCCCAAAATGAGAAGAGTTTTTATTTTGCATTATGCCTCTCCATAATCTCCTGTAGAAGAAGAACTTCCTTTATAAATTATGTATTTTTCTTTTTCTTTAAACTGTTTAAGCCATTTACCTTGTGATTTATCATTTACATAGAACTGATGAGGTGATTATGCATACTTATTGTCTACCACAGAGATAACACACCAAATCCAAACATATATTACAAAGATGGAATGTATGACATCAAACTAAGACTCTTAATAAACCCTTAATACAGCCATAAAGCAAGCAACAAAATGCTGAGCAGACTATAAACACAAGCTCAATCTTTCAGCATAGTAGTTCCTTACACATCTTCTCCATGAGTCAGATACCACCTCCCCCATATTCTTTACTGACGTCCTAGAACTGCTACTTCTTTATAAGAGGAGGATGAATCCTGCACGCCTACCCTTTCAGAAATCATACTCAGTACAAACTGCACTCCAAGCCACCACCAGGTATGGGACAAAAAAGTGAAGGGAACTGCTTTTTTTTTGCCCCGGTCTTCAATAAAGGTGTCTTGTGTCATGACTTTATGATGTCTACATAGGTTTGTTTGACTTTATGATGTCTACATCAGTTTTGCTCCCAGGGATAAGGTACCTGCAACCTTGAAAATTAGCAAGATTTCATTTTGAAAAAATTACAGATTTGTTTTCCAACAAAGAGGAATCTCTAAACAGTGTAAAGACCATGCCTAACAGAGCTGAAAGTGTCATAACTCTGTAGTGCTCACCCAGCCAGGACTGATTGCTGAGAATAAGTTACTGATATTTACGAGAACATTTGAACAACTCTAATCCAGATTACACACCAGCTCTCAGCCAGCATGTGTTTCTGACTGCTTCTTCTAGACTGCCTGGGGCAGATGGGAGTTTTCACATTTTCAACAAGTGGGGAAGAGTTAGCAGCACTCCTAAGGCTATCCAAGGACTCTCACATATCAAGATTTTTTAAGACACTCGTGATTTCAAGAGCCCTTTGGAAGGAGTATTTAACAGTCACAAGGTCTTTGGTTTCTTTGCCATTTCCAGCAGTGCACATGCAGAAATGCTGACAGGACCTGGCACTTGCAGAACATCCATGTGCTACCAGAACTGCTTGGGCAGCAGTTCAGGGCTCCCTGCAGGTGTGATGTGGGCCAGCCTACACAGTACCACCCAACACTGCCATTTTAATCCAAGTGTCGCCCTCCTGGAGCACATAGCTCATGTAAGAGACATCTGGAATCACGTTTGACCCTTATTTCTTATTTACCCAGCAGGCCCAAAGGAGGGCCTTCCTTCTGCCCAGCTGCTTGTAGGGCTTGTAGGGCACACGTCAAAGGAGTCCTGAGGGCAGAGTACTCACAAGCAGCCTGCCTGAAGACCAGCAGGAGGTGAGCAGATCCTGTAAAGCCACATGAGCATTCCGACTCAGTTTTGTTGGAAATGGTAGTAGATGGCAGGAGTATTAAACCTGTACAGAGCTGCAAAACTGCAGCATATCACTGACAAATTGACTCTCTGAAAGCAAGAAGGAAAGTACAGTAAACAACAGATTTCTGTTTTGAGACAAAGGAGATGTCCTCCTACAATGAATAGCCTTCAAAACAAAACAAAAGGAGGCACTACCTATGAGCTTCTGACATGAAAATTTTCAGCTGAAAACATAATGCTCCTAAACTGTTTTGTATTCATAATAGCATTTCAATTTCAGAAAATTGAGCAATCCACGACCAACATTTTGCAGGTAGCAACACATATTCAGCAGAATCTGAGTCCAAACAATTTTAAATAATGCAATGGAGGGTGAACCTGTGGGACTGGGACAGTCACAGGGCAGCCACACATGATGCTGTGGAACACTGTGAGGCCCTGGGTTTTCCATTTCCTTGGGAGCTGCAAAGCCTGGATGCCAACAGGCCAGCAGAAACCATAGTCCCTGTTCAGGTTTTTTAATACCTAATAGGAATGACACAACTTTCAGCTGCTGGCTTGTGATTCTCACTGCACCTAACAGAGCCCTGCCTACACGCTAAGTGCTGAAACATAACTAAAAGGTAATCTAATATTAATATGCTGTTATACCATTCTTTTCAGACCATTGTATGGGTTAAATACACTAAGTGACCTTCCAGATTCAAAATACGTGGAGCTAGCAACAGCTGGAATATGATTTTAAAGAAATCACATATACCTGTAGCTATTTATGCTTTTTAAGTGTTGGTAAAAAACAGATCAACTATTCCAATGTTACCTGTGGTAGCTGTAGATCTTCTAACATAATGCTTTCCTATTTGAAATTCTAACCTATCCCATTAGAAATTTTAACCTAAAAAAGTCCCAAAGGATTTAGGATTTAAACACCTTATGATCCCTTTAGGTGCCTCTCACCCTTCTGTATCTGTGACACCCTCAGGCTTGGCCAGAGCTATAGGGTATTACATGTTGCTCCAAATAATGTACAGAACACATGAACAGCTGAGCTAGAGCTCACAACAGTGGCTCCTTCTGCACCTTAGGAGAACCAAGCAGAAAAATTCCACGACCTATCTTACTGTATAGAGCATCTAATTACACCAAAATGCTAAACTAAGATAATGTTTGACCAAATACAGATAATATAATCACAAATGAATGTGGAATTCTTAGTTGCTGATAATTTTTGAGTACAAATATCTGTAGAACAGCTAAAGGAAAAGACTGCAAAAGATTACTAAAATTTAATTATTTCAGCTGGAATAAAAGAAAATCCCCAAGTCCCTGAAGGAATAGGACAGTCAAGGAATGTAAGACCTAAACTACCCAGCCAACCTAGATCTACAAATCCCGAGAGTTGAGATTCTGGCCTCACTGAAACTTTATGACCAAGAATTTGCTGACTTGCAACAGGACAGTTTCCCCTGTGATGTCCTGGCAACACTTTCACCCTGTTTGCTGCCCTGATGTACCACTCCTGCACCTTTACATGATGGGCTCTAGGAAATGCACCTGGAAGTATCTGTGGTGGTGATGTATGGATGCCCCCATACATTTGTTTCATTTTCTATGGTAGCACTGATTGCACTGTCCCTGTGCCTGAACTCCTCCACTAGCAGCTCATCCATCTCACTCCTGCTATGCTCAACATGGAGCACAGGTAATTACAGCACAACTGGAGTCATAATGAAGACAGTAATGCTACATATGGACTCTTCATGATATTATCACATCCAATTTCCTTCCAATATTTCATGACCATCAAGCACATAATAGAACTAAAGGAGAATGGGCCAGATCCCCACAAGAATTTAGAAAGTACTTAAGGGCTATAAAGGTTTTCTCTGATCAAAAGCAAAAAGTAACTGTCTCTTCCCCCTTCTCTCAAATCCAAAGAAGCAGCCTCATGCCCTCAGGATGCCTAAATTCAAATGTTGCCACTCCCTTTAAAGGCATTGCAGGTGCACTAAAAGCTCCTTGGACAGTTCTCTCTCACCCAGGAGTCTCAATGCCCTGAGAGCAGAGCAGTTCCCACTGATTTTATGGATGACTAAGAGAGCTCTGAGGGTTTATGCATTAGCAAACCCTCTACCAGAGCATGGACCACCCCATTGTTTCTTTTCCAACAAGCTGAGAGGAATCCTGCACTGTCTCAGGCTTTTACCGCAGCCAAACACAACTTAGATAAACTGATGTTTTCTTTGGCTTCCGCAAAGTATGCAAGGACATTTTCTTATTCCAAGTCAGTGTTCGGTTTAATGGTTCAGGCTTCCCCTAGCAAGTACCTTGACATAATATCCCACAGAGAAAGGAGATGCAAATGTCAGTTTTCAGACCTGCTAACTGATTTATGACTTACAAAGCTATAGAAAAGAGAGTTCCATGCTGACTAATTCTACATCATTTGCATTGTTCTATTCCTTAAGAAGTGTGAGTATATGAGTTTTGTTTACACATCTCTGTGCTAGAAGATTCTCAGCCACATTTCTCTTCATGGCCTGAACTACTGCACTTCACAAGGAGGGTTAACCCATCCTCGAATCCCAGGCATTCCCTCAAGATCAGCTCCTGCCATTTTGTGAAGCTCAAGCAGCTCTATACTGAGCCTGCTCACCCTGTGCAGCTTTTGTGCAGCTCCTGAGTCCTTGGAGATTGTACCCCTGTACAGGGAATCAAGATGTGAGCTGCAGATCCTGGGTTTTATATAGTCCAAGGACTAGGAACCTTGAACGTAGACACCTCAGTACCCCAGACTTTTTCAGAGGCTTTATCATTTCATGAGAAAATAAAAATTATATCTACCCCACACATTATGGGATTTCCATACTAATCATAGGACAAAAACATGGAAAGAATTCTTAAAGGACAGAAGGTAAAGCAGGCACAAGTGAAAGTTACTTTGAAAGACAGACTAAATGACCTTACCTATGTTCAATTCTGAACACACATTTATAGTGCTCTTTAGGACAAACTCAACCACATAAACAGAATAATACAATTTTATACCTGTAAGAAAAAATCTGTCCAAAAGACAAATAAATATTATTTCAATTGTAATTGCTTTCTAGTTGTTTATATCAGAGTCACTGAGATCTGTCTTCAGATTTTATATCAAATAAACTGTTAGATATTATTAAAAAATTATGAAATAGTCAACTGCTGATGATCACTTTGGAATGTTTTAACACATGCCAAATACTGCTGTCTTTCTCTCATTAGAGAACAACCTCTGCTGTTCACAAAGTTTAGATGTTTGTGCAGATTACAGGGAAAAGGAAGAGGGTATCATTTCCAGGTAACCTCTACAGAATGAAAAATAATTTTGTAATACTAAGTAAACAACCAAGCCACACATTAATAATGTGCTGAAGTGCCAAAAACTGTCAGTGTGAAAACAGTACAGTAGAACTGAAAAATGACATCTTTGTGAATTCCTGGGATAATTCCTAAAGGATGTGAGAATGAATATTTTAAATGTGCTCAGTGAATCATCACCTCTGATTACATGAGATGAATCACAAGACACATCTAAACAGACTGCATTACAATTTATAACTTACGCAGACTTTTTGTGATTTAAATTTTCAACACACTGAAAAGAAAACCTTTAAAACAAAGCAGTTCTGCAAAATCCCCAAATGCAGTGAGTCTGTTTTGCTGCTGTGCCAAGTAGCTTCCTTGTCATTTAGTACCAAAACCAGGAACAGCATAGAGACCAGGGATGGGAAAGGCAGGATTTTTATCTGCATGCTCATATGGTCTTCTTCTGGTTAACAATGGGGGGAGGCAGAAACAGAACCGACAACATATCGAAGTACTTGTGCAAACACAACTTAGAAGCCCCTTTATGAATTATTACTATTAGACATTTCTTACTCATTCTTTACTGAATTCTTTACTGAAATTCTTTACTATTGGTTTATAGTTCTGAATAACTCCTAGACATCTAAACCAGAAGTCCTTGAAATGAAAGAGACATTGATGTCAGGAAACAGCTCCAGAGTCAGGGTCAGATCCTTAGCTGGAATAAACTAACATCTCTTACCTTTGCCAACATGACCTACACATTTACATCTGCTGAGGTGCTCTTGTAGAATTCTCCCCTCACCATTCCCTGTTTTGAAAATGCACAATGCCTTCCTTGTGGCCAGGCTGGCAATTCACACCTTCTCCTTTGCAGCCAGAAACCAGACTCCCATTAGTATTCTTGAAAGCAACTCTTTCAGTTTGATCCAGGCTTCTGCCAGCAGAAAGAGCAGCTGGGTTGAACAACTGGGCAAGCTGGCAGCAGAGGGTCTGAGATTCAGGTCTCCAAGAAAGAGTGAGGTGAATACAGGTTGAAATGGGATGTACAAAAATTCTGACATTCACTCAACAGGAACCTTTAGCCCATGTTTTTTCCTCTTCTGTCCTGGACTTTGCATAAAGAAATATAATTGTTCATTATGACCATGAAGTGTACTAACCACCAGGCTGAAAACCCAATTGCTATGTCTCAGTAATTAGCTGCCAGTTACTCTCCACTCTCAAGAGTCTTCTATATTTTATTTTAATGAATTCCTTCTTATTACTATTACTTATACCTCCTCAAATCACTTTCTGTAATTTCTTCTACCATTATAATGATGATGTTTTTAACTTGTCTGAAGACATTACAGGGGTGCCATGTACCAGACCTCCAAAATACAGATATAAGTATGTTTGCCAAGCTTCATTGTTTCTGACTACATGCTGAACTGCTGCTGCTTAAGCATAGTTTCTTCTGAAGCCTAACAGGAGCTTTTCCCATGTAAGACATTTTTAACCAGGCCATTTGTGAATTAAAATGGCCAGTAGTAAACCTTTTAAGTTCCCACTCATTATAATTGCTTCTTGCTACGAGCCCATTTAAAATCAATATGATAATAACTAATTTGATTTGTATTGAAGCAGAAGCTGCCTTTCATTCATCTGCGATGAAAATATGAGGGGAAGGCAGACATGAGGGAAAGAGTTCTTTTAATAGATCACATTCCTTTCCATTAAAATATTCCACTCCTCTTGTGATCACCAGTGAAAGCCACTGCATATTGCAGGCTTTGCACAAAGAAAATGGTGTCATAAAAGTTAATGTGAACGTACAGGCCAAAAATGCCACAGAACCACACTCTGAAGTAGGTGACATTGCCTCTGGAGATCTTTCAAGGACATGCTGCAAAAGAGAGCTTCAGAGCAGGAAAGCAAATTCCTTTCTAGCTAGCGAAGGTCCCTCAAGTTCTCATGAGCACAATGGTCCTGACACACATTCTCATGAACAAACACCACTTTCATTAATATCATACAGGCCATTGCCAAACTTAAGATGTATCATCAAATAATTTGCATTCAAAGAACTGAAATGCTGATGATAATCTCAGCAGGACATCAAAATAGCAACCCCCGAGGTTGCTGCAGCCAGTGGAAATGTAATTAGCAGTCTCCAAACACTATATAGTCTGTACAGTAGTTTCTTTACCACTTTACTTGGTATGGAAAACATTCCAGTTCTGAGATGGAAAAATTAACCACCAGATCACTTCCAGTTGGTAGCAGCTTGTTTTCAAAAAACTCATACCAAAACCCCTGTATTAATTGGTTTGAGGCATGCATATCAGTAACTGGTAATATTTCCATTTCAAATAATATGCAATAGATAATCTACTTTTCTTAGGTTGGCACCAGCAACACTTTGCCTTTCAGACTGAAATACCATTCTTAGAGTTATTTAAAGCACATATTTTGGGGACAACCACAAACAGTTGCTAGGGAAACAGTAAGGTGAGGAAATGGATTGCTATCATGAGGCTAATAAGTCACATTCACATTTATTTCCTTTCCTTTCTACCCCCAAGGGAAAATTGTGTTCCAATATAGAGTTATGAACATGTGCTTTTAATATACTTAAGTTTAAGTCGCTCAGGACTGCTGGGAAGCATCTTTAGGTTCATGGGTATTATGAGGTGTCAGAGAGAAGGTGGTGAGGAGAAGGATTGACTGAGGGCAGACTGTGAATGTGAACTGTGTTGTGACCCTGTACAGCAAAGAAAATTACAGTTTAACTTGCTTATGGAATATTTAAACTTATACCAACTGTATGAGAATGTTGTGGAACAGTGCCAAGAACTGAGATTTTCAATGGAGTTGGGCAATTGAGTGAGTAAAAAGTGGATTTTTGGGTTTTGAAAAGGCCTATATTTTATTAACATTTTTTCCATTTATCTCTATTCTTATTCATTACTGAGCACCTCAAATTAATCTGTAAACTTGTAGTATTACTGAGGAATGGAATCAGCTCACTAAAACCCTTGGAACTGCACAGAAATGCCCAATCACCTGTTATGTTAAAATTTGTGTAAATTTCTGTATGTGAAACAAAAACGATGACATATTATTTATTTTACTGCTTCAGTGCCTTCATAGTTTTCAGTAACAAAAATCGGGGTTATGTAGCCTATCCCTTTGCCAGCTGTCTAAATCTATTTAAGTTGTTCTGAAACATCTGTGTCTAATGTGTTCTTAAATATTTCCAACACAATGTACAGCTCTTCCAGGCAACCTATATTCAAGACTCTTGAATATAGTTATACACAAATAGTTAATAATAATTTTTTTTTTTCAGTGAAATTCAAGCTTATTTCTACTTACCAGTTAGTCACAGACAAGAAAACAGGCAAAATTACATGAAATAATGCCACAGGTTATTTATCCCAGACCTTCTGTGGCACATATCTCTTTGTCATAACTTTCTGCCCTGTAATTTTTGGTGCTTAAAACTTTTTTTTTTTAATTGTCAATTTTAACACGACAATTTACAGCTTCAGATTTGAAAATTCTTGCTAAGCACTAAGGCAAAAAAATATCTTTTTGCACGCATAAGGATAGATGTTTTAAAGTAAAAGAGCATTAGACTAAAGCTGAAAGTAATTAGCAAATTAAGGTCTGTAAGAGCTGGAAATATGTCTGAAGAAGCTCATGAGACACTCTTTCAAAATAACTGCTCTAATGTGATGTTACCCCTCAGGGGGCTCTGCCCCATCGTGTGCCCTACACAGCACTGACACCTCCCAGCACAGGACAGACCATGAGTGTTCCTCACTGGGGCTGAACACATCCCTAGGGAAAGCAGCACTGAGCATGCAGCTGGCAGAACTGCACATCACAGCACATTCTGCAACCCCACAGAAACACATCTTACTCTGACACCACTGCATCGTTCGTGTTCTTCTCAGCACTAAAAAAAATATATTTTATATTATTTGGAATCCATTTTAGAACTCTTCAACATTTCTCAAAAATGTAAGGATTCTGCATAAAGCCCAAGTCACGAATCTGTCCCAGACTGTGTTTTTCAAAACTCAGGCAATATTACTCAAACATCTTATAAGATATCTGAGGAAAGTAATTGCTGCCTCCACCCACACAGCCCAAATATAAAAAGAGTTGCTGACTGCATATGAAATTCTTTCTTATTCTTACCTTGCTGAACATAGACCTGAAAGCAGCTTGTCGTTTCTGTCATAGGCATCTTTTTCCCATCTCCTTCAATAGGACAATGTCAACAAATCTCTGTTAGGACAGAACAAGAGCAAATACACAGCCTGGACAAAAACCTCAGAAAACTATCTGTAGGCTACAGCTCAAAGGGCAGGAAGAGTACAAGTGCCTTCAAGAATCCTCAGCGGGGCTGGCTTGCACACTCCTTGGGAGGAAGAAGGGCATAGTACGAGGAGTCTGCCAAAAAGGATTTGCTGTGAAGCAGGATAGAAGGGCATGGTGCAGAAGAAATGTAAAGCTTGAAAGATACAGGCAGAGCATTTTTTATTCGGTACAAATTCTCTTCTCAGCTTGTAATTTAACCCAACTTCCACCAGCAATTATATGTGAAACCTAAGAGACTTAAAAGTGTCCTCTGTCGTCCTGGAACTGCTGCAGGTAAAGAGTAATACCCAACACCACAAACTCAGTGATGCAGAGAGTACAGGCCTTTAAGGGAGAGTCAAAGCTTTGCCCTTGGGCACTGCTGGGATCCCAGGGGTCTGAAAAATTCAGTCCTGGGTGTGATTTTCTCAGTTTTTTCTTGAAAAGGTTACAAGAAACCAATCAAATATTTTAATAAAAGTTATTACAGTTACAATATTAAACACTAAACCAGTAGGAACTGTTAAGATTAAGGCTTCCTGTAAAATTTATATCCAATGTGAGATTGCACAGTTATTGAGGGTTGGATATCACTCAATCTCTGTCCCAGTTTCTGTCACACACAGCCACCAGCACTGATCTCCTGAGCAACGAATGAGGCACCTGCCTGCTGCAGAAATAATGTGCCACGATGGAGCTGAGCGCAGGATCAGACTGCAAATGGAGAAGGGCATAAATCGTTATCCTAATTATGGAAGTTTCTAGCTTCTGAGTATTTGGAGAGACAGGAAAGGTACTTGGGAGAGAGAGAAAAAAAATCTGCAAGTCAGCAAAGCCCTAGCTGTTCCAAGAATCTTTTCTATGGCTTTCAGTTCTGGTATCAGTCACCAAACAGGCACCACAGGGGATTGATTTGACCAACATTTACTTCAATAGGACATTGCTTTAGCAATATTTCATAACAACATGTTTTACATTCACTTCTGTGAAGATTCCAATAAACTGATTTAAAGGATTCTCAGCGGTGTCTTCAGGCTAAGCTTCTATCTTCTAATTCTTAGAATATTAATTAGCAGCTGCATACACTGGTAAGACTGAAAACAAGTTCGGAAGTACTAGACAGAAGGAGCAACTGTTTGGAATTATTTGCTTTGGGCTTTACAAGTCAGATTTTATCCACTGCAGTCAATTGTCCACTCAATGTGATCCATGTCCACTGTACAATATGAAGTGTTTCTATTGCAATTCACTATATTGCTCCTATGTTTGAATTTTATGGGAAGCTCAGCAGGAAGATTTGGAAGAAGAGTATTCTGCAGTCAAAACACATTGCTCTAAATACTAGTGATCCTTTAAACCACACATGACCAATTTTCCAAATCCCTTAATCCCCTCCTCTGTACTAGGTTAGTACATGCTGTCTGACACCGTCCTGCTGTTTGCAAAAATGAGTATGGATTAATGTGAACACTAACTCTATCCATTACCACTTCTGGGTTGTAAAGATTTATACACAAGCAACACCAGTGAGAAATTCTATTATCCCACAAAGTTGAAACGGAAATAAATCATAAGCTTCAACACAAGGAAGCAGACATAATTCAGACCACTGGACATCATATGGGAAACAGATCTTGAAGTAAGATTATAGTCCACAAAAGATTTGTTCTACCTGATTCACAGGAGAATGCTGTACAATGTATTTATGCTCTATTTTAAGAGATTTGGATCAAGCCAGTAAGCCTCTGCTCCCTTTTGGTTTTAACATCACCAAAACCAAAGGCTTTGAAAATCAGACTTTAGAGCATAGTAGGTTTTCAAAACTGAGATTTTTTTTTTTGGGGGGAGGGGGCAAGTAATAAGTGGTTATTTGGGGGGGGAGGGTTGTTGTTGTTGTTGTTTGGGTTTTTTTTTTTTTTAAAGAAATGAAAGCCTAAATCTAAACCATTCCAAGAAATACTTGTCCAACAGTTGCACCTACATAGGTGGCCATTAATTTGGAGAGTAGGTGGTATTGATGCTTAAAGAACAGCCATTAATTTTCTGATGACCATAAACCAGAGGCTACTGAGAAACTGACACTTGGGTCCTTTACAGAATACAGACATACTTGGCACACAAAAAAAAAAAAGGAATCAGAACTAAATAAAGCTCAAGTCTTCCAAGTCTCAGAAAAATTTTGAAGTATGAAGAAGTTGCCCTAAGAAAATCAAACACTGCATTATGAAGAAAAGGCTGAAAATCAGCTCTGTGGAAAAGGAGAAAAAAAGGAAAGGTATTTTATGGGGAAAGCATAGTAGAACACAGCATGAGAAGGCAGTGTGGCACACTTGCAATAGATCCCCTTTAGATGTCTGTGACTTGTTTAACTGTGTGCTCTGGGACAAGCTTCACTCCCTCACTGATCCCACACAGCCTCTCACCCTGCACCAGCGTCATTTCTGTATGGGGCTGCTGCAACCCAGCCTTTGCCACTGGCCTTTGGCAACTCCAGCACTGCTTTTCAGTGCTTAATGGCTTTCTATTCTTATATTCTTATTAGTGCATTAAATGGATCTTTAAGAAAGCTTTGAGTGGTATTTTAGAGTAACAGGCACCGTTATTTAAGACTAAGTGATTTAATGTCGATTTTATGTTTGCTCCACTGTAATTTTCCTAAGTTATTCATATTTTTATACCATATGGCCTCTATGTCTGTGACCTCTGGATGTCTCTGAGCCTTGCTACATTAGGCTGCAGACAAATCTAGTGGATATATAGTCCTTGCTACACAGATTGTATCAAATCAAATGCTATGAAGTATCACATAAATATAATTCATTGAGATCCGGTGTTTAAAAGAAAAAATAACCACAAAAAAACTCCACAACAAAACACAAAAAACCCTCCATAAATTCAACACCACTCCAAACCCAAAAATAACTGGAGTTAAAAATAAAAAGTGAAAAATTAAAAGTGGATGAAAACATTCCAAAGGAAATGAATCCATATAGGGAGTTTTGTTAGCTATTGTAAGAATTAAAAAGACACAGGTTTCTCTGCTTACAAACAAATAACATGAAAAACAATGAATTATTTATGTCTCACAGTAAAGGTATTGCTAATCTTATTAGCAATGGAAATATCCTTTTGGAGATCATAACTTATTTACAAGTACAGCAGAGTGGAAATAGCAAAGATGTATACATGCAAAAATAATTTTTTTCCAGAACAGGTGGGAAAAAAGCTCACTATGAAGCCTGTTTTGTGTTTTCTTCTTGCAGCTAGAAATGTAAGAATTTATCTGTAGTGCACAAACAAGAAAAACTAAGCAAAAGGAAATCACAATACAATGATATGGATGTTAAAAAAAGAAGGAATGCAATCTATTCATCTTTCACAAATAAAACGTGGAAAATAAACTCTTATTGATTTGCCTCAACTTTAAGCCTTGTTAGGGTTTTTTGACAATGTTCTGACAATTATGTTCAAGAACTGCCACTGTCCCAGGATCCAGTCTTCACTCCAATGAGGAGCCACCACAGAACAAGATTTGCATGGCATTTATGAAAGAAGACTTCATTCAGATGCAGCCAGTTTTACATCGTGATCCACACCCCCGTCCTTTGATCAGCCACTGAAGATCACTGGGAAAACCCAAACCCAGCCAGTAAATACTGAGCAATGAGAGCAAAATGGGAACTTCCCTTTTCCCTGCAGGTCAGTCAGCCCCAAACTGCAGCGAAGGGACTGCAGATTGCTCAGTGCTCTCTTGAAACACCCACTGCCACTCACTGTTGGTATATAAAATATCACCAGCAGGCTTCAAGCCTCTTAAATTATTTCACACTAAGTTAAGAGCCTGGGGGGTTTGATAATGTTTCAAAGACCACTAAAGGATTCCTCATTTTTCTCTTCAGTTCCTCAGTTCTACAGACACAGAGTGGGTTGAGAATATTTAGGTGCTAAGCATTATCTTAGGGCTTTCAAGAAAGAAATACTAATTAAAATACAGCTAACAAAGCTATCTCAGGTTTGGCTTTCAAGCAAGTCCACTTCTCAAAGTGTCATAAATCTGGCCTAAAAGCATGCTGGACACACAAAGCTTTGACTGCTCAGGCTTTAATCAGAGAATGGACTTCTTATGGAGATACTGCTAAGTGCATTTGACATTTTAATTTCCATTTTTTCTCTCTGCATTACTTTTAGAGTGGTTTTGTATTTGTAAAACCCTTGCATAGCTTTAAAGAGTAAGGACAAATGTCCTGTAAAATTTCAAGACAACTGATCAAGTGTCCTCAAAATATTATTCTTTTCCATTTTGAAATTTTTAGTCTGTAATGGACTTGTCTATCTTCTTTACAGCAAAAAAGCTTTGATTCAGAATTGTGCTTTAACTGGGGCAAATGGGAGGAAACTTCACCATGACATGTAAATACAGAGGGACCCAAATCAAGCACGTGAGCACATTTGCATGACACCTTAATTTTGGTTAACTACACTCCATAAAAGACTCCTGCACTGGAAGCAATGCAAGAAGGGATTTTTCCCTCCAATGTATGTGCCCCTTTTCATGAATAGCAGGATGGACACAAAAGATGGATGGGCTTTGAAAAACACTTCAACTGTTTATTTTCTTTCCTTGTCCAAAATGCCATTAAAAATACGAAGAGTTTCCCCTCTTTTTGTATGTACAGTTATGGGACATCAATTTATTAGTCTGTTGGCATATAAAGCTAGGAACTGTTGGAAAAAATAAAGCAGCACTACCATTCTAGACCTCTACATGATATTCACAGAGGGGTCAAAATAGTAGAATTAAGAATAGAATGAAATATCCCATAAAAATGTAGAGCTCAATAATAATGTGCCTGGAACTTCTTTCATGGAATAGCACTCACTAAATAAATAAAGAAGTGGCACCTAAAACTGGATGCATGTATACAGAAGAAAACTTTTCCAGTGCAAGCATTTTTTAAATACATGTATTTTCAACTGGATTTAATAGCTAGACATAAGAAATAACAGCATTCTTTATGTGTTTAAAAGCACCTTGCTGCTTACTTAGTGATAGGAAACAGGAAACAGTACAGTACTCCTCCTGCCTGTCTATCATAGAAACCAACTTCTTAGATGGCAAATGCTTTTCCAGAAAACCAGAGAATATTGCATTTTGTAAATTATCACATATTATGTACTGATTTTCTCATTATTTTACATGTTACTAATACTAATTTTAAAAAATAAATATGGTTTCTTAGCATATAATAATAATTTATTCCAATACACTTTCATTTCAACAGAAAAATCTGAAAACTGAGATAGAAATCCAGTTTTCCTACTTGAAACACTCTCTAGCTAGTCTTGGAAGAAAAAATCAGCTGCTTTACTTGTATCTTTGAAACCATTTAAAAATATATTCCCCCCAGAAGCAAGTAGCTAACAAGTGCAAGAGAAACACACTTTGTTATAAACAATTCTATTTCAAAATTAAAATAGTCTGCTGTTTCCACTTACGATTTTTCTCTTGTAATTTCACCTAATACACCTCCTCATTACTATGTCTTTCACTTGTTGTACTGAAGTAATTTCTCCTAGTAATTCTATGACTATAATTATATTTTATCCCAAGATAATGCTAGCATAAGGAATGCAACCTCCTTTAATAACCATTTCCAGTAATTACACTGTATGCTTTAAGAATACTGAAACACACCCTTTATCCTCACTGAAACGAATGGGACTGAAAGCTCATGAAGAAGGGCTGGTTTAAAACACACACAGAAATTCTGGAGCATGCTCCAATTCCAACTGTATGCTGAGTCTACTGGATAAGGAGGTCAAACCACCCAGGAGCACAGCTCTGTGTCAGCCCTGCAGCTCAGCAGCATTCCAGTGTCCCTGGAGCTGGGGAATTCCACAGTGCACCTGTGCTCCCTGAGAGCCCTCAGCCCAGTGGGGATTCATCAAACCTGGTGGCATTGCTATCATCACCTCCTGGGGAGAATACTTGAGAGAAACAGGTAAATATTCACTAAAACAGCCCTAATAGTTGTTTCTTACTCTTTTTGTAGAAAAAGAGTAAAAAGACAGATTTGTGAAGGACTTGTTATGCTACCTAATTTTTCTCAATCCCATGTCAAGTATTAAAACCCTAGCACAGAGCACAGGCTTACCAAGCACTCTCACGGAAAGCACAGGTCTTCAAAAAAGAAATAGTTTCTGAACCTTCCACTCGAGCAACAAGAACAAGAAGAAGCTACACCATCTGCTCCCATAACATGTTTTTTTCTTTTAACAGAGTCAACATTAAACCTTTTTAGAGAAAATCTGTATTTAGTAGAATTGCCATCACCCCAAATATGTTCACCATGAAATGTGAGCTGTTATGATCATAAATATATCACTCCTACGACTGCAGAAGAACATTTTCACTTAAAGGAACAAAGAGCAATGGAGATCACGGTCTGCATATTCCTGTAGTCTCTTTCATTCCTGCAGTAAAAGGAGGGTGAGAGCACACTGAAAACGTGTATAAGTTGCAGCACAGTGATTTTCTCCACTGCCTCAATTCCTCTGCAGGGCACCTGGATGCATGTTAAAATGCTGAAAAATTCTGAATGTTTTGGTGAACTGTCAAAATTCAGGAGAAATTCCTGTAGGATGTAGGACATACAAAGCACCTCAGTTCTTCTAATTCTCAAGTGATACAAGCATGACTCAGTTTATGGGGTTGTGGCCTGTTACCTACCCTAAAAGCACAGGTCCATTAATGTATTATTGTTCATTAAAGCTATAGAAGGGTTAAATGGAAGGAAAACACCTTTGGACCATATGATAATGAATACAGGTAGTCATAAGTTGGGAAGAGCTGGCATCTGCCTTCTAGATGCTGGCTGATATTGTTACTGAATAGAGCACAGGAGATGGCTTTTTAGTAGCATTTCCCTTCCTAGGGTAGAGCCAACCAGTTTCTTTCTTAGAGATCAGTAAGGAAATGATAAGTCTCTAGTCACGCCTATGGACTCTCCCTGTGGTTCCTTAGACAATCCTGCTGCTTGTCTGGCAGCTTCCTAAAGCCTCCCATATTTCTCTGTGAAGGCAAGCCTTCATAGCTGTGTACCCTCCTGCTGCCACAGTCCCCAAGGATGCTTAGGTCTGGCTCCTCTGAGATGTGCTCTCATTTGCAGGCAGCTCCTCCTGCAGCACACTGCCTGTTCTGGGAGAACATCCCATCTCTGCCTCTTCCCACCTACATGGACCTCAGCCACACAGCTCAGAATGGCAGAACAACCCAGGCTGGAAGGCACCCTGACAAATCATCTGGCAAAGGGCAGCCTAGATGAGGTTATCTAGCACCCAGACAGCCTTGCTGTCTTCAGTCCATCAGTCTGCACATGCAGGACAGGCCCTACATGGATGTGTCATTCACGTGTTTAAGGTTAAACTGCACACAAGCTGTCTCTGCTCAACACTGAAGGCTCCTGTCCCCATAACACCTGCAACGTCCTTTAGAACTACTGGGTCTGTTCCAAATCAGTCAGCACCTTTAAAAATTTTTAGTCAATTAACATGTTCCCTGAACATTTCATTAGGCCACAAATCAAGCTCTCTTTGCTGCCTGATGACAGCTGCTACTTCTGTTCTGTTTCCACTGAATTCCTTCGGTAGAGCACTTTGGCTTTACTTCAGGCCCACACTCCCTGGTTCCCATCAGTGTCTGCATCAGGACACCTCGAGCTCACTGCACCATCACCATTGCTCCTTACACATCATATTTTTTCTCTTTCCTGAGACAGCTGCTGTTTCAGTCTTCTTGTTAGCAGCGGTTTTCTATCTTTGGGCTTTAAATTCATTCACCTCTTGCAGAGCTCCTCATAGTAGCAGAGTTATAAAGCATCTCCTCTGTCCTTCTCAGCAGCTCACTGGATGTTTTTTGAATCCTCCAGATACCTTCCAGTTTGAGTGTGTGAGGTGAGAAGTTCTGGAATGATGGTATTCCAGATTGTGCATGTCCTTCCCTCATCCCCTTCTCTTTTTTGTAATTTTTTTCTTTTTAGCAGGAACTGAGTGCTCCAGTATGTGCTGTTTCCAGTTCAGTTCCAAATATTGGGTAAGATCATTTACCCCTGAATGCAATGGGAATTGCCTGGGAGGTATTTGAGTGTCACTGTGAGAGACACACCAGGGTTGAGTGTCTGCCTACAGATGAAGGTAAAGAGGCCTCACCAAGAAGAGAGTTTGTATTTTTTTGCAGAATGGCTGAAGACCTACAGTTGTGACATCCCACTCCATCGCTAGTAGTCTTCCATCTCTGAAGGCTCTTCCTTATTAGATCATAAATTAATAATTAAGTATCTCCAACTCCTCTTTCTGGAGCTGCAGTTTTATTAGGATGAAAATAGATCCTCCTATTTAGCATCCCTGAGGGCTCACATTCCCTGCTATTATCCTTCAACCTGGCCCTGAAATATTTAGGCAGCCTTTTTGCAGATGGTTGCTCCATCTTTGACACTCTTCTTGTGTTATATACATGAATTGATATAAATGATGGCATTTCTATCTGGATAGAGATTTCTGGGACAATGGGCACATACTAATTCACACGCATGAACTCACTGCAAATCATACCTTTTTTTTTAACCAGTTGAGAAAATGGCCTTATGTATTTGGATTTTGTCCAGTTTATAAACTATTATGTGTGTACTCACAAAGATAAAATTATTTACTTAATAGTTTATTAACTTGACTCTCATGTAGGAAGACCTTCAGCTACTCTTCAATGCTAAGTAAAAGGAATACATACTTTGTTGAATACATACAGAGATTTGTTTTGGCTTAAACCCTTGAAATGACTATGCAGCGAATGGATAATCCTTCTGTAACATGTGGAAGCTACATGAAATAAACTATATTAAATTACTAAAGTGCTTTAATTTGATACCTTGTCATATCATGGCTGCAAAATCCATTTTAAGAAGCTGCTGATTACACTCAGAAACATTACCTCCTGCACATCAGGAAACATCACTTACATCCCACTGACATCTTCCCACACCAATCCGCTAATTACAAGAAAACCAGCAGAACTGAAATATTTCTCTAGTAGCAGCAAAAATCCCCCATTGTAATCGACATAGAACAAGACAGTAAAAGGCATCTGACAACCTTTAATGCACCTCTTAGGCCACTGATATGCTCTCACACTAATAACCACTTAAACACTTGGAAACTGCTTCTGTAGACTCCCACCACTTTTCATTAATCAGTTACCACTAAGCAGTGATCACTGTAACTCTACGTAGCTAATTATCTTCTATTTGCATCTAAGACTAAACTTTTAAAACCACAATTTATTAGACTGATTATATGATAGTGACCTTACTAATATTGCCCAAATGAGCATTTGTCCCCATTAATTCTACCACAGAAAACAAATAAGCAAGAAAAGCCCAAGACTCTTCCAAGCGGATAGATTTGCTCATTAACTCTCATCTGCTATTACTGTGATTGCAGCAACTTCCTGCAGTGGTGAGCAGTACGAGCAGGCAGCAGGTCCTGCCTTGACACTGTCAGTCCAGTGCAGCAGCTACCACAAGAAATGTAAATGAGCACAAAATGCTACTAATGGCAGGAATGAGCTATCACAGGTTTTCCTTCTGGATGAAAGGCATATTCTCCTGACTTTGTTCAAAGTGGAAAATAAAGATAGATCCCCAAAGCACAGAAGATTAATGTGACAGTTATTTACAAGGGGAAAAATAATTTATTCCCAGGAGAACAGATCCAGAACAGCTTTAGAAACAAGAAGCCCAAAATCTTTTCCATACATGGATATACTGGAAATATACTTGAATAAAAGGTTCTGAGAAAATAAAGACCTGAATCAAAGAAACCTGGGTTTCAGGTATTGGGAAAGGAACCACAACACCATATTACCTGTGAGAGGATCCTTTCAAGGATTTGTAACCATCTAGTGTTATGGTTGGTTATGACAGTGGTGGTCCAACGCAAATGCTGAAATCCATCAGCTGCAAACGTACATACAAACTGTGACTGGCAGAACTATAATGCATGATGAGGTCTGCAAAACATGAAGAAGAGATTTCTAACAGATATTTTCTGGGCTTTTTTCCCCAAGAGTTTGTAGTAAGCCCTGAGTTCCAATATGTTTTTTATTTACTACAGTAAAAAAGGCTTTTAAGATGTTACTAGGGGTATGGGCCGTCGCTGTTGTACACAAAAAGGAAGAGGAGAAGACTCCAATTTCAGAAACAGAAGGCTATCCTTTATTCAATTCAAGACTCCTTCCGTAAGATGTTTCGCTAAAAGCTGCATGATTGGCTAAAAAGCACAACGCCTCTCTACAACCATTGGTTGAGAGAGAGAGCACATTTTGAAAAACATGAAACAGCGAAAAACAAAAGAAAAACAAGTTAAAGTGAAAAACACCACCTATTATTTTGAGAACTAAAAGATGCATACAAAAACCTCTGTCAGATCTTTCCTGAAAATATGAAATGTTTGCAGAATAGTTCTCTTTAGAAAGTAACAAACTTTCCCTTAGGAAGAAATTCCCTTTTTTTTGCAGGCTTGCTGCTAATATTTCTAAGATCCACTAAATGTCAGCCCCACAATGGGCGGTAAGACAAAAAAGACCCCCTAGACATAACATGGAAAGATTAATTTTAAATGCCTGTAAGGAAATTAAACTGTAACAGACTTCAGTTCTCAGGTCATTGACACTGCCAGGACACCCCTGCTGAACAACAGATCATGAAGATCACATTGATTTTTGCTAGGCACTTTACAACAATAACAACTGCCATGGCACCTGTGGAGCCTGCAGACCAGAGCATAGGAAAGGCTGGCTTTACATACATCAGAACACGTAGTTCTCATCATTTCTCATCTACCACTTGTAGTTAAAACAGGATTGAAATACAAAAGTTCTCAACCACAAAAGAACAGTGATTCTTGATCCTCAGAGTTACAAAGTCTGTATTGATGTAATCTGTGGCTGAAGGAATTCCAGATTTGGAACAGCACATATGGATAGAGAATGGTAAAGGAGAAAACAACAGGATTTTCAAAAGATGCCTGAGTCTGTGAACATGGCCCATGGTTCCAACAGTAACTTCACCCAGATCTCTCCCCAGATATGGGGACTGTCCTCCACAAGGGTATGCATTTATGAACACTTAAACCACATTTCTTCTGCTTCCAGAAGGAGGGAGCTTTTGCCTGAAATGAAAACAGACTAAGTGGGCTTTTACTATACAACTGCAGTTTACAAGATAGATTTACGAGTTAGATTTAAAAGTCAGAATGTCTTTACAAGGCACCCAAAACCAGCTGAGTATTGCTGGAAAGCCACTCAATAGATCAACTACATGTCTTTGGAACTGTGTTATAACAATTTGTGAAAAAAATTTGTTGTTAAGAATTGACTGGAATCAAACAGTGGTAACTGCATTAAATCTCTGTTTTTACCACGTATTATGACTTGACAGCGTAAGACTTTGTGCTACTAAACAGGTGCCACTTTAACATCAAACTAAAATTTTATTTTAAAGAGCAGAGGTTTATTGTGCTGTCTTCACAGGCTACTATGAAAATACACAAACACCCTCCCTGTAACAGAGCCACAGACCTTCCTCTGAACCCTGATTCAGAACAAGCACAGCCTTGTAAAGCAACACTGAGGAGCAGTGAAGCAACTGCTCCAAGCGATGTAAGCGCTGTGTACTGAGGTAAGAACTGCATCAATTCAGCCCAGTTAAAACCACCACATATTTAAGGATCCTCATATTAAACTTATTTCATCTAAATTCTCCTATGTATTACTGCTGGTTTCCAAAGCAAGTGTAGCATTACTGTTCCATCATTTAGACCTACAGGTCCAAGGAAAAACCCTTGTGACCTTTATAATTTGGTACTAGTACCACAGCAGTTTTATTTCCAGCAGAAATTCTAGACTGAGATTTTCCTTCTCTTCATGATGAATCTTCTCATTTTTTAATTTTGTTTTTCTTTTCTAGAATACTTAAGGATATGCTGACAGTGCCTATACATTTCCCTAAAGGTTTGGCTTGAAACATTTTGCATTCCATCTCTATTGAAATGATTTACTGTCAAAATCAAAACAGCCACAGCCCCAATCTGGTGCTGCATCCTAATAATTCTTTCACACAGAAAACACAATGTCTCTTTGCTTATATCCAATGTGACACTCAAAATACTTTCAAGATGATTTATGTATATAATATACATCAATATGTGGAATGTCTCTTTAAATTAATTTCTTGTGACACGGTATTTTGTTCTAAATATTTTAATTTGGGGAACTTTTTAGTTGGTTCAATAGAAGTCAAGACCTGATTTAACATTAGTCTGCATGTTTATCATGCAAACACTACTGCACTGATATATCTTGAAATTCTGAATGCCTGTTATAACTTGGGTGATTGCAATGCCTTTTCTAGGGCGCTTGGTATCCAGCAGCTGTTGATGGACTACATTTGGACAGCTCTCACCGTATTATTTTAAGATGATTCAACTGTCAATTTTTAGACTGTCACAGAGTTAAGCTTTATTGCATACTGCTAAAGAGAGTCTCTTCTAGCAGAGGGCTTGGGGTTTTTTAACTGTCTTGCCATTTTACACAGTTTTACATTTATTTCCTAGTGGAATAATAATCCATGCTATTTTTCATGTTGTTGTGATTAAAAGTACTTTAAAGTAATGTTGACTTAAAGCGCTGTCAAATTACTGAGTCCATAGCTGGTCAGAATATAGATTGGCTTTTCTAATGTGCTGTAGCTGATATTCCATTACTTGATGAAATGCAAATACAACCAGGAAAAGAGACATCCAAGGCTTATTATTCCATGCTGAAATTTTTCTCAGCTCTGCAAAAATCAACTTAGACACTGATAGTGATATTGATTTCACTACGACCAATATTTTTCTTTTAGGAAGCCACTGTGATGAATACTTGGGTATCTTGTATTCATCTATTTCTCACTTTGTATTTCACACTGCATAAAACCTCATTCAAGAGCTCTCCATCCTTGCAGCAGTAACAAACTAGGAAAGATATCTGAAGTCCATTCCCCCAGTCAGAGCGTCTGTGACCACGCCAGAGGTTGGGGACAATCTGACAAAGCAGGAGTGCAGGATGTGCCCCTGAGCCCCAGCATGAGCACACCTGGATTCAGGGAGCACGGGAAGGGCACAGACAGGGTGTGCAGCAGCACACAGACAAAGGCACTGCTCTCTGCCTTCCGAGGGGGAATAACCTTCCTGGGCAAATAATTAAGCAGGAGCACGTGAGATGCTGTCATGGGTAATGGGAGGAAAAGGCAATAAAGGAACCATGGCAGATAGATTTTTGCATAAATAGGAAGCATAATAAAGGAAGAAGCTTTACCTAACACCAACATATTCCTAAAATGGCAAGATTCTGAGAAGGAAAACCCAGTACCAGTGCCATTGGTTTAGATCAGAGAGCAGGAAGAAGCCTGCAGGTTTCTGTGGCATGCACTCTCTTCTGAGAATCCCCTTCCTGGCCAAAGTTTGTACAAGCACACAAGAAATAACTTCTTCAGAATTTAGGATGCTACACTGGATTAAAGACATCATACAACTTGTCAAATCCTTTGGAATGCTGGCAAGATCAGGGCTAGTAATGCCTTTTTATTAAATATCTCCTAATATAAGGACGTTCACAGTGCATGGAAAAAATAAGTCATTGTTAGAAGTCAATTCTAAGTACATCATGAAAGAGTATTACTTTAAAATAGAAAATTACATTTGAGATCAGCCCGAGAGTATGTCAGAACATAATGGTGACCAAAACACTACAATGCAGACCTCTAAAGACAGAAACCATTGTTTTCTTTTTATCCCATGTTATTTTTCTGTACTCTGAAAATCTCTCTCTCTATTTGGAGCATTTGTAACTAATATATGATTCTCTAGGTCAAATATTTTCAAAATGAATGCATTACATACTTAAATCTGTATTATTAAATGAAAACAAAAATGCCTTGACTTCAAAAGGAGCTGAAAACACAAACTTGCAGTTCCTTTTATTTCCAGAAATGGGTCTGCTCTTCTGTTTTACCTGGGATTTAGAATCTCAGATTCAGGCACTGACAAGGCATAATTTGACACACTAGAGAGTTCTTCTGTGAATATGAAGCCTGAAGTTCCAAATAAAACTGCTGCCTCGATTCACAATAAAATAGGCTAATTTGCCAAGAGATACACTACAGCTATTCTTCTGTTCTGATAAAATCAGAAGTATGTAACTTTTAGCAAAGTTGGAAAATACACTGGCACAAAAACAGTTCTTGCTACAGGCAAAAATAATTTTACTTTTGGCAGGTTTACAGCAAAGCAAGTCAGTTACATTTTCACCTCAGGTGGTTTGTGGTATCAAAAAGGCAGTTCTTGCAGATGGAAAACTGTCATTACATGAGGACAAGCTGTTTGCTGGGGGAAATGGAAATATTTTGCTCTCTGTCAAACCTGTGAATATTGGAGAGAAAATCTGTTTTCATATAGGAATACTCAAACCAGAAGTTGATAGTTTAATGGAGTTCTACTTGACTGACAGTGGCTCACCAGACTGGAGACTGGCCAGCTTGTGCTCAGTTATTACACAAAGTTACCCTAAAATTTCAGCAAGGAGTTGCATATACATGAGAACAGTTGTGTGGGCTGGGAGGTTGTTCCAGATCGCCTGAAATGGATCTGGTGAGCCCAGCATAGGCAGGTGCTGGAAATGGTGAGTCACCAAGTCAAAGACCTCCCACTGCACCTCCTGCGGGAAACACATCAGTTGTCCACTTGAGATACAAGAAGGGACTTTATTCCCGCTGCAAACTGTCCATCATTAACACCCACTGATGCAGAAAGAACTCTAAAGAGGGCATATGAACAGGTGGAGAGCTGCTAGAGAAGGTGGTACAGCTCATGAGCTTTCCCAAGGCTTTCCATGTGGCTGCAAAGCCAACGAGTGGAAGCACTGTCTGCTGCCACTGCACGACACCTATGTGCTCATTCTGTTGGAATTCAGCTGTAGGTGGAAAGCACTAGAAGCAGAAGTCTTCAGAGGTGGATCTGAGAGCATCTTTAAAAGGACTCACTAATACTACTTTTAATAGGGCAGAGTTATCAGATCCAAGATTTACGCAGACAAAGGTTGCAAAGCCCAGAGTTGTAGCACTGTTATGTAAATCAGACAATTTGTCATGGGAAATTGATCCAACAAGGAAATCTTTATCTTCTTTTCTAAGATTCAGACTTGAAGCTGAATTAAGCTTAAATAAAATGCAAGATATGTAGCCTGGGAGCATATTCAAGTAAAAGGGATATACTTACATTTGGCTGTTTCAATATTTATGATCTTTTCAAAACTTGGGTGTGCCTACCCTATTACTTAATTCAGTCTTACTCTTTGCTCCCAGACTCTGGTCTCATCATCCACATTCCCCAAAGTCCCTTGTGCGACAAAACTCACAGGGCAGCTAGTTTATGCAGGGGAGGTAGGGATAAGCCTCTGTGCCTCCTATGCTGAACAACTCTCCAGCACTATCCAAATAACTCCTACATTTCTCTATGTTCACACACATCTTCTTGCACCAGCAAGTGAAACATGTTGATGAAGTTATCAGACTAGTTCTGCTGATGAACAGCAGCGTACTCATTATTGTACATGGGCAAGAGCATCAAAAAGCAAATTAAATTGACCTTCCACAAGGCACTAATGCAGGCCCACAAGATCTCACAGCAAGCTCAGACAAGACCAGTGTACTCCCACCTCTACCTGTCTGGAGCAAGGCCAGCAGCATTGTGGCCTCTCTGGGCCACCACAGGGCCACCACAGGCTGCCTGACTACTCCAGGTGAGATTTATGAATCTCCAAGACTATTCCTTCAGGCACTCACTGCACACAGAATTGTGCTTCTGCAATGCCCTGCTCACCAACGGGTGCAGTACCCTTTAGGGGAGAGGTGGGTAAAGCAGTCTGGCATCCACCACAGCTTCTTCATTTGCCTCTGACTAGGATGAGAAGAGCCAAATACAAGAAAGGAAACAGTTGCCTCTGATGAGGTCTCTCCAAAAAACACTCACCGAGGGAAACAAGACAAAATTCCAGCCTTCTGGTCAGGTTTTGCTCATCATTGCTGCAAAGGAAATGTGTATGAAAGCACATCTGTGCAACTCAGAGCACTGCACTGCAGAGGCAGAGCCACCTCCGTTACCATCAGTGTCCCTCAGCCACTCCCGCTGTGGGAGCAGCAATGCAGGGAGTCCATCTCAAACAACACCCAGCGAGCTCACAGCTCACCTGGCCACCACTGCCTGCCCAGCACACACCTGCAGTGCGTGCACAAACCTCACAGCACACACTGCCCACTAAGCTGCCCTATATTTCCCTTCATGCAAGGACAGCCTTTCCAGCATCAGAGAAATATTCAAAACATAAGAAAAATGTACAAAAAATGATGAATTGGAAGGTCTGGCCCTTATTGATAAGTACCAAAGTATTTCACAGAAAGAAATTTGATGACAGCAATTTGATAATCAAGGAGACAAGGCAATACAAAGAAAAAAATGAAAAGAAAGACTGAGTGGACTGTGGAAAAATGTACAAAAAATGATGAATTGGAAGGTCTAGACCTTATTGATAAGTACCAAGGTATTTCACAGAAAGAAATTTGATTACAGCAATTTGATAATCAAGGAGACAAGGCAATACAAAGAAAAAAATGAAAAGAAAGACTGAGTGGACTGTGATGGTTAAGAGAACTTAGAATTTAAAATCAAACATCCAGTGAATGAAGAATATAAACTGCATATAAACCCACAGGCCTCATTCAGAATACTTTCACTTTGGGTTTATTTCACTCACAGGCCATGCCAGATGGGGTGATTGATCACGATACTGGGATGGGAAGGTGACAGTGTTTAGTTTCTAGCAAAGACTCCTTAAAAACCCCTCAGTTTTTAAGGGAGCTCTGAAGAGAAGACAGCCTCGGTTTGGTCTCAAGGAGTACAGGGGAGGTGAGTGAGAATCAGTGGGTAATGAGCACACACAGCAGTGTGAGCAGCCTAAAGGCTAAGGGACCTACAGACCAGCTCAGCAGTGGAAGGCAAAGCCTGTCAACTATCAAGAAACACTTAAGGAATTAGTGTACATTCCTCCTATTTCCTGAAAGAAAAGAAGAGCCGACTCAGTCAATAAGCACTGCATCTGCGTTTACCTCTCTTCTGTGAGCCAAGGAATCTCTTAAAATTCAGAAAGGTTGGCAGCACATTAATTTCCCACCCTTAGGAGATTCAAAAGCATTTTTTCATCACAATTAAAATCCATTTGCACAATCCCTTCTGTCACTAGAGAGAATGAAAAGAACACACGCACACACATAGTGAGGTGAAAGGAAAAAGAGAGGGAAGTCTTTAATTTTCTGTCTTATATACAATTTTGTGGAACCTCGTGGATTGGATAGTGATATCCTCTCCTCTCCAACTCCACTGGTTCAGGTAGAAGTCCACCAAAAACCTCTTCTATCAGGAATGGAATGAAAACAAGAGAGACAGTTACAGAAACACTACTTTGTTTATATGAAATGCATGAGAAACTCCATAGCAAAAAATTCAAACAAAATCAAAAGGCTAAAATCCAAAACAACAACCTTCCCCAAGTATTCTTCTCTCTCTGGAAAGGTCAAATCCCATTACACCTAACTGCTTGGTTTCTATCTGAAGGTTCAGACTTGTAAAACTTGAGAGGAGTTGGACTCCAGTGAGGAATTTTGCTTTAGGTTGCATCTCTCACACCTGAGTATCTGAGGAATGAAGTCCATGCCCAAGGATTTACGATTTAACAGACTCCGATGTAGTTGCTGCTTTCCTCCAAATCTAAAGAAGTCTTTTTACTCATATTTTTATACTTTATGAACTATAAATTTTTCTTATTCTAAATTTTCTTTGATAGGAAACACTGTATTACATTTTTAAAACAAGTTTTGCACCACAACAAATACCTGTGTCGTCATAAAAGATATCTTCCTCTTCCTAATTGCTCTACTGTGATTTTCATTCTGCCATAGGGGATTCCCAGTAGACTTTCAGAGGCACTTTTCATGATCTGCTGGCAGTGCTCTAATGCTCTTTATCACAGAATCACCGTAGTTTTTATCTTTTAGGCAATTTATAAAGTTCTACAAGCCCACTGTGTGACAATTTAAAATACTGTTCTACAAGATTAATCTAAAAAAGTGTGAAAAGTACAGTATGTGCTTGGAAAAGGTCACAGAGAAGCTTTCCATTAAAGGAATCAATACAATCACAAACAGATTCTGAAGTCATATTACCATTTTAATTGGCTGGCACAGCCTTTTCACAATTCCACCTCAGTGGTAACCTTAATTACAAGTGTGACAGTACAAGGCTGTGCTAACACAAACAGGAAAATAATTATTATGAACTTACTGGCTATCTTTTGCTACTACACAAATGTATCCAAATTATTACATTAAATATCTACCATTGTTTTTTACTCAACAGATTGATCTCTTTCTTAGAGTGATTTTGACTGCTCTTCAGAATATGATATTAAAAACAAACTCAAGCACTCCAAGTTGGAGTAAAAAAAATTTTAAAAATTTAAAGAAAAAACACCAACCAGCCACAGTACTCAGCAGCATTAGGAGTGGCTAAAGGCAATGAACTGCTCTGCCAGGGAAAGAAGAGCTGCCAGGCAGCTGCCATCCTGGGGGGGTAGAGAGGCTGCTCAGGGTGGAGAATGAGGAAGGCTGCCTCACCCCACTCTCCTTTCTTGACTCCTGTAAAAAGTCAACCACATCCCTCCTACTCTGGCTCCTTCTCACAATTTTTTTTTTCAACTCCTTAGCACAGTCTTTCTTCCAGGCTCCTGTCTGCAATAATCTGTTTGTTTTCCTCTCTAGCCTTTACACATTACTGACCAAGTGTCTTGGAGTGACTTTATGGTGTATCCCATATTGCCTACTCTATGCCCAGAAAATGAATGTTATGCCTTTCCGTGCCTTTAAACTGAGCCTGAGAGGGGAGAGAAGAAAAAAAACAGCCAGAGGAACTTTTTCAAAGCAGTTCTGTGTTTCAAGGTCACTACTCCTCTCTGTTGGTCTTCTGCTGTGGGGAGTGATAGCTGCTGAGGCAGAGAGGGGAGAAAGCACCTTCCTTGCTTTTCCAGCGAGCTCTCGGCTCTGTTTTCTCCAGAAAGGAGAGAGATGGAGTTTTCCTGGGACTTTGGTTTCTCCTTCTTCTCTTCTGGACTTGTTCAGAACATCAGAACAACAAACCCTCACTGAGAGACCTTCCACCAGCCTGCAGGAGAGTCTCCCATGCCGACCCAGCTCCGGGGAGGAGAGAGACCACACCCAGAAGGACTCTAAATTTTTCCAGGTTTCTCTCCACAGCGAGAGATTTTATTATTTAGCATTATTATTCTTTTCTTGTGTGCTTGTTTAATAAATAGGCTTTTACCTCTTCACTTTCCTCTGAGGAAATATTTCTTTTCCCGAACCTGGTGGGGGAGGAGTAACTACAACCTGCTTTCTATCAGAGGATATTTTTCTCTGAATTTGTCTCAAACCAGGACACCAAGTGAAAGCTGCCTCTCACTGTCATGCTCAAGGTGTGTGTTCCCACTACGCATCACTGGCTCCCAGTTCGGTCTGTTCCCATTGCTTACCACGTCCCAAGCTCCTCGCACACACAAAAAACTCAATTTCCTTGTCTGCCACTCCTATATCCTCAGCTCAAAGTATATATAAATGTGTACCATGTACACTGGCTTGTCTGTATCTTCATTTGGAAAAATCATCTGTATATTCTTAGGGGAGAGGGGGTATGGTATTTGCTTTTACAAAGAAAAGGTTTAATGATATTTAATGATTATGTAAAATATATTTTTAAGCCCATGTATAGTTTCTTACTGTTAACTGACACTGTGATCATAAACACATATAGATTAAAGGTAGGATTTGGATAATATCTTGTATCTGGGGGCTCTGTCCTGGAGACAGTCAAGTAGAAATAGAAGGAGAAGGAACAGTGATACATTAAAATTCATTTTACAAATGAATCTGATGATCTGTAGCTGACATTTGAGATTGAAAAGAAGCTTCATAGAGGAGAAATCTATTAAAGAATAACTCTGGCATGTGGAAAAAATGTCAGCATGTTCCATGAATAACCAGGAATAAGGAGACCAAGTCCATATTTTAATCCAGGGATGCTGAGGGACCTTCATCCCCAATGAGTCCTTTGGACATAAGGAACACAGCTCAAGGTTCTGCTGTAGCAGGGTACTTCTGACACATATGTAAATACAGCTTGGTCAATTAGCAAGAGAGATTTGCTATGCAGTGATAACTCAGGAAATGTTTAGAACAGAAGCTTACTTTTCCATGAGAAACTTATTTTTTCTCCCCCATTAAGATATTTCAATACATGTTTTACTTCAAAGATATTAATAACCTTCCTAGGAGGAATGTGTGCTCGCCCAAGGCTCCACACCAACCTGCTGCCACCAGCTGGGATTTGTTTTGGTGTAGGCAGATAAACAAACAAATGACTGCCTGGTGGTACTTGGGAATTGCACTGAATTTTCCCTGTTGTCAGAGAAGGGCTGACAAATCAGAAAACTTAGCTGCTTTGCAAACATGGCCAAGCATGGGCACAATCAGGACATTTTAGGAAAAAAAAAGATCAGGTATTTCTCTGGTTAAGATGAACAAAATGTAGACAGCTGTATCTTCTCTTCCCAAGATAATGAAGTCTGTACATCCAAGGCAGGAACCCAGGAGAACAGCAGTCAAATTAGTCCCAGTTACACAATTTTCATGGCTAACCTAGTTCTCATTTGGGCTATTTCTGACAATACTCTCTCACTACCATAACCAGTGTTCCACCAATGGTCTGCAGTGGTAAAGATTTTTTTGTTTAACCATTACTCTCTTATTTGAAATAAAACCCAATCAAGCAGATACACTCATTCATGTAGTTGACATTTTTAATGTAGACTAGGGGAAATTAATTTAGCTTCACCAACACCTATTTGAAAGGCCATTTTCTAGTAACTGGATTTTAAAGGCTAAACAAAAATCTTCTAAGTGAATTAGCCACCAGAGATGGTTACCTAGCCCAGAGCACATAGAAATATACTGACATTGGCAGAAAACCTAACCAGTTAATTAAAATCTAGAGTGTGTTCAGAAAACCTCTCAAATGCTCTATGCATTGCTGAACATACTTAATATATCAAGACATTAAAAAAAAGATTATATCCAAAAGAAAGGGAGAGTAATAAGAACAAAAATAACCAGAATTAAATAAAACTGTATTTTCCAGTCTTAAATTCTGCATGCAAGCCACCCCTCCTTGGCTGGTTTTGGTTGGTTAGTTGGGTTTTTTTAAATCTTGTAATATTCTTAAACTATCAAATAAAATTCTGGAGTTTAAAGCTGACAGAGATAAAAATATCAGCACCAATATTACATGGAGGAGAAAAACTGCAAGGGAACATTGTGAATAAAAATATCACAACTTTTGTAGAGATGGAACTTTTATCCACTCAGCTACATTCTTTCAGCGGTAGCCAAGTAATATGGAAGTTCTTAATTAACTATTGGCAGAGGAGAGCAGAACTGAAATCCCAGTAAACAGTAAACGAATCAAACTGAAGTGCATCCTGGTGCCTATATGGGACTCACAGAAGTCTTTGTCACCAGAATTCAAAGAGCATTATATAATATACTATAAATAAATTATTGTATAACCATTAACAACAAGTCTTTATACAAAGGTATGGAGACTAGTAGTTTGCCTTTACATAATGTGTGTATCATCTTTAGGGTGCCCTTACCAATTTATACATATCCTCAGAAGCCCTTCAAAAGTGTCTTTTTTCCTTGTACTGTGTTTACATATATATTTCAGCATAAATTGGTTGCATAAGCATAGTTAAATTCAGTTTCATGTGGAAAAATTCAAGTTAATCTTAGAAGACTTCTATCTGGTACAGGAAGCAGTATTCAGAGCTGGGTTGGTACTTCAGAAGCCCGAGTTTCCAGAGTTGTGCTATGCAGAAAGTCTGCAAAGTTTTTTTTCTGGAATTCTGTTTGTAAAGATCAGGTCATGCCCACGACCCGGAGGAAAACTCAATTAAAAATAGAAGGTGCTATTCAAATTTCTCCTGACTGGTAGAGAGGAACTGAGGCTGGAACATATGAAGTGAATGATCACCAGGATGATGTGGGAAGTGAGAGCCTGTCTTATGAGACAATGTAGTGTGCAGCAGAATAATAAATCCTATGAATAAGCATTGTGGGGCTTTGCCCCAAGGAGAGAGAACAGCCATTTACCTGAAAAGGACGATCCACTGCTTATTCCAGGGAACATCTTGTCTTTCATTGCTCCACCTCATGAGTACATGAAAGGCTGAATTAATCAATCAGACCTGTGCAGAGATATATTATTGATTAAACCTTGCTTCTAGTATTGAACTTGGCCTGAAGAAACGCGACCTCTTAATGAAGTTTAGCCATACCCTCAAACAAAACACGCCCCCCCCCCTTATTCTCCATTTTTATTGTTTTAGAGCAGTGTTGAACTGCACATGTGAAGAACACAGACACACCTTGCTGCTTAGGCTTGTCCCCAAGTTGTACTAATGAAGGGTTCTACTTGTGCCTGACATGTCCTGCTTAAAACCCAGAGAGGGAAAGGCTGTGCAGTGCTCATTCATCCCTGGCTGTGCAGTCAGGGACACCTGGCACCAGGGGCCAGTGCAAGAGCTAAGCAAGCAGTGTGCACACAAGGCTGCATGGAGACCCTGGAGAACACAATCCCTCCTGGGTCTGGGCATTTCCGAGCAGCTCTTGAGGATGTCTGTATGTATTCAGCACGCTGGAAGGACAGGAAGGTTTTAACTGAAATGCTGCTTCAGCATGCAGGCACGATTTGCTCTGGGGCAGGGAAGGCACTGTAGGATGAGGACATGGGTTCTGTGAAGGTGAGGGAAAGCCTCTTCTTGGAGAGCTTGCTCCAACAGGCTGGAGATGGGAAGAACCTTCCCAGAGGGAGGCAAACACCATTAAATGGCAGAAAGAAAAATGTGATAACTTGTTCTCCAGGAATTTTGATGACTTGCTCTTCTCCAATCACCTTCCTCTCTGGAATTATGCCAACACTAGAGTAGCTCCATTTACATTGAGGAAAACAGAAAGACTTAACAGAAAACAGTTGTTTTTTTTTTTTCTCTGTGGTCAGCCTTGCCCTAAACAAATACCAAAATGTTTCTGATAGCTGTCCATTGCCATTCAAGTTAAAGAAGAATGATCATCACCTTCATGATGACTTGCAAAATAGAAATGAAGCTGCATAGAGAATCTTTAAAAATATATTAAAAGCGCAAATATTTTTAAAAATATGCATTAAACTAAAATGGTTTTAATTCTGATATATATTCTTTTGCATAATGCTACCACCAATACAAAAGATTCCTTTCTGCCAAGAATCAAGTAGAAGAGAAAACGAGTCTCTGCTTTCACCTAATTATACAGTTAATATACTGCTAAAGAAACCTACAGCTGAGTCTTCATTTTGTCTTCTATGTAAACTTGTAGATGAGTTTTCCTATTCTCCCAGTAGTGTTTCAAAATTAAAAGGTATTTTAAACATTCTTCAAACTTGATTACATGGAAATGTTAAGCAATGTCCCTAAAAAATGGTTTTCTCCATATCCTTCAGCTATAAATAAAAAGTATTTTCTGGCTATGAAAAATCAATCTTTTCCTCAATTGAGGACAGCCCAGTGGCTATTTTAAAGTTCAGTGGGGGTTGAAAGGAAATAAGGATGATACAAAAACACTTTTAGTGGCTGAATACTGTATATATTTCTATCAGAGATCAATATATTGAATTATAAGACAGAAGCATCTGCTTTTGTGTCACTTGAGACCAATAATTGGTATTTGATTCTTTAGTGATAAATTTAATTCCTTTAAATACAGAACTTGGTAAAGCAAAAAATGCGATCAGATTTAATTTGGTCATTACACCAGCTCTTCAACACCTCACATAATTATTTTTTCCTTTAGAAAAAGTATAACTTTAATCTAGATCAATTACTATTTCTTAAAAAAGAAGAGAAATCTTAAAGAATACCTAAGCATTAAGTAATTTGACAGATGCTTAGTTATGGGCTATTAATGTGAGGGACTATTTTCTCAGAGGTTCAACAAAGTATAGCTGCTCGTGCATCTGGAAACAATCTCTTGGTCCATCATTAAATTCTTTTTCTCATAATGTATGAAGTTTCTGCAAATTATTACTTCGAATTCAGTGACAGACAGGTTTTCTGTGTGACAGCAGATCTGCATGATCCAGAGACATTTACCAGGCCCTGATTCAGTAAAGCTAAGCTCCAAATGAACATTGATTTTATTAACGTTGCATGTCTGAAGCATTCACGAATGTTTTAGAAGAGATGTATTTCTTAGTTAGCTTGTGGAAGGTATCTCACTTGTCAGTCTCTCACAACAACGAAGTGGTCTTCATATTTATTCCTTTTAGTCTGATATTTCTATCAATTATGAATTTCAGCAACAGTTCCTACACAGTGATTTTCTACAATTATTTCATAAGAAACTGATACTAATCCAATTGAAATCAAAGGAATTATTTCCACAGACTCCCACTGACATTCATCCATGCCCTAAATTCTTAATAACCAACGGAAGAGTCTTTGTATAGCACTATAGGAATAGGTTCAAAGAGTAAAATAATCTGCATTCAGTATTTATTATATTAACAATTTGGCACTGGCTTTCCTCAATGGATTAGTTTAAACACTTACTGGCACTAAATTGCCTTGAAACATGAGGGTAGCATTTCATGAAGAACCTAAAAGAGACTTCAGTTTAGGAGGCTTCCTTTCTTCAAACCATTTTCACAAGACTTGTTCATAAATGCCAATGTCTATCAATTAGGTCTATATTGTAAGCATGCAGTCTAATTTAAATAAGCAAACTGAAGCTGTATTTTGCTCAGAAAGGGATGACTACAGGAGATGGGTGAAGATTTTCTGGACTTTGTGTGAACCACTGCTATGGTAGCAACACTCTAACACTAATACACTGTGTCTCAGAGGTGCAAAGTCTAAGAGATGATCACACAGACACACATAACTCTAAAAAATGTTCCAAAATAGCAAAAAAACCCAGAAGATACATTTAAAGATTTGGTGAGTGAGCAAGGCAAACAATGATTTAATAACACTGTATTTTTTTTGGATACCTGCCAACCTACTCGTGACACCTCTGTATTAAGATGACTGTTTTCTTGTGGGCACTCTGGTGAGAATAAGCCACCCTTCAGATGGGAATTACATGTAAGCCAGCTGAGAGGAATGCACAAGCCCCATGAAGTGCCAGTCCAGAAAAAAGTCCCTTCCTCTTCTGTGGTAGATTAAAACTCTCAGCAGCTGAGGGGGGGCAAAGGAGCAGGGCAGGTGTAGCATGAAACTGTTTAAGGGCAGAACTGGACAGGCTCACACATGAAGAAGCAAATCCAGAAAAAGCAGGGAAAGAGGGTGTCCTGCCCTGAGCACAGCTGGTACAGACAGGAGGTGTAGAAGGGTGAAAGAAAGGTTATCCTGAGAGGATAAAAAGGGAAGGAAGTTAATCCCCTCTCTTAGCTCTGGTTCAAAAGGGGAAGCTCTGAAGTCTCAGCATGTGCTGCTTTTATCTATAAACAAAACCTCAAGCTGATGAATGAAACACAGTCATCATCAAACACACAGAGTCTGGAGCTGTCAGGGACCTGCAGAGGTCATTCAGTCCATCCCAGAGCAGAAAGGCAGGAACAACTGCTCCTGAGGGGCTTGTCTTGCCTGTTCTTCCAGGATTCCACAGGACCCAGCCAAAATAGAGGCAGATTACTCCAGTGCTCATTCATCCCTGATGAACAGCCTAATCTCACACTTAATGGAGAGTAGAACTGGTATTTACTCCATGAAAACCAATCCAATTTGCACATTATATGTATGCATGAATTACTGGCTGGAGGGTGCTGTAGCAAAATTACAAAACTAGTGGTTGTGGAACAAGCAGAAGTTCCCATACTATTGCTGAAGGGAAAGGATATGGTCAAAATGGGGAAATAAATGAGTGCATGAGAAATTTAGAGCAGGGCTATGGAAACTGGAAAGAAGCCTACTCTCAAACAGAAGATGAGAAAGTCTGGCTTTTCACACCCCAGGAACTGGTGTCTAGTACACAGAAATAGCTACAAAGAAAAGTGGCTAACAACTTGCATGATGGAGATGACCCAGACAAAATTAATATAATCTCCTTCCCAGAGTTTCAGAGCTCAGTGCCGTATCAGCTTTACCGGTGGAAGTTACTGGAAATACAAACACATTTGTCCCAGTTTACCCAGCTCAGCAGACCTGAATAGAAACTCATCCAGTCCCAGAGCTAAAAAGTGAGCAAAGATTTTAATGGGCCTTTCAAATGAAACAGCTGCATGTGCATCCTCATATAAAGAATCACCTTGAAGAAACTATCAAACACTTGTAACACTATAGAATAATTCCTTACAAAAGATTTTGTTGTTTCTGATTGAAGTGTAAAGCGTTAGCAATGCAGGGTGAAAATAACATTCTCCTAGAACAGAGCATTATTGTTTTAAGTTAATTACAAAAGATACAAAATACTGGCACAGATTTCAGAAGATACCCTTCATCTATGCACTGTTTGCATGGCAGCTTCTGCCAAGGTGGACAAAGAAGAGACAGAAAACAAGAGAAAACTGCACTCTCAAAAGAACAGAGGAGACATCCCTGGACTTCTAAAGCACTTTGCTAGAACCTAGAGAGACAGCAGCATGGAGAGATAAGGTCACATCCCCATAAACAGTCCCAAAGCAAGGGGCCTTTTATCACCAGCCTCTGCAAAAAAAATTGTAGATAAGATAAAGCCAAAACACCCCTCTGCCTAGAAAAAAAATATTTAGACCATCTGGATTTTTCAAATAATCTGACTTGCAAATTTCCTAGAAAAAATTCAAGCTGGAGTTTCAATTCCTAAATTAAATCCCACAGAATTGGTGTCTGGGATTGGGCTGCTTTTTCTCATTTGCATTCAGTTCTCCTGCCACAATGAAGCAGAGGATATAAAACAACAAAGCCAAGAACAAAAATTGGTTTCTGCAGCAATTCTGCTGAGGATTTTCTTTTCTTTTCTATTCCCTCCTGAAATAACGTAATGTATGTGACATATGTAGAATTCTTGTAGAGGCATTTTGTTCTGAATATACTCAGCTGTTTTAAGAAGAGTAGCATCAAAAGCAGTAAAAAATAGTTGACTCTACCAAGCCGCAGCAAGAAGCTGCCACCTCCATGGACAAAGGCTATACGCCAAAAACACATGTTCACAGCAAATATGTTATCTTTTAGATGGTTAGGTATTATTTTGCTTCTTGTTGTTGAGAGTGGGTAACTACAAGTAAGCAAATAGCCTGACAAGTAATTTTTTTCCTCACAGTATGGGTGGATCATTCCCTGTCTGTGGCCTGCATGTAACCAGTTCATTATCAATAAGTGTTTGGGGTTTAAACCTCAGACTTCACTGAACCCATGACTTGCGTGATTTGCTAGGAAGAATTTCCACAGATTTTTTTTTGTTTGAACAGTCATAAATTTAAAACCTGTTTCCACGACCCTGTTTCAATGCTTACTCAACTATGTCTGTTTCCATGGACAGACATCCCTGGTTACCGACATGCCTGAACCAGAATATTTAGGAAAAGTTAATGCAGAAATGAGTTAGTGCAGCCTAGTGCATAGTCTAATTCAAGTGAATATTCTTTGAAAACATGCTCAGCAGGACTGACCGTGTCATAAAAGGCCCTGATCCTGCATGATTAAAGATAATGGGATCTTTGTCATTGACTTTCAATAAGCACTGGAATGAGCCCCAAGGTAGGAGCTCTAAGAAAGGGAAGCTGCTTAAAATTTTTATTGCTCTTTTACTTGAGAGGTATCAGAATAAAACATACAGTATAGATACAGGCATAAAGAAATGCAAAAGTGCCCACATATAAACCTTTCATTTTTCTGAGGCTTCTGTAGATGCAAACATCTACAGATTCAACAGATTGTCTGGGAAGCACTGCCAGAATTTTACATTACCAACTAGTCAGCTTCAAGGACTCTGGTTTCAGAGCTGGCAATGTACAAGGCTGGCAATTTCACAGACTTGGATTAAGCCCTTGATATTTTCTTCACTGTGCATCCACTCAGGATGCCTGGAAGCTGTCCAAGTCTCCTTATAGTTCAGCACACCTGTGGATTTGTCTTCTCTTAATAGCAAGAAACTTGAACGTAAGAGATCTGGACCAAACGAGTCTTCCAGCTGATTACTTTTGTCAGCAACTACTTTAATCCAGACCACACATTTGTGCTGGGGGCTCACAAGTGTGCAATTGTAAAAGGGAGTAATCCAACAGCCAAAAGTTTGGGCTACTTCAGGAGACCTCTGCTTCCAAGGCAAAGAAGAACAGCTGCGTTCCCAGCTCAGCATTACAGGGGAAAGGTGAATGGAGTTGAGCTTGTTTGCAAGAGAAGACAGAAACATTGTTTTAAGATTTACTAAAGGAAACTTTTGTTAATGGAACGTTTGTTAATGATCAATACACAAAGTATTTTAAGTAGATGAGGAAAGAAGTGAAGGGACAAGAGACAGGCTTTTTCCCACTTTCTTCATGTGTTTAGAATATGTTTAACCTTCCTGTTTATTACCCAGCCCTAGATATCTCATAAGGATCAAACCAACAGCTTAGCTTCCTCCTACTATCCCATCAGTCACTCCTTCTTTTTATGTTTGTTTAGTTTTTAGGCTCAGGTTTCTCAGTTCATTGCTTTTGCCCTTGAAAAAGTGAAATAAATAAGGATAGAGATACTTTTCTCTATGCTGATCAATTAAGTACTTTGACAGTAAGCCCCCCAATTTCATCCAGAAACTGGGGGATGGTGAAAACAGTATTTGTAATTTAATGGCAGATACTGGATGACTTGAACATCATATGAAATACTGGACTGTATTCAACAATCATGCTTGTTGTCCACCTTTGGATATACCATATAGCAATACATTGCTACATTAATAGTATGGTATATAGTAATGCAGTCTATTTGAATATGTTATTACTGTAAAATTCCTTTTGTTTTGATGCCTCTTGTACTCCACTATATTAACAGAACATTAGTTCTAAATTCCTTGCCAGCAAATTAGCAAAACCAGCCTGTTTCACTATGGAAAGAGTTACCACTAAAATAATGGGTACTATGATTTTAAAGCATGCAGTTCTCCCTGCTTAAACTCCCTGACTTTATAGCATTCTTTTCTAGTTTTGTTTCCATTTCAAGAGATGAGGATATGCAGTTTTCCTGACCACTTCAGGTTACTGTTCCTTCCTTTTCTCCTCTCATTCATTCTTTCTTCCATGAGATATCTGTTTGTGGTATTTGTATTTATAATTATAAGCAGATCTCATTCACTAAAACATATCCCTACAATTCTGCTGCCTTTGCCCTCCCCTCAAACTTACTGTTTTGGGATGGAAAGCAGTCCCTGTATTTTTTTACCACCTCAAATACTGAATGTCCAAATTAATACACATGGAGGAACTCTGGAAGGGTGCTGACAGCTGCTGGAACTGTGTCCCACACCCAGAAAATGCATCCATGATCACTAGCCAAGGGAGGCCAGGCACACTCAGATTGCTACGAGGATCCTGCTTATGCACGATGATGATGAACACAAACTGCCTAGAAATTCATGCTTTGCTGATGGAATCTGACCAGAGTAAGATTGTGCTATTTCTGAAATGTATTTTGAATGGGGTTTTTCATTTCTGACTGAGTAGTGGGTTGTGAACAATTTGTGATGTATCTTTTTTTATGAACAGCAGGAATGTATTACCCAAAGGTTATTACTTCAAAACATGAAACAGAGCTCTGTAATCATCCTCAGTCATTCTCCTTCATGCGTTGCAATTTGCATTAACTGTGCATTTTTATTTTGATTTTTAGATACACAGTTGTTTACCATTTGCATTACATTTTATTTCTAATATCGATTGATGGGGTCTTGATCATAGTGTTGCATGAAATTTTGATCTACAAGCAATTTAGTATACATTTTCATGGTAGCAATTACAATTATGTTTTTGAGGGTGACGTGTTTTTAGTGACTACTACTAAAGAAATCTCTCCTCCAAGAATCCTCAAAGCAAACCCCTAGTTCAATGAGACAATCAAAACCAGTGAATTTCAGCAGACTTTCAGAGATAGGCTAATATATATGTTTTATAACTGTTCTCAGTGAATTTTTCTTCCGTTAACTTACCCATATACTCTTTCTAATCTACATACAATTTTGGCATCTGCAAGTATGCAAATATGCCTATTGGCCTTGACCTTTGAAAAGATCCTATCTGTATGCATGTTTTAAGGCAACAATTGTAAAATCTCAGTGCTCAATACTACAAGGTTCATATTATGTGTGCTGCTTCCTTCCTCTATGTCGCAGCCTCGCCCCTGAAACAGGGATTTTTCTTCTTCTATCAAAGTCCCATACCAGATAAAAAGGAGCTGGACTTGCAGTTTTCAGTTTTTCTTGTTGTTTATTCAAGTTCTTAGCTCAAATTCAGAGTGCTGCCCTGCACCTGGGCTTTGTGCTCTGAATTTCCAGCTGCAAGACCTCAAAACTGAGAATGCAGAGCTGTTTTAAAGACTTTTCACCCAATTAACTGTTAAAACTGAACTATATTTATAATTCTGTACCAATAACCATCACCTATTTTTAACACATTTCCCCTACCTCAGATCTATTCTACCAATGTCTCTGTGCCACTGTCACAGCAGAAAATGGAGTAAAAGAAGAACTCTGAACATTGCCCAACAACCTCCATCTTGCTTCCCTTTTACCTCCATACTACAAAACCCAAAACTACACACTTTCAAGCTGTGATAAACTAAACTATAATCTATCTTATATTTTTAACGTTCTCAATTCATCCGTAAGTGTTGGAAGCTTTTCCCATGGACAGAAATCAAAGATTGTGTCATCTTGGGCTCCCAGCGAGGGTCCCAGACCCCCCAGGGAAATTTGAGGGGTTTGCCAAATATCTTGGACTCCAACACCTCTTGGTATTGGAGACTGTCATCTGCTGAGAGTGACAACATAATTTCTCTGAATACAGAAAGAGAGAAGAAATACGGTGCTTGGAAACCACTATCCAAACCATACTGAAATGATGCCAGGACGATTTTGTATCTTTTATACCCCTTTTATATACCCTTTTATATAGTTTTCATGTATTCTTAGTGCTTTTAGCCCACGTACTCGTAATTCTTTAAGTTTGATAACTAAGCTGAAGACCCACTGTTCTGTCAGGAAACCAAACACCCTGGAAGCCTTGCAGTCAAAAGTCAGAAAGCCCCAGAGACCATTTCTAGAACACATTCTGTAAACTAAGATAGGCCCATCCAGGAGGAACATTCCTTGGGATGGGGGATTCATTCAAGTCTCTCATTGGAGAATCTTTGATAGGTATGTTAATTTGCAAGGCCTATAAATCATATGTGCGATGTATCATGGGAATCATTTCGGGGTGCACTGCAATGCACCTGGAAAAAGTGCTGCACCTAAGGATCCTTAAACAAATACCGAGGTAAAAACCCCTTTTCCCCACAACCATGTTTGGTTTTTAATCTTAAGACCAGGGAAAGGTAATAGAAAGGCAGAGTTACTGAAATGGCTCAAGACTACATTTTGTCAAAACCTCAATCTCCTACATATTTTATATATCTAGTGAATATTCACATGAAAAACTTAGCATTTCTTGTTCTTTTTGTAGGCACCTGGTTGGCCTGGTTGGATTTTATGCACGCTTTGCATCACAGATCATCTTGCCAAAACAATCTCTCAGATCCTGTTAACAAATTGATTTGCAACCTTGTGTTACAGAACCAGAGAAAAGTATAAAAAACCCAACATTCATAATTTTTGTATTTTTAGAAAGGTTCTCAATTTAAGGAGTTTAACTCCTTATTTTTATTTCAAAAGTTCATAACATCCCAAATAAATCTTTGAAGGATTTGACCTCCCCTTGCACCACTGTTTTTTCTGGAGTCAGATGGATAAGCAGAAGAGATGTGGTTTTGCTAAAACTTAAGTATGTGTACAAAATCCAACCCCAAATCTGTGCCTGTAAATAGGCTGTAAACAAAACCCTGCAAAACAAACTCCCACAGCATGAGCAGAGATTGCATAACAGTGACTAGAATATTCTGTGACATTTCAAGAGCCATGAGCACTGCTGGTCATCCCCTTCTGAATGGTAACTGCTGACTCCAAAGAGGGCTCTGCAGTTATCCCCGTGCCAAAGATGTGCATACATCCCATGTGGATCTGCAAGCACTGCAGCTTCAGTAAGAGGCACATGATGCTTAATAAGAACTCAGAATGTTTATTTAAAGTCAAAAACTCATCCATTTCCATTATTCTGTGAAATGTAGAGAGAATGGGAAATAGAGAGGTTGACCTAGGTCTAAAGTACCCAGATGGTGTAGAGCAAGGCTTGGGCTGCTGTCCCTGAAAGGCAGTGACAAAGGTGGAATGCTCATTCAAGAAAACACAGCAGGAAGATAAACTATCAAAACTGCAACAATGATGATGAATTGCAGGGAACTCAGAGATATACAAGGGAGGGAAAAGCAACTAACTTGTCTGCAGAGAGATTACAGAAAGTGCAACATGTTCTGTGCAGCTGCTCAGAATCAATTAACTCCTCATCTGCTTGACCAGCACCTCTCCAGCGTTGCTGATACTCAAGTGTCCCTGCACAGCCTGCACCAGCATCCACCAGCAGGAGAAACTGTGGTGGAATGCCACTGTCAGCTCCGGAGTAGAGATGCATTTAATCCAAATTTTGTCCTAGACTGCTGTCACTCTTTGAATAACAGTATCAATACAGAGTTTTTGCAGTAGGTTGAACTATAATATAGATAATGAGATGCAAAATCTGGTATGCTGATTTGCAGCTCCAGTATTTTTCTCTTCTCTCTGTAATTTTGTAACTCAAAACCTAGTTCAAAATATTTAACTATGTTTTCACATTTGCCATCAATGAAAGAGCACATAAGAGTTTTGTCTTCCAGGATGGTAATTTTTTTTCAAAATGAGATGTTCAATGGTAAAGTTAATGGTCATCTTTACAATTTTTTATAGCAACTCAGATGTTAGTCATAGAAGATTTGCTCAGGCAGGAAAAACAGAGTATCCCTCTGTGGGATTTATTTCTCCAGGGAAAATTGATTCTGCTTAATCAAACTATGGAAGGGTCCTCAGTGTAAAGGCAAGGAGCAAATAAATTTTTTTTAAATTGTTTTCAGAGCAAAGTCAAAACTGATTAAATTGCTGCTTCTCAGATATTTTGCTTTACAAAATTTTAAAGATTCTCCCAATACCCTGTGGCTGATGTTCAAAACAAAAAAAAAGAAATCAGTTTCTTGGCCTCTACAGATTTCTAAGAGTTCCCCCCAGCTGCCACCCCCACATCCCTTTCCCCTGCCCTCTGCCTTTAGGGAAGATTTTATAAGTTATCAGCCTACCCCCTGGAAAAAGCACATATGTTATCAGCTCTAGGACTGCCCCTTCTTAGGGGTCCCTTAGGATTCTAACTCCACACCTTAATGGGGTTAACAACCTCATTTTCTGTAAAAAAGCATCTTCCGGCTACAATACACTTTGCTGAGTTTTGTTCTGAGCACTCTCATTCTCTTTTTCATTATCTTTAGTTTCATTTGCTGTGCCAAAAACTGTGCTGAAGCCTCACTTTCACTGTAAAATTCCAAGGCTTTTATCTTAACCTGCCATGAAACTGAATTGTGGCATTTCTATAATGTCCAGTCCCTCTACAGAACATCCTTCTGAGGTTGGCTTCATTGTGTTACCCATGCTCTAAGGATGAGATGCCTCAAAGCAAAAAAGCCATGAATTGTCATCAGCCTACAGGGTTAAATCGAGCTGAAATGCACAGAATGAGGCTGTGACCAGCAGGATGTGGTCAGCTGGGAACCAGACCCAGGGAGCAGCTCAGTGACCATCCTGCTACCCCAGTTATACACCAGTCCACTGAAGCCATTCCATTCAGTTTACTGGGTACTACTCAGGCTGCTTTGGGCTTTAGAACAGCAAGAGCTGTTTTGATGAGAACAGATGTGGAGAGTGACCTTTGAAGCCTATGCACAACTGCACTTTACCTATTGGGATTGTGCCCACATCAGTCTTTCTTACATTTAACTGATAAACTTAGCAGTAAGTTTGGTATTTTCTTGATAAGTACAGAAAAGGCTTTAGTAAATTTTGAAACACTGGTGGCTGCTTAATGGAGTACACAGTATCTCCTTTAAGAAATTACATTAATCATTTTCTAAAGAGGATCTAGAGATACTGTGACAGTTGTCATCATCCACTACTGTGCTGAGAGGGTGAATCTAGAACACTAGAGGCAAAAAATTGTGCAGAAGCTTGTAAGTCTTGAGTAACTGATATGTAACAAATCATGTTAAAACTGTTCCAGAGACTGATGTGTAACCTCACAGTTAATAAACATATTTTTGTTGATCTGAGGAAGTTGTACTTTGGGGCATTACTTACTGGAAAAGAATGTCAGCAGCAGACATTAAACAAATTAACTCATTATTCCACTTGGACTTTTAGTAGAAAGTAACCTGGCACATTTGAATACTTTCTGCTTTATAATTGAGTATTCAAAGCTGAATATTTGCAGTAAGAAATTATTAACATCATCCTTTGAAATCCTTACTCTTACTTCTAGCCATTTCTTAGTTCCAATCTACATGTCTTCCCTTTCTTATTTGAACTAAATAAGAACGCAGAATGGAGCAAAATTAATCCACTGTGTGACACCTACACATATGATATGTACATGTTACGCTTCTTGATTTAATTACACTCTTACCATTTAACTGCACTCCAGTGTCTACATGAATGGTGGTCAAGAATTTCCCTTTTGCTGTCTTTGCCCTAAAGTTCATATGGTTTTATGATGTCTGCATATGTAAAGGCTCATAGAAAACAGCTGAAGATAATAAGTACATTTTGCAAAATATCTACTAACCACAGCTGGGAGCTCCTCAGTACTGGGGAATCTTCTGAATGACACAGGTAGAGGAAACAAGTCTACAGTGAGTCTGCAAAGTCATGGCTTTGGGTGAAGCTGTGCAGTAGATTTGAGGATAGTGAGAACAAAATGGTACAGGTTTAAAAGAAGTGAGTGAACCCACACTGACACATATACACACCTACCATAAGACAGACTGGAGCAGATAGAGATTCCCATCCTATGAAACCAAAGACAAGATCTCTGGACAAAGATACCATGGATGCTCAGAATAGGAACTACTTTGGAAATGACATAATTTGTACAATGCTGACTGACCAAAACCTTAAAATAAAAGCTGTTGAAATTTTTTACAATATTTTCTTTTTATTATTCTAATTCCTTCCTATGTGGAAAACTATTTCCAAGTGTTACAGTATATAAAGAAAAAAAAAGATTTAAGCTTGTCTAAATTTTTTTGTAATTCCCCAGCAATGATAAAAAACAAATCTAAAAATAAACTTTGATATATAATTAGCTGAAAATGTAATCGCATTTTCAAAACCACTGTGGAAATTACCACTTCAATATTCATGACATGAAGCTTTGTGACTGAAAACAAAGGAAAAACAAAACGAAAGATCCCAAAACAAACCAGCAAGGTTAGGAATCATTACTGCAACTCATTAGCTAAGTATCCTTTCCTATAGATGCAAGTCTTTTTTTAAAAGAGCATACAAGCACAATGGCTCTAATGTATCAATCTAAAATTCTTTCTTTTTTGAAAAAGATAGATAGGTTTTATGATTATTATATTCACTGTGTAAGTAAGGCTTTATTCCATTGTGAATACACAGAAATTGCTGTAACAATATATTGATCTTGCCTTGTAACTTCCACTCTGAATTGTCTGACCAGAAGTGGGAACTGGAAAAGTAACCTCTGCCAGCAGAGTCAATCATTGCCTCCACTGCCAATCCAGTAGAAACTCCTTGTCTTTAAAAAGCCATGGATTTTAGGATATTTTAAAAAAATAAAAAACAAACACCTCAGGCAAACTAGTGCAAAAACTAAAGAGTGAGATACTAAAAAACAACTGACCTGAAGATAAAAGCCCTAATAATGTAAATCAACAAATAATTAAAATTAGAAACAGTAATAGAAGGGGAAAAAAAATTGTGTCATATTTCAAACTGCTTTACAGTAGTTTGAGACTTATTTTATCTTGTTTCATAATGTATTTTAAAGTTCTTTATGATGAATTTTTAACCAAGAAACACTTTTTCTGTAATTTAGCCCACAGACATTTGAATCACCAACTTCCAGTAGTATATTCGCATAAAACTAGTTCACTTCTAAAATTCATCTGCTTCAATGACTTCTTTCTCTCCTGCAGTCACACAGCTCCATATGGGATGTATGAACCTTTCTGCTGCTCGGGGCCATGTTAGAGGGCCTATAGAAACATATTCTTTCTCTGTCCAAGAGATTTGGCTGATGGAGTGGTACAGAACAGGGTGCAAAAAAACAGTAAGAGAAAAACAAGAGTTAGTACCATTAACTGAAAAAAAAATTGTTGTTGAAAAACAGTGCATGTATGTGTCAGAAAAAGACAAAAATAGGTAAGAAGGAGTAGGAATTTTGCACACTGCATATTTATTTAAATATTATAAGTAAATACTGCCTTCCCCAATTCCCCTCAACAGAGTGGGAGAGATCTTCATTCATCTTCATAACCTCTTCTAAAATAAATGTTCACCATGTTTGTTTAATGTCTTTTACTATACTGGCACAGGACTGTCATCAACCAGGGTATATTGAGAATTTAGAAATGTTTAGAATAATATAAATATTATTAACATATAATGTAATGTGGTTGATGTTTTTTAAAATCCATCCTTAAAAAATAATAGTATTTTGGTCTGCAAAAGACTAAAGAAGAAATACAGTGCACTTTTCTTCAATTTCTATTGATTCTATTATTATTTACTGAATAGTTTTTAAAAAATTGTATTTTTAAACCATTTCTTGCCTCACAATTTTCAGAAGACTCTTTCAGTGCAGAGAACTGTTTTTCCAAACTTTGCCTATTCCAAGACTATTAATCATAAATCAAGACAATGAGTTTGACAAGGCTCCTTGTATGGACAAGTTTATCCTTACTAATAATTCCATTAAAAGACTCAATTGTGCTTCCATTCCAGTCAATGAAATAATGTGTGAAGTGACTATGGAAACTTGAGACTAAACAAGTGACTAAACATAGAAGCCAGCCACGGGTGTTGTGACAGCATTCTGATCCACACCCACTGCCCTGCAGAACTGCAGCAGAAGTTTGCCTTGCCAGGCTCTATCAATGTACTGAATGGTACCAAACAATGCTGCCTGTGCAAAGCCACCTGAACAGAGACAAATGCCCGCGGCTGCAACAGGATACAGAGATAATCATAATGATGCTACGAACCCACAAGTGTTCTTCCAAAACTGTAAGAGCAGAAACAGCAGGAGTCTAAGAGGAATACAATGAGCATTGTTAGGGAAACAGAGAGTCTCATGTGAACAAATATTAAATGACACAGTTCACCTGAGTGATTAATTAATTTGGGATACGCCAGAAGAACCCAAAGCAGTGGAGTGTGTAGGCAACGTAAATCAAGTGCTCTCTCACAATACAGAGAAGAGGCAGTTAATGAAATCACAATGCATTTAAATACATTACGAAGTGATTAGCTGGATGTTTTAACACAACATAAAATTAACCAGGACAATTCACTGGGGGAGAAGAGTAAGAGATTAGAAAATGGATATATTTCAGTGACAGCCCTCACACTTAAAAAGTGTGTGTGTTCTCATGTCTGAGGAAGCAGTCAGCCACTGCTGAACACAAATAGGGATTTTTCTCTCTTTCTCTGAGCTGTTCATTAACCTGTGAGCAATAAGACCTAGAACAATGCTACTGTAGGGGAAACTCTAAGAAATGGCCAGTAAAAAAAATGGCCAGCACATTGTGCCGCAAAAAAGAGTTACTCTGTGTGAAGTGAGCTGTAACAGCTGCTCTTAGACGCAGCACTCACAAAGCACTTAGGCTTAGCTTACTGCTCTTTCAGGAGGAAGGGCAGTGACGATCACTAAAGAATGACTAAAAGAGAACAGCTGAAATTGGTATTTCTTTGAACACCCAAAATGCACGGATATAAAAATTAAACCTGCTTCCCTACACACATTAACATGACACTTAACATTGTGCTTAGAGACAAGTCAAGAAATTACTGAAGCTGCAGGACCAGCTTTGTAAAATAGTAAGAAATGCATATGGAAAATTGTGCAGCTGGATCCTGAGTTAGGTCTCAGACAGATGAACGCTGCCATAGGCCAAGGACTTGCCAGCTCCAAGCTGTCAGAGAAGGGCTGACTTCTACCCAGTATGAATACGTGAACAAATCCTGACACAAAGCCAGCCTAAACTGCATGGGTCCCACTCCTGGGTGACTGCTCAAGCCTCACAGGTATTTTAGTTTGATGTTTCAGCCAAATACCTGATATTTCACAAGTCCTCAACAGTTCCCACAGACCTCAGGACGGATCTACATTCAATTACTAGAGGCTGGGCCTAGTTTGTTCCATTTGCAAAGTTAATGGGAATTCTATGAGTAGCTGCTTTCAACAGTACCTTAGAGTATGGCCCATCCAGGCCCCTGCCTTGACCCTCTGCCTATTGCCCCTTGGTAACAGGAACAAAGAGCGCTTTTACTAAGGCTATCGCTCCTGGGCCTGATCTTTCCTCGTTTTCAAGACAAAGCTGACATGCTGTGAGAGGCAGCTAATGCTACAGGGTAAATCAATTTTGAGGCACTAGGTCAAGAAACACCAGAGAACAGTCCTACAAACCTGAGCATGGAGGCCTCTGCCCAAGATTAACACCATGTCAGCCTCAGGCAGCTAACATATAAGGAAACTGCGGTATCAATCATGAAATAAATATACCTCCCCTGGCAAAACCGGGAGATACCTACATCAAGACAGATAGACAATCAAAATGATGGTGCTCCCACTGGATTTTTGAAATAAAGAAATGCACAGTGCCACTGCTCATCAGATGGAGCTCTACACAAAAGTAAGAAGAAGCTGCTTTTTAAATCAAACCTGGATTTCTCTAGATGTCTCTCAGAGCTGAGCTGAAACACATCCAAGCATAAGTGTCTGTTGCCGTAGCCCATCCTGGGGACAAGCTGGGAAATAACCATAAACCCAAGTAGTTTTGTGTGTGGCCCAGCCAGGGGCTGGAGAGTCAAAGCCCCTTAGAAGTTATGAGAAGGCCTTTCTCCTTACGCATTGTGTTGCCACAGCAACACTCCCTGTCAGCTTGGCCCATCCTTCCTCCACTCTCTCTCCTCCCCCTGCTTTCCCAACAGGTACCCTAATCCCACCCATTCTCCTCTCCCTTGTGCTAGCCGAGCCCATTCCCCCTGGAGGAGATTCCCTGTCCCTTTCCAGCCATTTCTCCACCCCCTGGGTGGGGAGCCCTTATCACTCTCCCCCAGGCACACCCTTTCCCCTGGAAACTTCTACTCCACTTGACCATCATTGGTTCCCCTTCCCTAGTCCTGCCTTCCCTACTTCCCCAATGGTTTATGTACCCCAGTCCTGCCTACTCTCCACCCCTTTACCATCTTCCCATTGGCCCCTTCCCCTATGAAACCCTGAAGCCTTCCATTTTGTGTAGCCCACCTTTGTAACTTCCCCTTTGTGGACCTACTCTTCCACAAATTGGGCTGCAATAAACATCTACCATGGAAACCCAAGAAGGTCCTTCCCTGCTCTTTACCACAGACGCAGCTAAGGAGCAATCCAGTGAGTGTGTGTGTGTGCAGTTGTGTGTGCATTTGTGTGTGCAGTTGTGTGTGCATACAGCACCTACCGAGTGATTCAAGTAGGAGATGCTTCTGGACGATTGCACCACAGATACCTCACCACAGGCACGCCGCAACAAGTGTCTGGCTTTATTTTCCTAATCTGTGACAGGTAAAGAGGAGCTAACATCAGGATATGTGAACCTCACTCCCACCAACCAGACTCATGCTTGCTTTCCAGTCCAAGACAAAGACAGACAGGTAAGGTTATTGTTCCCTGTGACTCCACTCACACTTGCCAGACAAGTCTTAGCCAACTAACAGTGGCTTGAACTTTCAAAAATAAAATAAAATAAAAACAAAAAACCAACCAAACAAAATTTTCAGACAAAAACAACCGCCCAAAAAAACTAACAAAAAAACCCACCAAAACCCTCATTTCAAAAAGGTTGTAGTTGGGGTTCTTTTTGTACATATCCTTTTCCCTGCTCAGGACTGTGAACAGAAATATTAACAGGAGTATTAAGAAGTTTCCCTTCAAGTTATAATTGACATGAGCAATGAGAAATCATCTTCAGTCTACAGTGGTTTCTTTTAATTCAAAGGAAACAGAGCAAAGCATTGGGATGCAGCAAAAATATTTGTCTTGTTAACACCTCAGAAACACAGAAAACAAAATGTCTGCATAGAAAACAAAATGGCTGCTGTACCACACAGCTCTAATGAGAGAGACACTTGCTGGAACACAGTCAGATATACCACATTTCATCATCATATATGCCACAGAAAACCTATGGTGTCTTTCATAATTTATAATAAAGGATATATTCTGCACTATTCTGTATTTTCCTATCCTGAAGTAACCTGTAAATGTCCTGGGTTTGATGCTATCCCTCCCAGCCAGGCAGTGCTGCCATTGCTGGCACCAGCTATGATACAGACCATCAAACCTATAGCTGAGCTTTCTGATGCTGCACTACCAGTGCTGTTTACATATTTTTCTCTTAGAAACAACCTTTTATCAACAGATATATTTTTTCTCTCTCCTCCTCTCTCTAGCTGTAACTATTTGCTGTCACTGCTCTTCAACAAGGACTCTGCATTCCTACAGCATCAGAGTTAACACTGAGGCACCTAATTTTACCTGAGGTTTTCCCCAGGATCCTGTCACAATGCTGGATCACTGAGGCCCAAAACCAGAAAAGGATTATTTATTCCCACAAAAGATCCAGATCAGACAGAAGAAGAATTAAAGAAAGAAAAAAATTACCAGACATAAATAGTAATCTTTTCCCACCGCTGCTGGAAGTTGCAGGAAAAGATTACATGTGTGAGGCTGGCCTTCAGGCTGCCCAGCTACAGCCTCTCTGTCAGACACCCCTCAGCTGTAGCAAGCAACTGCCGACACATTTTCTTTTCTCTTTTTCTTTTTTCTGTGGATTTCTTTAGGTCAGACTTGTTAAGAATTGCCTCTGAATGTTTGTTTTTCAGCTGAGAATACAAATCTTGCCATCAGAAAAGCCAGCGCCATGCAAGAGCCTCACCACCGCCCAAAACTCTGTGCCCAGCCCATCGCTTCCACCACTACTCGCTCCCACTTTGCTCCCGGCTCTCAGCCTCTCCCGAGGTAACACCTTCCACTCACACAAAATAATATAAAGCTGTATCAATTAAATTGAATGCTATCCTAATAAAACTTAGTTTCTTTATTTGCAATTACACAAACTTGGCTTTGATTTGCATTTAGGTGCTTTGTTTCAAAATCTTTTTGTTATTCTGGCTGCCTAAGAGTAAGTTTAAAATTAAAAAAACACCATCTAGTGCTACTGGGTTCTGAAATGTAGCACTTCTGTCAGAACTAGGACATACATCTCACCAGTGACATTACACAACAAAAGCATTACTTTTCTCCCTTACCTGTCAAATATGCTCTTTGGGTATGGACTGTCACTCTTTGAACAAATATCTGAGTGTCTTAAGTACATCTAAAACTCTGGCAAGATAAAATATGCAACATACCAAAGAAAGACTTGCTTCTTATTCATTTTAATTAAAACATTTATTCTCTACACTCAGATGTGAAGACTTTACCTTATTACACTGATGAATATAAATCTTCCTACTTTTGTACATTGTAGTAGAATGCATCCAGTGATCAATATGAAACAGGCACCAATCTTAACAATTTTGCAAACAATTTTAATTGTAAAGCTGTTGTTTTAATATAGCTATACTTCTTTTAACATTCATAGCAAATTGCTCTATTTTATGTATGGATTGGAACTTTCATTTCACCTTTTGTGACACTCATATGACCATTTAGAGCCGTCCTTGTTCTGTTTGCCATTCTTGGAATAAACGGAGCTTTATGAATTTGTCATCAACAGACATGGTCCCCTTGGCTATTAAAATGTTTCTGAGAGTTAGTGTTAATGAAAGAGACCAAATAACTTGTAATTAGGAAAATACTCTCCTTTTTCTGAACTGCAGTAAGTTAACTGTAATTGTCTGTCAATTTAGCATGTTTCCTACTATTTCAATCTATTGAGAGATAAAGCTGGAGAGCTTCTAGAGTAACATAATAAGGGGAAAATCAACAGTAAGGTAAAAATTTATACAGCAGACATATAATAAAGAAAGGTAAAAGTGGTAAGAGTTGTCAAAGTGCATAAATTCTTCAGTCTCATATTCTCAGATATGGTATTTCCTTATCTGTCTTCTTCCATCTACAAAGTGAAACTCTGAACCACAATTCCTTGGCTTTGTTTTGACATAAATTAAATATGAGGCTTGCTATTTTTGAAAGAGTTGAAGGAGACCCTAAGTTAAATTTGTGCTGAACTCAAGATGGCAGGTCATTTTGCATTTCCCTGCTGTTTGCCTCCTTTCTATTTTGGGGATGTAAAACCATGAACAGTTTGATGGACTTCAAGAGTTCAAAGGCTATACTGTAGTTTGGACCTTGCTATTGCTAAAAAGGAAGGCAACATCTGTTTCATGTTTCCCCTGTGCAAGCTTTATACTACCAGTACTGAAAACTGCAGAAGTTGTATTATTAAGTATAGTACCTAATTCACCCACTGGTTTCAAACACAGTGGTGGGCTCACTTTCTGCTGGGCCAGAGAGTGGTCAGAGAAAAAAAGAATTGTTGCGAAGTATTTGAAAAACTCAAAACCATTTATAGAACATGCTAAGAACTATTTCAGCAATTGCCACACTGCGAAAATGGTAAACTTTCATTTTTTCAGTTTTACCCATGACATAAACAGAAGATGCCTGTTAACTGCATCACAAGCAACTAAGAAACAGTTAGTCTCCTTCACTGAATGGAACAATGAATAAAACAATCTCATTTATGAGGAAGAAGTGGGACAAAAGTGTGTAAACCAGAGTAGTACAATCTATAGGCATAACAAATATTTTCAAATAAACTACTCCATGAGCTTTGCCCATGAGAAGAAGGTTCAGAACTACTGAAGCTTTGCTGATGGTTCTTTCTGCCTGCACTATCCTCTGCACTCCGTGGCCTTTCCACCAGAAATGAAAACCTTTGTGCCTTTGTGTGTTTATAAGATCAGCTCCAAACAGATAATCCAGAGTAAATGAATTATCAAATCATTCTTCACTCCAGTGTTACCGAGTCACCAAATATATTCTTGGTATAAAAAAAACCATAAAGGAACTTGTCAACATAAGGGAAGTCTTTCCTAAATTCCCTTTGGACTCTAACATGAAAGTCTGCCTTTCCTACTTATTTCAGCGGCACAGCATTTTCATTTGTGTTGCCTCTTGCTTTCTAGAACTTAGCAATGTAAATCCACAATGTAACACCACCTCTCTGTATCGATGAACACAGAAGACCAGATGAGAATTATGGGTTGAACATCCAATTGCCAGGGTTGCTGCTAACAAAACACTAACAGTTTTATCTTTGAGATGAGATTTAAGCAATCACAAGTCCCTGAATAAACACTTGCAGTACTTCTGCCCAGGTGCATTATACTGCTTTATCAAACACATGTATTTCATTAAATCTACTAAAATCTTTTTTTGCAGCTTGCATAGATCTCTTCCTGCACATCTTCTACAGACATTTCACGGATGAGTTTGCACATGGTCTACTCATTAGCTTGATAGGAACTGTAAATAAAGGCTGTAAGAGACCACCCTGGGTTTATAGGTGTATTTTCTTGCTTTAAAAAAATTGAGAACTCTGCTATTAGAGTCTTTTCCTGAGAAATTTAAATTCAAAATAAATACTGACAAGCAGAAAGCTGGTAAAATTCTCAGCTCATTATAAAAGCACAACTGAATACAGCAAATGTAGAAAAACATGATGAACAGAAATCTGCAATGTCCTTTATTCCCTGCCTCTTTCAACACTCCCAAGTGTTTTTCATCTTTCAAAAATACATTATCAGTTTCAAACTGGGATAATAATCCTCTGAAACAGTTTTATTTGCTGAATAATAATTCTTCCACACATAGTCAGCTGAGTTCTCTCACCAGGTATCTACTAAACAAACACAATGTTGAAAATACTCTTCTCTGGCAAGTGGTCTCATTTTCTTTCAAAAAAGGCTCATGCTCTCTCTCAAACAATGTTTTGAAAGATAATTCTCAACATGTGGGATTTATCATAGTCCAAAGCTTGCTTCTGACATGTGATTAACTGTTTCTACCTGACTCGAGGGACACAGGCCAAAACATTCCAGCCTTATGCTCTTCCCTGCACCTAAAACTGTGCAGGATGGAAAAAGGAGAGAGACTGCACCATTCACACTTTATAAGCCAAAGGCCAAAAAATAGTATGAGGAGCAATTTTTATACAATTTGCTGCTCTATTTTAAGAACTGTCCCAGAATTAAATTCCTCTGCATTTATCATGTCCCAAGGATGAAATTATTTATGCAGTGCATCAGATGCTATTACAAGGTTTATCACATCATAAACACAGCTTATAATGCATCTCTAGTATGATATGCACACTAACAATTTTGCTCGACGAAAGCTATCCTTATGCCTTTTATCATTCAAGCATGTTAATGAGTTCTCCCAAAAGATTATTGAGGAGTCTAATAGACTAAAAACCTATTTCAACAATTCTTTTACAGTCTTTCAATGAAGCAATGTGAACTTCTGCATCTAAATGATCCTTTCCTTAATAACTCTGGAATAATCACCCTCTTGCACTTGTGCCAGGCCATTAGGGTATTTTAACAAATTAATGAATTTATAATTTCATGAGAAGCTGTACCAGGAGAGAAATTATCCTTTGGAAAAAAAACATCTACCTTGTATGAGGGATGTTTGCACTGAAGAGCTTAGATCCTCTTCTTCCAGCACGGAGGTGTAAATGACGAGACTGACAAAAAAAATCAGTGTTAGCAAGAAATACCCCAAACCATTGCAAACAACTTCTCTTTGATCTCTTAAGGTCGTTTTCTAATAGAGTACTTAACATCAGCGGAAACACTTAGTTATTCAGAGGATTTCTTTCCAGTTAGTTATTTGGATATGTTTCTACACCTCCTAAGTTCCAGGGAATGAGCAGGTTTTACCCTACTACTTAATGGAAAATGCTTAATGTCTCACCAGAAGTCCCTTCCTCAAGAGTCAGAGAGACAAAAACCTCACACAGACATTCTGCACCTACAAGCTGGGTCTGAAAAATAGCTCCACTTGAACTGACAGAGAACATAATTCAGCAGAATAGTGTATCAGAAAGTGCTCCCCACCTCCTTAGTCAGGCCTCTCAACCACCAGGATGAGCTAAGCACTCCCTGAGCTATTCTGCTAAAGACTTCTGCAGGCTACACATGGATGGAAAAGAACTGCAGGCAATGCCAGTGGCACACCCAAGATCCCTGCAGAGCAGGGGACGTTCATGCAGTGCTTTCCAAGCAGAACCACGTGCCTGGGCTGGCAGCTGCTCTGCCCCTGCTCCTCACCAGCCTGTGCCCAAAGCAGGCACCTGCACCTCCTCCAGCTCAGCGCTGGTGTGCACTGACACGACAAAGTCTCGTTTCTCTGCACAAGGCCATGCACAGGTTCCCCAGGGACAGGGAGTTTGTTCTCAGGAGGGCCTGAGAACAAACTGTTCTCTTGGGCCCATCTTCCTGGCCTGTATGACTGCGGGAAGTCATGGACATTCCTCTGCTTTTCTTTCCAGCATAAGCAAATGGAGTCAGAAACACCTATTTAATAAGGAGCTGTACTTTCTGCCCTTCCACTAGTTCAGTGACTTTCCTCTCCTGCCTGAATGTAGTAAGGAAGATTTAGGTGAAGATAAAAATTACAATAAATTACATTAAGTTCCTAAACCTGAACTTCTTATTCTTAAACTATTTCTTTTTCACTCTCTCATGATTTCTATCAGCTTATTTCAAATAACCAAATTATTTTTGTAGGAATAAAATGTTTAGCTATGCCCAGTAAGAGTTCCTTTGCCCTTGTCTAAGCTGCCATCAGACGATTTCTTTGTCTTCACACTTCCTTTATTCTATAATAGACCTTGCATTTCAAGTGCTTCAGTACTCCTTTTGTGTTCTGCTTTAAAGATCAAACTACAAATTAGTTTTATTATATAAAACGAGTTCTTGCCACAAACCCAATATTATGTTTCCTTTTTCCAGTTACATTTCTAATTCTTTAGTTGTGTAATTTGCCCAAACCATTATCTTGTATTGACACAGTTGGCAAGCTGCACAATGCAAAAAACATTCTATTACTGCACAATTTTCAATAAGCAAGCTTTGCTACATTGAATTTTACATAGCCTGCTTGAGCAAGGTCAAACCTGCATTGCCAGTTATTTCTTACATCAGTTGGTGTGATTAAATTGAATATATAAATCACTGAGTTGTTAAGTCTTGAACTATAAATAAAGACACTAATAGGCCATTTACTGTTAGTTTTCTTCCAGTATAGTGGGACTACTTGTCCAGGAACAGATGTGAAAAATATTGTAAAGATTTTAGATTATGTATAAGATTTTTTTCTGACTCACTAATATTTTATTTCTAGATGACAACAATCTAGAAAGAGTTCATATCCAAGAAGTTCTTTTTGATTACTTCTTTGAAACTACCCTGTGAAAGAAGTCCTTGCAAGCCCTCTGCAGTCTGCCTGCTCTGGATGTCCCTATTATAGATTTCAAGAGTCTTATGAGACTTGCTGAACTACAACAGCCTCTTATTATCACTAGATACACTAATACACTTCTCAGCAGTTTCACGTGTACTTACTGATAGTGTTATTGGAAATCTGAAAAGGGAAACTTTCCAGTTCAATAACTAACGAAATGTAAAAAGAAATCAAATGAACACCATTATTCATACCTTTACCTGAAAAGACACGACAAAAAGCCCACAGGTACTGGATGCTAAGCTGTGATCTAAAGCCCAGGAAATCAAAAGCAAGAATGCACACCACAGTACAGCTTTCAGACAGGTCTAAAGGAGTCACCAGTGTCACAGTGAATTTCCCTTCCAAAAGAAATGGAACCAGCTTGCCCACTGCTAACAGTGTTTTTCAATACTTTGTTGCTGTATTTCCTCAGCTTCACCAGTCTTCATTTGTTTGTAAATATATTTCCTTTTGGGAAACTTCATGAGGTTTCTGCTGAGCCACTTCTCCATCAGGGTGTGATCCTGCCAGACCTCCCAGTCCTGTGCTTTCTGCCCCCTTGCCATGGGGACATTCTGTGTCATCACCCAGGTCATTAACGAAGGCACTTGACAGTGCTGGTCCCAGAACCTGTTCAGTCCATCTGAAGCATTCTCTGTGTGGTGCTTCCCAAAAGTACCCCTGAATTTAAATGTGGTCACCTGAGAAGTCAATAACATGTAGTCAAGAAAATGACAGCTCAGACTACTTTCCTGGATTTTACAGGAATGCTGTGGCATAGGCTGATATGATACATAGCCTGACTCCATTTCTCTGGGGCAGCTTTCTACTGCCTTAACCATGAAACCATGCTTTTAATCTTCCTGAAACTCTCACCCTGCAGATTCAGCTGGAGTCTAGGCAGGAGGAGTGATAACATCAGTCTTTCTTATCACATGACATTGATTCATCCCCAGTGCTCTGCAGGACACACAAACTGAATGTAAAACATCATGAAAAATCATGCAATTTAAAAGAATTTTATCACAATGACAGTATTTCAGAGGGGTATTTATATCTCATTAACAACAAACTGCTGGGGAAGATAAGCTGCTTTCAGCTGCAGGAAGTAAGCAATTGCAAGAAATGTGGCTACACACCTAGTGAAGGATTACTGAAACCAGACTGCCTGCTAAACCAGAGCATTGTTTCACCTGGGGGTATTTAAAGAGGCTGCAAATCAGCTGTACAAGCTTTCTCCCAACTCCAGTGATTAGACAGATTTTCTCAGATTATCTGTTAAAATTTAAGGTAACAAATCTCCTGGAGTACTTCTCTTTCTCAAAGTGACTCCTAAAGCAGATTGAAGGATTACAGATCTACTTTATGGTCATTTTAAAATACTTCCACCCTGACTAGAGAGAGGTTTTAAAAAGCTTTCTCTGAAATTTTAACAAAACTACAGATAGGAGGCCTCATTTTCTCTTTTAAAAGGTAGTTTTTGTGTATTTTTCCTCATTAGTGGAAGTGTTAGTTTGGCATAAAAGCACTGCTAAGAGCCCAAGTCTTTGCACTAGAATATAGGAATTCTCCTTTCCTCTTCGCCTTCTTCCTTATCCCCACTGTTTATCCACAGAAAAAGAGGATAATTCAGATCTGGCCAATTCAGATGCTAATATTGTTAAAAAGTATTTCTTTTAAGAAATACTCTGCCCTGTAATTACCCAGCAATTTTTCACTGCCTTTATTTTGTTTTTTGAAGTGTTTGCACTCTCACTATCTTTGGTCATCTATTCCGTGAGCTCCAGAATTCTTTACTGTGTCCTTTAAAATGAAAACATACCTAAGTTTGTCCAGAATCAGTCACTTTCCAAGTACACAGCCACACTATAAAATATCTCACAAGTGCTCACACTACCCTCAGTCAGTGGGACTACAGAAATATTTTTTATTACATTGAGGCAGTTGCATGATGAGATGCAACCCCATGAGATGATAATGGTCACTGAAAGGGAAAATAGCATCTCTTACAAAAGGTGAGGTCCAGAAAGGATTTATTACCCAGGTGTTTCTGCAAGGAAGCCCAGCACACTCAGTAATGAGTTAAACAGACACTAATTTGTCTTGTGTTTGTGCTATTCCTTTCAAATGAAGCAAGGCAGGAACACCTGTCGGATTAAGGGATGAGAAGAGATAGAGATATTTTTCAACTGTCTGAAACTGGCAAACTTCCCCTCTAACTAATGTACATACATGAACACTACAAACATCTGGAGACCAGCAAGGCAGAGACCCCACAAACATCCTGACCTCTATTACAATGTGAACACAAAGAACAACAAATCATTTGAGCAAATTCTTCAGGGTTAAGTTTGTGTGTCTCTGGAGATTACTCTGCAAAGAACAACACACATATGCAGCTTCTTCAAAGCAAAGAAGTGAGAACATGTTTTTGTCGCTGAGTGATGTAAATAATAATGCCCTGGAATTAAACCTGGGCTGAACTTCCCCAATCTAAATTGATTCTTGTATGAACTGACATTCCATTGCTTTTGAGAAGCCAAATATAATATATTTATGAATCTGACAGATGTCTTCAATATTACAGTGCTGTCAGCAATCCTGCCTCTCTGATGTTTAATATTTCATATCACAACACAGAGTATTTTCAGAGAGCTACTATGTGCTGAGAAACCTCAGAGGAGAAATCTTGGGCTACTGATGTCAATGACCACTCATGCTGTGCTCTAAAGGAACAGCAGAGTGGCCATTTTGTGTAATACTGGCTACAGAATGCAAACTGGATTAAACAGAATTTGAAAAATACTGACTTTTGATGGAGCTGGATCAAACCTGGTTGTAAGAACATAGAATCTTTTTCAAATAGAAAAATCCTTCCCTGTTAAGACCGAAGGGAGTATTGTCACCTAATTTAGAAGGGATCACACTGTCAACATTAATAGGTGTGAGGTCAACCACATTTCTCTTTGTGCAGTATTGCTAAATAAAAGTTTGAACAGCTTTGTCTAATTTCACATTCCCCATAGATTAGCTGTTAATACATCAGAAAGGATTAGGCTGTGAATCAACAGTTAGATCTCAACCACCCTAACGCTATTCCCTCCAAAAAACCAAAGCAACAACCAGTAAACCAACCAAAACCAACATCAATGATTCTGTTTGCCTTCAATGAGCTCTAAGGCAGATTCCTCCTCTCATAGCCAATTTACCTACACAAAGGACAGGAATAAACCTCTAGCTTTTCCTGGCACCATCAGACTTGATCACAGCATCAATAATTAAAACCACTCCTTGCTCAACTAATACCATCACAATAATAAGCGACAGAATGAAAAGGAAGAAACCTGCTGACCTGCAGATTTATGTGACATAAACTAGTATTGATCCAGTTGTTGAAGTTTAATGTAATTCTAAGATAAACCAAAGATATTGGAAGAAGAAAGAACTTCCTCTTGTGTGAATAAATTCTGTCACAGCTGTAAATCTGATTCATGGACCTGCCAAATGTGCTTTCCAGTACTTTTAGAGGAAGAAGCTCAAAGATATCTTATGGGCTTATGTCAGGTTAGGAATGCAGCTGGTAAAATGAGGGAAGGCATTGAAATAATTTTAATTCCATCTCTGTAATCCAGGAAAATTGGTAAATATCCTTTCAGCCTTCAAAGACAGTAGAAACATTATTTCATCAGCTCTGTATTGCAAATTAAGGTTTTTTTTAGAGAGTTTCCTTCAATTTTATGGAAACATGAAAGCTGTTTTGGTATGGTTCCTTTTGGCACACAGCAGTAATTAGGAATTTAGGCTGGCCAGCCATTTATTGTTTGATTTGTTCCTATGGCCACACAACATGGCTTCCATAACTTATGCTAAATATCTCATGTGAGACCAATTCGAATTTTGGAAACTCATCATCATTAATATCCATTTTCTATTTATAAGACAGTATTCATTAACCACCTACTGTTATTAATGTCTTGTATTATGTTGAACTACACTATACTATATATTAGTACATACACCCACACATTCTATACTAAGCTTTTTTCCTCTTTTCCCTACAAAAATACCGCTTACAGATCAGTTTGTTTTTACATCTAGTTTTCTTTACCATTCTATAAAATCCTTGAAAGCTGCAGTCTTGTTAATAGGTGCTACATGGATATTAATAGCAACTGATATCAAAGCCACCAGGTCAAATGAATGCTTACTTAAGATAGCACTTTTTGTCACCAAGATAAAATGCCTTGTTAATGGTATGCATAAAAACAATTGATTTTAATTTTCTGGCATCTGTTTCAGTTCTCCTCACTTATTAGTGACTACCATCCATGACTCTAAGGGAAAGCTGCTGAAAAAAGATGTGCTTCATGTCCAGCTGGAGCTAAGCAGCTGCAAAAATTTTCAGAGGTGCAATGGTTGCTCAAAGATTTGATTTTTTTTATTAGACAAATTCAGGTACAGCACTGGAAATCCCTGTGACATATGAATGCTACCATTTGCAGGATCCCATATGCTCCACATACACAGTACAAAGTTCCAGCCCCAGTCAAAACACCCTCAAATTCTCTATCACATCCACAAAACCACCACAGATGTCCAGCTAAACTTTCTGGAACTGCAGCACTGCAGTGTCAGGGCCCCCACAGAAGGCATAGTTCAGCCTACATAAATGTGGCACCTGCGATAGCCAGGCTCCGTCTGGGCAGCTCTACTGGAGCCACTGAGAAGTGCAGCCAGAATTCATGTTCTGGAATAGCCTGAAGCAGAACAAATATGATGATAAAGGTAAGTAGGATCTCCTGAAATGTAGATTACATGAGCCTGATGCCTTAAATGGCCACCTAGAAACAGAGAATAGGAAATAGAATAGACAGGAAAAAAGGAAGGATTTATTTGAAAGGCCTTCAGAGGTACACTCTGGGCTCCAGAGGGTCCTGCCTTGGTGGATACCAAAATGGACAATGACAGCTCACGAGTTCTTCACACTTTTATATCGGCATAAATTCACCAACCAGACCTCAGCCAATGATGGAATTTCCAGAAGAAGGTTTACAGTCCTTGGGCCTGGGACAGTCTGAGTGTCCTTGCAGAGCGAGCTGGAGAGGCTTTGTTATGTCTGTGTGAGCATGAGAGAACAGCACTGAACGAGCTACAGGAACTTCAGAGTTACACTGGGCAGTACAGGATTTGAAAAATATAAAAGTTAAAACCTAAGACATCAAGCTTTAAAAATGTTGTTTCATTTGTCCTGGGTCTCAAGAAATGAGAGGCAGCTGGGAAGCACAGGCAGCAGAAGACTGACTCTGCTGATCAGTGCAAAGCAGAAAGGCCGAGCAGGGAGTCACGTGCAGATGGACCAGCAGCTATCAAGGAGCTGACAGAAGATTCCTGCAGCAAATTCCTGGGAGTCTCCAAACTGAGGAACACATTCAGATTCAGAGGGGAGAGCAGTGGGAAGGACTACCTCAGATGCTGTACTAGAAGAATACATCTTTATACTTGCAGAAGAGAAGGAGAATCTTGTGGAATAGTAAGTAAATATGGGAAAGGTGAATAGTGAACCAAAAGCCAGAGAAGTGATGTAAGCCCAGAAAATTACAACCTACCTTGGGCAGGATATCAACCATGGAAAAGTATCAGTGGAAAAGGCAGACTGCCTTTGATAGACATTGAGGAAAATAAGGATGGAAATTCATGGTGCTATTAGCAGGGCTCAGTACAGACAAAAGTGAACAGATTAATAGAGGCATAGGCAAGGCAGTGATTATCTGTAAAGATCCTCAGTAAATAAGGAAGCTGATTCTAGTAATAATATCCTAAAAGATATTATGAGGATTTCAGAAATATCTTGCCTGTGCCAAAATTTTGTTTATCCTGGGAAGATTCAGAATGTAGAAGGACAACATTTCTATTCTGCTTTCTGAAAAGAGAGAAATGCTGTAACAAATCCTGTGCCTGAGGCTAACCACAGACAACTCCAAGGCTGACAGGAAGGTTTTGTGATGACTTCTGCTCCCAGTGGCTGAGAACACGCCCGATTTCAGCAATCAGGCTGGGATGCACTCCGGGCTTTCCACACAATTAATCCCGCCAAAAAGCAATTACAAAGATCCCAGTCAACAGTGAGCTAATGAGTACTGCAAAACAGCACTCATCAGCAGTGAAGGACAGCCAGCATCACTCTACACCCTCCCCAGGAATCTTGCGTGTGGAGCATCAAGTCACAGGGCCCAGCAGTCCTGCACTAAGGGCACACTGCTCGGGGCAGATTCACTGCCACAGGGACCTCCTGCACCTGGTGGGCAGCAAACTGCTCCCACGAGGACTGTGAGCAATCCAGCTGGCGTGCAAACCACTCGGAAGGACCTGAAGCTGGTATGAACTCTTACAGGACACAACACTCAGGCTCCTCAAGATGCACATTTCCCGTCATTTTGATCATGGTAATTGTAACATCAGCCCTAATTCTTTAAAGAAGACCTTTGGCAAAAATCTGCTACTCTTGGGAACAAAGTGCATGTGGTAAACTGGCATGACCAGGTCAGAGGGAGATGATGACAAAATGGAACCACGTGAAAGACACTGTGACTCAGGAGCGGAGCCAGCTGATCCCTAGGAGCCACTGGCAGAACACTGCTGCTCTCCTCTGGATAGGGGGAAGTCTATCGGAGGCAGAGCACAGCAGAAGGGGCAGCTGTCCCCACAAGGAGCTCCACTCAGTCAGGTAGAGCACCACACATGGTTACAGCTGCAGTGCAGCCCCTTCCCTTGCCTCCTGAAAAGAAAAACCAACAGGACTAAAGACAATGTCCTTATCTGGTCTGGAAGCAGTGCAAGACCAAAATCGGGTACCTTTCCATCTGATACTAAATAATGAAAACACAACTGAAACTCTCCAACCAAAATGTGTACAAGAAAGTTCCTGTGGTGACCTTGACTATGTAAAGAAATGAATAATTTTTTACTATCTGGAATTTAAAATACTATAAATAGTTATACTACCTATAATCTCCTTTGTTTTCCTCTGGATTCTGAGCGTAGTTGCTGCCATGGAAAACATCTGAAAGCAGACTCTTCTCTTTAATAACAGCACAGAGCCATTAAGCTGAAAGAACAGACCAAGGAGGATGGCATTGTAAACAGTGAGTGCTAGTGAAAAAGGGGAAGCACCAAGTGGCTGACATTATAAATACTAATTGCATTTTTCAATAATAAATTAATTTTGCACATCCATTTTAGGTTTCAATTTATTTTGGGATGTATAGACACTATAAAAGGTAAAGTGATTTACAGAATACACATACCCAGAATGCAGAGAAATGAGAACATGTGATGAGTTATGGAGGTGTGCTTTATAAAGACCACTATAAAATCGTAGCTTTCACATCAGAGAGTGCTGTACAATCCAATTCAAACCTCATATTTTATACAAACTTAAATCGATTCCTTGTTTCAGAGGCAAGGCTAAGGAGGGAGGTACGGATGGCTGAAGGGAGATATTAGCTGGGATTGCTACTCAGCGGGCCAGGAACAGATACGAGAAACAACAACACAGAGGGATTGAAAAAGGCCTGTTCTGGAAAAGGAAGAACAGAATAAGTGACCAAGGACCAGCTATTCTAATGGCATTTTTTACACTGTATGAACTGTATGGTCAGGGAGATCCAACAACAGAAAATAAAATGTTAAGTGGATGTTGGAGTTTAAGGGATTCTCTTTTTCTCTTTGTTTTTCTCTTAAAGGAATTTTTCCCTATACTTTTGTTGCTAAGGGATAGATTGCTGGGCACTTAAAAGAGACAAAAAGACCTGGCCGAAGGGGAAGGAGTCCAGCTGGCCTTCTACCTGGGGTTTTCTCATTGGGGCAGAGATGCCATGAGATTTGAACTGGCAAGAAGGGGCTGGGTACCACCCCTGCATCTCTTGTTCTCCCAGCATCTGGAGGAGAGAGAAGCCACACTTGTGGTGGAGGGGATTCGTCGCCTTTTGCAGGCTCCTGCCTTCTGCTGCCTCCCTCTCCTGAGCCGGGCCAAGGCTGCCCTGCTCCCGCCACCCCTCTGCCGCTGCTGCGAGCCCTTACTACACTGTTACACTGCACTCCTGCCTGCAGAGATGTCCAGGGCTCCCGCTGCAGCTCCAGAGCTTGATACATCTCATCTCCAGCCCGGGATTTGGCTCCGTCCCTGCTGTTCCAGCCTGCTGTTCCCGAGGGTCCTGCCCCAGGGGTTTGTGCAGCAGCTTCTCGGCGCCATCACCGCGTGAGGGCCGAGCTCNTTCGCCTTGTTTTATATTTTTATATATATATATATATATATCTGGGGCCTGCTCTGTTTGTGATCACTGCCACAGCTACTGCTGCCTGTTCGCCTTGTTTTATGTGTATATATGTATTAGTAAACAACTGTTATTCCTATTCCCCATATCTTTGCCTGAAAGCCCCTTAATTTCAAAATTACAATAATTTGGAGGGAAGGGGGTTGCATCTTCCATTCCAAGGGAGGCTCCTGCCTTCCTTAGCAGACACCTGTTTTACAAACCAAGACACTGGGGCTTGGGAAGGGGAATTCTGGTGTGTGATTTGTTACTTAAGGGAAAGCACTACTGGGAGGAAGGATAACCATTTTTATTTATACACAACTCATCAATTTTCTAAGTGTTGCTGTACCTACCTGTTATATATATTCTTTTATCTTCCAGTAAAACCATTACTATAATTGTTTACTAAGGTGTATTTTTATGCAAGACAAAATGATACATTTTAGAGCCATGTAGAATTACAAATTTCATCTGGAAAAATGTATATCTTACCATGATCAGCTTGATTTTATTACCTTATTCAAATGAATTTCTCTTCAATAATCATTAGAACATACTGTCTGCTACAGCCAAAGCTCCCCTGGCATCCATTTCAGAAGCATGGTGTAACTTGTGGGACTTTGAGTACAGCTACTGAAGTAGGCCTGGAACACATTTAAAATAAAATTACATATCCAGGCAGAGGCAAAATGGATCCCCAGATCTAACAATTCCCTTCCACACAGACACAGGAAATAAAAATTACAGGGACAGATTTGATTTTAGACCATATCTTACCTTTCCAGTACATCTAGTTTAAAGGTTCCTCAGTTCCTGACAGCTCAGTGTCTTACTGAGGTAGGCTTTTTTAAAGCTGGATTTAAAATGAGCACGATTCTCTCAGCAGATCAGAGAACACTGAGTACAGCTCTGTAACAGGGTCTGCTGTTTGACACACAGCAGTGCTTCCTGAGCCTAACTCCAGTGTTAAGAAGGTTGTTTTATACTCTGGGTTTTTTAAAAAAGTTACTACTTTTTCAAATAGATATTTCTTTCTATAAAAACATGAGGCATTTTATGTATGACAGATCCTTTTACATATGGAAGTTTATAAATATTCTTCTCAGATTTGCTGTTTTCTCTTTAACTTTTTCCCCATGGAGTAAGGAAGATATCAGTAAAAAATTGTCCACTGCAATCCAACTTATTAGCTTAGAAGAAACAGACATTAAAGATTAATTTACCATCCTGAATTAGGGAAAGATTCTCTTTATTAGGACACTATCTAATGCATTGTAGACAGTTAGTGACAACTACTCTAAAAGTGTTATTTTGCATCAACATGGCATTCCACTGTAGGTTAAGTGAATTGCTCCATTTTTTGCTTTTGTTGCATCCAAAGTTTTGAATGAGAACATCAGTTTAATAAATTATTTGTAATGAAAATAACAGATAAGAGGAAATGACTGAAATAGCTGTTATGAAGGAGGTCTCAGATCGTTAATCTGCTATACAGAGGACCAAACCTGCCCAGAAACTGTGGCAGCAATGGAGATCCACGTACACATGTTGTATGCATGGGGTAGATCATCTCCTGGAAAGAGAATCACTGAGACCAATTATAAGGGAGTTCTACAGCTGTTCTGCACTATTTGATTCAAGGATTATACCATTACTTTCAGATTTATTGTTTTGGCTGGCTTTGGAGGCAAGAGAATTCCTAACTACAGCAGAGAAAAGCCTGAGTTAAAAACGAAATAGCCTCTAGATGGTATGATTAGTACCAAAGTGTGCAAGAAAGAACTATGTGCTAAATTCTGTCTGTGGCCATGCTCTTACCTTTTAACATCAAGCTCTGATGAAGTTATCCCCAAGTCACTCATAAGATATCCAAAACTGCTCCCAAAATTACTGACAGTCATGAAATGATTGTAGAGGCCTTCACATAAAGGCAGAGGATGATACCAGAGGCCCCAGGGATATCATCACTAATAGTTAATTACTGTCTGCAACATGAACAAGGAGCACAAAGAACTGTGCATGAGGTGAGCCTGTGAACCCACAAAGAAAGAAAATTAAAGTGATCCTCATCGCTCATGAGTATTACAGAGTAAGAACACTACTCTGTTCCTTCTTTTTTTTGCATCCTTGAAAAAATGAGGAAAAAAAGGGTCAACAATGTATGTCCATACATAACTTGAATTATTTCACTACTGGCTCTCTGACAACCTTCCAGTAAAACATCAGCTATATTTTCTTACATCCTCTCAGATACTATATTTCTCAGATCAACTGAAACTGAACACCTTAAATATAATGTGACTTTTTTTGGAATTCAGAATTAAATGAACAAACTAATGACATTCAACAGAATTCAGAACACCAGCTGCCTAGACAATAATTAAAGTTAAAGCAGTGATTTACAATGGCTATCAGAAGAGATTTAAAACAAATCTTTGTAATCAATAAACAAAACAGGCCTTGAGAGCAATAGCTTATGCTGGCAATATACACCTCCTGAAGGTTGCAAGATTTTTTTTTTCAAGCTGTCCGTATCCCCTATCCTTATTTACAGCAGTTATTACCCTCCCTGGCAGGTCCCAGAGCAATGCCCTGGTCTCAACAGCGTAAAGCTGTCCAGCTCCCTCTGGCAGGCTTAGGCTGATGCCACACCTGAAAGCTGCCAACCCTGCACCAACGTCACACTAGGTAAGAGGGGAGATTCAGAAATGCAATAAAAATAATTTTAAAGGGATGACAAGCATTTGTTTCTGAAAAGCTCTCAGTTCTATGATGACATCACTCTTCCAAGTCCCTTTCAGTTCCTGCTCATCTACACTGGATTTGGTAATTTTTACAGTTTTCTGCACACTCAATATTCTTTGCTTAACAAACCTTCACAGTTCATCTGTGCAGAAAAACACAGCACTGCAGTTGGAACTGGCTCATCCCCTGAATAAATGACCATTTCTTCTCATAAGAATTGTTCTAATTCCAGAGCCAGAGCCAATGCCATTTTGTTATCAGTTACATTGCTGATAAAAGAAAGAAGAAAATCTGTCTCAATTCCTACGCAATTAAGACAGATCAGAGAGAACAAGGAAGTATAATCCCTAAAAAAATGACATTTCCTTTCCAACCTTCTCCTACTCTATATGGAGCCAAAACTGAAGAGAAACAAAGCTTTTGAAATGTGAGGAGCTTCAGATACTAATGAACTCTGAACTCATTTCTAACTGCTGAAGTTAATTCATGACATGGGAGAAACAATTTCTCCAAATGAATGTAGCTCTTCTTTTTCCCTAGGGCTCTTGGAGAGATGAAAACAGGAGGCTACAGGTAGAAAATGCCATGATTCACAGTCACTGAGTAAGAATTCCAAATAACCCCTATGTAAAATTAAACCCAGATAAATCCAGCTAAAGAGTAGTTTAATTTTCAAAACCTGTTGGATTTGGCATCCTAAGAAAAAGCAGTTATCTCATATTCACCTGGCATACCTGTGACTTCATCTTCACTTAAGCAATAAAAGATACTGTTTTCAGTATAGACCAACTGTGCAGACTCAAGTCATGTCTAGGGCTTTTTTAGAAAATTTTTCACACCTTCACTGGTCGGTTGGTTTTCCAAGAGTAATTCCATTAACGGGGAACTGCATTCAATAGTCTACCAGAAGGACAACACTTTAATTTTAAAGAAACAGTGTGCATATGAGTTGGAAAAATCTAAGGCATACAGCAAGCCAAGGAGGATTGCTGCTAATTCTAGGACTGTGGTCATCTTCTTGTCATGAAGAACCTTAGTACCCCCAGTGATATGGTTGAAGAAAATCCTCTCTAGAGTAGTAAATGATATTTCCAGCCCGCACAATCTGGACAAGTTTTCCAGAGAAAGAAACAGTTTTTGCACTATTTTTATTTTATAGGCTCAGCTTCTTTCCATCATAAAAGATTAAACTTGACCATGACATGTACAAGTGCCAAGCACATTTTCATTGCTCCTTACATGCCCAAAGATCATGGAGAAGCATTAAATGCAGGGAACTGTTAGAACATACAGGCACATGCTGGAACACAGACATAGACGAAGATATACATTTATTAACAAGCAAATGTAAAAAAGGCTGAATTGATGACTACAAGCTTAGACATGGCGGGGTTCTGGTAAAGTATCTGTCCAGTTATGTCACAAACTATAGACTGGATGCAGATTTCATGAACAGCTGCACAGCTTATGGTATGAGATAATGATGCATATGAACAAACATTAATTTAATATTAAGCTGATATAACTTGACTTCCTGATGTTCAACACTGTATTTTTAGTCTAAGAAATACCTCTGCTTCAGTTCAGAGTAAAGCACAACAATTTTAGCAGCATTAGGCTGTGGAATTTCTAGCTTTGGTCTCAAGTTATAAATTTAAACTGTAACAGTGAGAAGCCCCTAGTATTGTAATATTTAACTTATCAGTTCTCTGGTGTTTTCAAATGTTCATCAAGACTATCTATGTTCAGTGGGAGCAGCATGCCTCCATAAAACATACAGACACTTCTTTTTTATCAAAACCCCCATTTATGTAACAGAATAAAAACTCCCCCGTTCCCAATTTGTAAAGATTATTCTGTTACATGGCCAGAAAAGCACTGATCCAAACCTTTAGAGAGCAGGAAGGAGAGCTGTAATGTTCTTTTCAGAGGCCTCAAAATAAGAGCAAAGTTATCCCCCTGATCTAAAAGGGCTGCAGCAGTTCTGAACTGGAACAACTGAGGCTCAAGCCTCTGCTGCACTTACTGCATACTCGAACCACGGCTAGGAATGATTACAAAGCCAGCGTTATCTCCCCACTGAAATAAGAAAATAAATAAACCAGGAAGGCAGCACTTCTCTAACAGACATTATTAGGATCAGCTGGCTTCCCTAAATAAGGCATTCAGTGTTAGATCGCTTATCTCAGCTGATGGCTTTCCTATGCTGGCTATGGGCTCCCACTGGGGCACTGCTCCCCGAAGCGCAGCAGCCGCCCTGCCTCCCCAGGGCACAGCAGGGCCAGCAGGACACTTATGGGCAGCTCTGCCACAGTGATAAAAACAGGGCGAGGAGCAACTCTCCTTTCAATGCCTTTATGAAAGGTCAGCTTGGGTGGGGGCCTGAGGGGTCACGCACACCGCTGCTGCTCCCAGGAACGACACGGAGGAGGAGGAGGAGGAGGAGGAGGAGGAGGATGTGTTCAGCTTTGTCACCTGATATGGCAGAGCTGGGGCTTCCGTCCTCACGGGAGTCCGCAGAAACACCTCTTTGACTGGCTCGATGTCTAGGACCTCTATCTCAGTCCAGTTCTTTTTAGGTGATGGGTACTGTCTTAAAACTAAAAAAAAGGTTCAGAGGTCAGTCTTATTCTTTCTTCCTTTAGAGGTGTTGTTTTAGTCTTTTAATTGTTTGCTGGTTTGTTGTTTTAGAACTTTTTTTCACCAATTAGTGTCTTATGTCCTATCTGCATACAAGCTCTATACGTCATCTTTCTCCTCATGGTTGTGGGCGCCATTTTGGGGAGCAGCAGTTTCCCGATAGAAAAAGGTACAAGAACAGGGTTAGCCATAACAATGGGGTAACAATGGGGTAATTAACAAGAGCCATGGGGTAATAAAACGGGTATCACATTGGAAACAAGAACAATGGTATAACATTGGAACTTATTTTGCACAACAGCAGTGCACAGAAACCTCTCCCCAGCTACCTCCCCTCTGGAGTTCCTTCCTCCAACCCTCTCAGGCTGTGTCTTGCTCTGAGCACCACAAGTGTGTTCAGTGCAAATGATAGGGATGTCGAGAAGAGGAAAACAAGACATGTAAGTATTAATCACACATTTTAGTAACATTAAGGACCACTTCAGTGTTCTCTTTACATGGTGCTGGGTGGTCAGTGGGTCAGCTCCACGTCCTTCTCAGAGAGTGTCCCAGCTTTACAAGCACGTGAACTTCAGTGTCATTGGGGCACCTCGGTGCAGTTATCTGCTCACAGGCACGCTGACACGCTTAGGCTAATGGCAGCACCACACACATTCACAAGCACACTGAGATAGCTCAGTCCTATGTCAGCCGCAGAAAAAGAGGAGGAAGAGAGGCCTTGCTTGGATATATGAGGATTTATTCCACATGCATGGGGATCCAGAGCAAGAACCTCCAATACAGAGAGGGTCCAGGGGTTTTAACCAGGGGAAGGGGCCAATGGGAAGAGGGCAGAGGGGAGGAGAGTAGGCGGGATCAGGATACATAGCCCAGTGGGGAGGGGAGGAAGGAGGGACTAAGGAATGAGGGCCAATGGGTAACGGGGAAAGGAGAACTTTCCAGAGCAGGACACATTTAAGGGATACAACGAGAGGAGACAGCGTGGAGGATTGACAGGCTAACCAAATGGGATGTTAACCTGACAATACACTGCCTAAAGGGAAGAAGCTTTCTCTTCCTTACAGTTTGGGGAGAGATTACTTTCTGGTTGTCCCAGCCCCAGGCTGGGCCACTGCAACATTCTCTTCCTACAGTGGATTCCCTGTAGCCGAGACTTGTGCAGAATACATTCTCTATTAGTTTTTTACTCCTACAGACTGTTATTTTTTCTTACCTGAATTTGTCTACCATCCATTTAAAAATTACAATTTCCTCCTCCAAGAATTATACTCAAATCCAGGTATTGCATTTTTCTAGGAGCTGCACCTCTTCAAGGTGTTACTTAGATCTCAAAGTGTGCAGCACTCCTGCTACCAGATCCTGAAGTGCCTTACTTCCCTTAAAATTTTGTTCAAGGGGCTGAGAGCTGTTGAAAAGCCAGCTACCTCCCCTAAGTAATGTCAAACTACCCAGAATTTCTGTCCCTGAACTTCCACTCAGCCTCTGCTCCTGTTACAAATCTTACTCTCCCTGAAAAGCAAATCTGGCTGCTTTCAAAAGCCCTTCTCCATCTCACACCTCTGCCAGGTGATCCCTGAGCTCTCATTTCCTCTATCAGCAGAAGCAGGTGCAGCAGACAGAGGTGAGTCTGAACAGCAAATTCCACTGCAGTTCCATGCAGCTGAATAAAAAATGCTTTTGCTGTTAAAAAAACGCTACAGTTCTATTTCTAGGCAATATCCAAGGGGGTAATGTGGGATCTAACACTGACAGGAACTGTAACTGAAATACTCTTTCTCAATTCCCTATGAGGAGAGGATTCCTCACATATCCTTATCCATTAATTACAGCTCTAACTAGTGCTTTTAGCAACTCCTGCTGCACTTCTTCGTGTTCCAGGGAGACCTCTGGGAGTCAGAAATTCACAGCTGGAAGGGGATGCTGGGGCACTCACTCCTTCCACTAGCTCATATGAACTGCATGGAAGAAAAAATTAAAATAAATGCAGTCTGACACTCTCTCCAGTTTTCTACTTTCCTATGCCATGGGATTTATGTGCCTGTCACAGGGGGTTGTTTTAGGAGACCTAGCCGTGTGCTACCACTGCCAGTTACGCTGTCCAAGAAGCAATATACTGAGCATAGGGCATTTTTTCCTGCTTGCATATGATTTTTTAAAAAAACTTGATACTATCATCAAAGAATAAAGCAAGTTTCTGGCTTCACCATACCCCCAGCTCCACTTCCAAAAGCAGTAACTTTTGGAAAAGCAATGAAATAGATTTCCCTCACCCCAGAAGAGCCTTATACCTACCCTTATGACCAACCACAACAGCATTAGTTCACGAACACTCAAGAGTTGTACAGTGTCACCCAGAGCCCCAGCAAAGCTGACCTTGCACGTGCACACCAATGTAACACTTCTCTTATACTGACAACCCTTCCCCCAGCTGACAGAATGAAATTTAGAGTAATGTAATTCTCAATCAATAAAATTACTGAAGAAAGTAAAAATGGTTCTCTTTGTGCTGAAAAAATAGATAATAACAAGAGCTATTAAGTACAAATTTTCTTACTAAAATAGATATGACTGGATCTAAAAGAGTATTTCACTTGGAATAAATTTTTCTTTTAAGGGAAGTAGGCTAAAATCTATGCATGCCTAGAGAAACAGAACAAAACCCTACAACTGAACATCTACATATGCAAAGTTTTTAAAATTATATCCCTGACAGAGCTGTGAAAGGGATCAAGTCATAAATGTAGCCAATCTTGTGTTTCTGTTAAACAATGGTTGGACACCTTTGTGCTTACTGGTAACAATGCTTTTTTTCATTTTAGGGTCAGATTGATATATATCTACTCAATATAAAATTGGCATTATTCTTAAAAGTAGTAGTATGGGAGTCAAGGAATCATTTTTATCAGCCTGGTATTAATTTTTCAAGTCCAAAATATCTCATGAACCTGTAACATTAAAGACGTAATTCTGAATCCATTCACCAGCTCAACATATTTCAGAGAAAGAATCTGGATAAGTTCCTCAGCTGATACAGGTACAATGGAGCACATGAAGCTTTGTGGATTTAAAACAAAGCAGAGTTTGATCCAGAGACAGTTATGTGACTTGCCCACAGAAATAAATTCAGTCATCAGTGGACACGACACAGATCTCAATGTCTTTAAGGTCCCTTTCCACCCAAACCATTCCATGATTAAGAATATATAGAGTTTTGATCCTCACATTTAAGGCAGCTACATTAAAGCATTAATGTGCACTGGAAGACAGCTGGGGAAGAGAAAGGCACAGACAGCAGGGCATTCTATCACCGAAATCATGCAATGTTCTGAGCTGGAAGGGACCCACAATGATCATCAAGTCCAACTCTTATGGTCATACAGGGATCGAAACTGCGGCTGCAGTATTTTTAACACCATGCTCTAAACCACTGAGGTCGCTTCAGTCTAGCTACTGCCTATCACCACTTTTGCAAGATCTAGACTTAAGAGAGGAAAGTATTTCTGCCCATAAAGACACTACGGTGAGCATGAGGGAGGGAGAAGCACTGCTGCCTCAGGAGCAGAGAACAAAAACTCCAAGGAAAAAAATGTGTGAACTGATCATGCATACTTTAGAGCTATACCAGGAGAGATGTTTTAGTTATTCCATCATTACACTCCTGGGGCACGTTGATGGTGGAACATGAAATTTGCTTTCATTTACAGTGGCATAGACCAAGTTCCATAAAAGCAACTGCACGATGTTGACCTCATGAAGCAGCGGATCATAATTAACCACACAGTATTCTCCAATCCCCTGATGCTGGGGTAAGGCTGCCTGAGGCCTGCGTCTCCCTGTGACATCCCAGAGAGCCTTAGTAGGCTTGTCACAGGTTGGCAGACTCTGCAGCTTCCTCACTGCTGGCAGGCTGCTCCCTGATGGTAGCTGTGCCCATGGAGGCAAATTAAGAGGGAGGGTCTCTCCGCTGGGCACTAACACCCATTATTGGCAATAAGAAATTCTAAAGGGAAAGACCAAGAACAAAGCAGTTCAGGGGATTTTATAGGGGGGGAGGGGGGTGTGGAGAACATGAGGACCAATGAACATAGGGTAAAGGGGTGGATCCAAGGATGATTGACAAAACATCAACCAGTTGGGGAACAGCAGGGGAGGGACTAAGGAACAACAACCAATGGCACACCGAACAAAGGAGAACTTTCTGGAGGGGAAGGTGTGCCTTGGGGGATTGACAGGGTCTCTCCACCCATGGGGTGGGACATGGGTGGAGAGGGGAGAGGAATCCCCGCCTAAGAGGCAGGGGGAAGGGTGTGGCCGACCAAGGGGAGGAACAGAACTCAGGGAAAGGGGTAACCACGGGAACTGGGGTACAAAGCTACAGCTTGTAACTGAGGTATAGGACAGTCACAGAAACTGAAAACTCTCTAACAGAACTTGCTTTCCAACTTCTTTTGGTGCATCCTCAGCTTGCCCCAAGCTGAGGTACCGCAACAATCCCCTGTTCTTATTTTCTTTTATGATATGCCAGAGAACAAAGGATGAGAGAAGTCATTGATGGGATCCTCATATCCACCAAAGTCCACTTATTGTTCAGAATATCACACAAACAACATCCCTCATGCCAATCCTGCATCAGTAACAAGATCATGCTGTTTTCCAGCCTTAGATCATGAGAGATGTTGAGGTAGAGACCTATAGCAGTAGCCTTTCAGCTGTTTTGAAACTGCTAAGAATGAAGAGTGTCAGTACAGACTGACTCTTGGTGTCCTCAGTATTTGTTACAAGGCACCACATTAAACATCTGCATATGAAGATTTTCGAATTTTCTTGTCTCTGTGTGGAACTAGAACACAACTGGAAAGGAAGTGGTGAGTTGTGAAACAGTTCTGGTGATGCAGAGTATTCAAGTTTCATTTGATGCTGTACCCTATATAATTTAAATTGTTTGTTGATGCTGCACCTTAAAATTTTCCAGCTGCAGATATTTATTCAGATAATTTCCATGATATTTCTGGTATAAACCACTACAGTTTTAAAGAAAAAGAGACTTTGAAATATATGCTGTTATATAAAGATGAGAAGATATTTAATTTTTATACTCAAAACTTTCCATGTAAAGAAATTACATAGATACATTAAATTTAGATACATTTAATACATATATCTAAAAAAACAGCTTGTTCAACAGCAGCTGGCTAGCATTTAGACAGATGTATGATGAATGATGTTTTGAGAATATCTGAAGATAGATGAGTTAAAACAACATTTGGAAAACAAATTTTTATTAAAAATATAGTAACTATGTGGGCTTTCAAGTGTATACTGAATATTCATGGTGAGTCTTAATTAATATTTCCTGCAAAAGTTCTCTGCACCTTCACAGTGGCATATTTATCACATTTTCCCGAACAGAAACATTTTGCCGTTGAAATTTGATTGCTTCACTTGTAAGTTATAAAGATCTATACTGCCTCAGATGGTCTGAGAAACATCACTAACACAAAGGTGTTGCTCTCAGGAACACTTTTAGATTTTTTTTAGATTAGAAAAACATTTGCAGGGACCAGTTTTGGTTTTAGCCTTTGCTAAAACCTCTGGATCTGCTATTACAATTAGTCTGAACAGGTAGCCCTTGCTTTGCAACAAAGAATCCTGTGTATTGAAGGAAAAATTGCTCAGCTTAGATATAGTAAAACTCTTGAATAAAAATGACCCCACGAAACATCTCAGAGGGTTTGGTCCCCTCTTCACACCCAGCTGTTTAGATCAGGAACCTAGTTTTCAGAACCAGCTGATACTGTGATTTCCATGGAAGTCATTAGGAACACTGCACTCTGAACAGCATCCCAAGAAAGCTCCCTTAATCCAAACCTATGGAAACCTGCCGCAGCTGCTGCTCAGTACTGAAGAAGTCTGAAGTCACGAGGGGCTTTCTAACTGTAGAGTGTTGCCAGGGCTGCTTCAGCGCTGGCTGGGAGCTGGGGTCACTGCACCTCTTATCCTAGAAAATCTAACATTCCCTGCCAAGGGGAGCTTCTTACCTGGCCAGTTCTGGGTTTCTCTAGAGACAAGAACACAACAGCCATACCAACTTCTCTTCCTAAACCTGCATCATTGAGAATTGAAGATGAGACAAAGACCATCAAGATATCACTTAAGAAGGAGAGAAACCCTGGAGGAAGGCTGGCTTTGCTTCCTAGCCTTGTGTAGCTGTGAAGCTGCTGCTGGGCAAGATTTTGCATATAAATCCATGCCATAGGGTGATTTTCCCAGAATAATTATGGCTTGTATTCAAATCTCATTTACCTCCTCCCCAAAGAGGCAAGAACAAAAGACGGTACCTGGATATGGGGGAAAAATAAAGATACCAAATTCGGGATTTAAATAAATGAAGATATGCTGATTAACAGGATTTGCAGAGTCAATTAACCTGCACACCACCAGAGCTATACTGCCACCAGTACCTGCTGACAGCACCTCAGGGGAATCCCCTGGGAAGGCAGTCACTGTTGTTTGCTTCAGGTAATGCTTCGTGTAGTTAAAATTTGCCAGTTGCTTTGAGCAACTGGGTGTAAAGGGCTCACTTCTCTGTCCTAATTTGATGATGTGAATTTCTAAAGGAGGAAAATTAGCTTTCACATTTTGTCATTATTTTATTGCCAATTTTCCTAATAACTTACAAAGACCAAGAACTATGCTGAAAGCAAATTCTCGCATAGTAAGGGTGAAGAAAAAAAAAAGCTGAGTAAAATCTGATTTTCCTCATCATTGGTTCTTTCATATCCCAATAATCCATTTTTGGGACAGATTCTAATCTCAGGCGCAGTGTGGGCATCCCAGCATACCTAGGAAAAATCTGTTACTGTGCATCATGCGTGGTATTAGAATCTGGCCCTTCCACTGTAGATGGAACATTTGCATAAAGTTCTTATGACTTTTTATAATAGCCATATTTTCTAATATTTGCAACTGTGCACATTTTAGCCTGGACTGCCTTTCATTCCACAGATGGCAATTATGAAAAGCCCTCACATATGGACACTACAAAAATAAATGTGTCTGAGACTGCAAATGCACAAATTCCCACAGAGCCCAGCCCTGTGACCATGGCCCCTTTTCTGAGAACTTGGGCCAGCCTTAGGCCCTGCTCCCATAGTGAAGTCAACCAGCAACATCAGAAAGTCACTCAGACCCAAGAACCATCAATTACTATGATTTTACCCTGATCTGTTTCTCCAGCTTGAGAGTGAATGAACTTTCTGACTGTATTCAAGAAACCCTCTAGGCATACATTTATACACAGAATTAGCCCCAGGGAGATCAGTCACATCTCTAATTACTTGGGCAGATTATCAACATTTTATTCAGATTTTCCTTTTCTCCCCCCCACCAGCCAAGTCTGTATTTGAGTTAATGAGGCACAATAGGGGCTGCACACAGTGGCCTTTCTGAGCAGTTTTTACTGCTGTTCCAGGAATGCTGAGGAAGGGGCCAAGTTTTGCCCTGTCCCTGGGCTGGCACAGGGGGCCCTGGCACAAAGGGGCTGGTAGGCAACCACACACTGGGTATCTTAGGATCTTGGATGCTGTTCACCAGTGGAGCTCCTTAAATGTCTTTAAAACAATGTTCAATAGCACAGATGATTTTTCTTCAGGAAGACAATCTGTTGTTTGCCAGTTTATTCTCTTAAAACATTCCAGTCAACTCTACTGCAATCTCAAACACCAATTACTTTGTTTTCCAAGGGCTGCTCAAACCTAACTTCTAAGTACATGTTACTTTTTATTAAACCTAGATAGAAAGCACTCATTCCCTCTTACTTTTTTTGAAATTACCTATAATTCCTTCGTCACAGCCCTCCACTCTAACATCAACTTGTTCATAGCTAGAGGGGCACTAGAAATACAGCACGGCCTTCCTTTTTTTCCATGCATCTGAGATCAATGCAACTTTCTGCACGATTTAATGGCCATACAACCTGGAAATTTTAAGTGGTAGATAAATGTATATTATTATTTTGCTTCACTGAGATGTTCACAGCACTTTCATTTTGATTTTTCACCTGTCATTGACTAAACTGTCATCTAATACTGGCCTTAAGATTTACACTTATGTTTGCATAAAAATTGTCAGAGCTTCAGATCAAACTCTACAACATCTCTGATTTTTAGTAGGAATCCAGCTCCAGGTTTTTTACAGCTTGCTGTTTTTTTAATAACACAGCAATAACCTCACTTTTTTCATTTGCTGCATTTTCCTCCCAAATCTGAGGTGAAATACAAATTCTTCTTACAAGACCATTAATATCGCAGTAAGTTTTCCTGACTTATCTTTCCAGTCTGTTGTCTAACTAAATACTATTTATTTGACAAAAATATATAGAGAAAAGGCTGAGTCCCAAACTTGCACCAGTCTAAATCTGCACCATTTCCTTGGAAGCAGTGACATTCTGCTGACCTCAATTACATCTACAGCAGGTGGTGATTTGGCCTGAACATGTTAACCCTTGTGCCTGCCTTCAGCACATGCCTATACAAAAAAGATAAAAGCCGAAGTCTTCTCTAGTTTATCAGTAGATACTTGAACCCCCCAAATAACCATCAGTGAACTGCAATCATCTCTCATATTTCTGGCTCTAGTAACTCTTGACTTGAGGAATGCCTCATTTGCTTTCACCCAGCCACTGCAACAGGTTTCAACACTGAGCTTTTGTACTGTACTACTTCTATCCTATTAACTCAACATCCCTCTGCACCTTCCAATCACCTCTAGTCCTGCTCGAGGCTATAAGCCTCCTTTTCAATTGCTGTTCTCATCGAGGACAGTAAGAGACTTCCAAGTCTCAAACAAAACTAACTTCTCTCAGTAACATCAGGACATAGTATTTGGTCTAATTTGCATCCATTGAAATCCCAAAGACTCCAGTAAGGTGCACAGGATACTCATCAACCCACAGTGTAGCTCACTATCAAGTTTTTCATTACATGCCAATGAAACTGGCTTTTCCCCATTAACTAAATTCTGCAACTCTTTTCTTCTCATAGTATTTATCTCTTCTTGAAGAAAGTCCTCAGATGTTCAGTTCCTCTAGCTCCTCAGCATTTTTCCTCTCAAAACAAAGCTTTTGTTCGTAACAATGATACTGAAAATCACTATTTCCCAGCACCCTTCTCAACTCCTTTCCCCTTATCTCTCCAATAATTTTCGTGCTATTGAAAGCTAACAGCTTTGTTTGCCATCCTGCCTTCTCATGCTATTACACATCAGAGCCTTCTCAACAGCTGGTTTGATACACTGTACATCTAAGCCACTTTGCTCATTAAAGAAACAATTATTAAGAGCAGTATGTTTGTTTTCAAGTAAACAAAAAGCTCAACACTAAAAATTCAACAGAGACTCATCTGGCTCTATCCATCCATCTCACCTGGCTTCCTTGAAACAAAATAATCCATGTACAGAGGCTGTTCCAAAAGGATAGGCCTCCCCTATAAACCAGACCCAAATATATCCTTGCAATGGCAGTGCTTTTAGACTGCTCAGTCAGAATGGCATTCCCTATCTCTCTGAGCTTTTCCATGCATCCAGGCAGCAGTTCCCAGCTCATGTACACTGGGGAGAATTTAAATCAGGAGCCTTTGCAGACAAGTCTATGCAAGGTGGCAGCAGCATTTTACAGCATTCCTCTGAACAACGTTTAAATCAGACCGTGAGCACTCATAGGGAGGGACTGTATTTTACTCTGGTCCTAAGCAACATGTAAGGAACAACAGAATTTTGATTCTACCTAGTCTGGGTGTGCAGTGCAAATAATATTGATAAATGTTGTTTTAACACTCTGCTTTAAATAACTGTCTTCTGAAAGAGTAAAGATCTTCTGTCTAGACGGAAACTCTAATTTTTCTGTCTGGGCAGGAAACCAAATAATACAGCAGTGAAGATTACAAAATAGAAATGAGGGAAAAAGGAAAACAACAAAGAGTGGTAGAAAATTTACTAATTTTTTTTTTCCCGAGACTGAGGAAAAATAAAAATCTTTCTGAACACATTCACAGCATCAAGCACAGAAAAGTCAGATCCTGCTGTAGTCACAAGGCAGTATCCATGTTTGTGTCCATCACTATCTATATGTGTGAATCAAAATCCGACTGTTCCCTGGAGTATCTACCTTTCCTCTCATGACCCCCAAAAAAAGAAAAGTTTCAGGACAAGGTCACTGTATTCCTGCAAGCTGCAAGTCCAAGAGCCCACTTCCCTGAAACATTTAATTCATCTGTTTGTAATTAGAAGTGAGATCACATTTATACTAGTTGAATTTAATCACTAGTAAGTGACAAAAACGCATTTCTTGTCAAGTGACCTATTGCAGTTGTTCCAGCAATGCTGGTAGTGCTGTGTTTGCACAGCTTCCTCTGCACCTGACACCAGGCAGGAGGCTGTCCCAAGTCATTCTCATCATGGGCTGTCCTATTCAGATTCCTCAGTAGATTCTTATGGCTGCAATACCTTTTGGGACTGTATAAAATAAACATTGCTAAAATGGTCCTGTCATTGTGCAGTTCTCAGCTGAAGCTGCCAGGACTGTGCACGGATATGGCACAATTCTTCCCTAAAGGATGTGGGCTGTGTATGTCACTTGCTGCTCATTTCATCTACCAGCAAAATGAGTAGAGTATTACAGAAGAGCACAGTTGAAACAAGGTCAAGGGGTCAGCTTTCTCCAGGATGCTGTAGTGAAATGGACTGTAAAAAGCTCCTGCTGTGTATGAGAGCGGGAAGAAAGGATATTATAACAGCCATGCTCAATACAAGATAGAGCCAGAATTTTAAACACAGGCTGATGATTACATTTCTCTATTGGAATTCAGTATAACTGCAACTTAACATGCATAGCAGAACAATTCCTAGAGCCTTTTTCCTGTCCTGTAAAGACTGAATAGGTTGCCAAAAAGTCTCCTTCCAGAAGTCAAGAAGATGAAGTTGTACATAAAAATGCAGCACCCTCAGAACTGTGCTGAGCAGTTCACAGGGTAAAGGTGGCAGCAGTTCAAATGCCAGCATTTCCATGTCTCCATTCTGCAGTGGTGTGATCCCCTCTGAGTGAAATTTTATCCCGGAGTAGGTATCAGACACCTTTTGCTAGTGCAGCCCTACACTGTATTAGCAGTTCTGTGTTAACAGGGAACTTGCCCCCTCTCCTGTGCCTCCACTAATGCACAATTGCATCATTTTCCCTTCCCCTGAACATTTCCATGTCTGTGCAAAAGCCACACCAGAAAAGACTAAATATACAGTACTTAGGGTAGCTGGGATGTGGGAGACAAGGACTAAGGATATCTTTCTGACTAATTAAGGTGATAGATTTCAATCCTCTGCTTTTTTTGGAGGATGCTCTCATGCCGGCTAGTTCCTCTAACCTTAAGAAGCACAGGAAAAGATCATCCAAACTCACCTCTGGTATTACCCTTTAATTCCATGTCAGAGGCTTTGTCGACTGCAAACTCTTAAAGAAGAAATACTTGACCCTAAACAAAAAGTTCCAACAGGTCGGATAGTATTTTTTGTGCTAACAATAGATTTGGAAAAATTCTCAAACTAGGTCCCTTGCCTATCAACTAAACTCTTATTTTATTTGAGTGAAGGTATTTTTGCACACAGTGTAACAGAATTCTTCACAGTTCTTCCAAGATAGATCAGTGTCTGATAGTTCTGATCTGATAGGCTGCAATACTTGGCCAATAGATTAATCATTTGTCCTTTAGAAGTTCTGCTGCAAAACTGGAATATTTTTTTCCTCTTGGGGTGGGAGGGGTAGACAGCAGACTTCAGACAAACAGGAAACATTTGCTCAAAACTTAGTTCTTTGTTCTCTCCTCATTAGAGTGCACTCTCTCTCCTGGCTTTTCCAGGACTCTTCTGGCTGGCTGTGCTGGCAAGAGCCCAGCTACAGTAGCACAACATTGAGAAGACAGAAATGATGGTATTAATACAAGAGGGGTGCTTCAAAAGCACGTCCATGACATCTCCATCTGTGTAGGACACCTGCAAGATGATTAGAATGAGTTGGAGTTCTGGAGTCCAGCTGGACTCTTTGAGGCTATTGGATGTCCGAATAAGAAGATCTGTACAAACAGAAAATCCACTCAACACCTCAATAGCCGCGCTTGCCTACACCACCTGGTCAGGGTAAACCATCTCTTTGTGAGCTCCAGCCTCAAATTCGATGGATTAATACCTGGGAATGAAGCCATAGTTGACTGAAGTAGTCCAATTAGTATGAGAAGCAGCAGTCCATCTGCTCACTAGCAGGGGCCATGGAAACACATCCCTTTGCATACCTCACTGCTCCCAGGGAAATCAACAGCTCTGTCCTGAGAGTCAGAGCACCGCAACCTGCTGGAGTGCTTGGGAAAGGAAAGAGCACTACCAATGGCAGCAAGCTCATTGCAGCATCGCCACAGAACTAAAAGGTGCTCCATGGAGGAGGATAACCTTTTCACTTCCATTCCAGGCAGAAAGGTCTTTGCTAGAGCAGCACAGCTCCTAACAGAGGCACAGGAGCTGGAGTGAGGGCAGGAGCTGTTTAGCCACATGGCGCAGGCTGCCAAGTGCAGGTCATGCAGCTTTCCACAGCTCACCAGATTCAAGACAGAAGGGAGTACATTGCTCTATACAGAGAGCCTTCTGAGCCCAGGTCTCCAGGAGAACCTGAACTGTAACCATGTTCACAGGCCACTGGGCTTTAGAGAGGCAGTGCAATAATCTTACACCTCCAAATGAGAAAGACAAATATGGCCCAAAGAGTCAGGCAGTTCAGAACAGCATTGCTGCTCTCGTCAGCCAAACATTCCAGTTATGTAAAAGGTTACAGCACAAATACAATTCTGATTTTAATCTGTATACAGTAGGAGAGTTTGGGTTTTTTTGGCCACTGCTGTCATGTATCAGTGTTTTACTGACAACATAACCCTGCTGTCTTGGTCAGCCCAAAGGTCCTGCAGCTCAGCACACGATCTCTAACGATGGTTTAGGAGAAGAATATAAAACCACTGCGAGCCTGTTTCATCTTTTCTCTAGCAAACTCTTTCAACTATCTGAGCCAGATGTGGTATCTTTATATTTTACAGCCGCTTACAGGATTTCTTTTCATGAAACTGCCTTTATAATGCTGTATTTAATCCACCTATATTTTTGGTATCAACAACATTTTTGAGCCACAAGTCACACAATTTAATAATGGGTGTAGGGAATAAAGACTATTTCTGTTTTAAAACCCACTTCCCAATATTATCCCCACTACAAAAAACATTTACTAATCCTTCCTTTCTCACTGCCTATTTTCTAGTTATTATTTTACAGGCTCTCTATTTCATACAACTTCAGTTTTCTCTCCTCCAAGATGAAGACTTGTCTACTTTGTCATTCCTTGTATGGAGCCACCTCAAAACTGAAATAAGCATTGTTGGGCTCCTCATCTCTCTTTCTGAGAGGGGAGAGGTGTCAGAGCTGTATCTGAGATGTGGACACTGAGCACCAGAGTGAAATAGTCACACAATTATCCAAAACTGCCTAGAAGGAATAACCACCAGTTCAGTACCTTTTGTGTTACATGGACAGATCAGGACTGGCTTCTTCAATGTACAGTAATTTCCATTATCAACACTGAGCTTCATTTATCATTTCACCCCTTAATCACTTGTTATTTCAAGATACCAGTATACTTCTTCACAGCCACTTTAATTTTTATTACCACAAATAATGTAATAAATTAAGCAAATACCACCTCATTCCTGATACACTTGCCTGAGACTATCTATGAGTAGGTGATGAGATCTCCCTGGGACATGCAAGTGGTTTCTGTCCCCAGTGAAAATTATCTATATATTCCTTATTTTTTGTTGGTTTTTTTATCTTTTATCAGACTTCAAGTCATGTTTTCTTTATATCCTTTGACTTTTTGGTTCTTGTAAAAGCACTCATCAAGAGACCTCATTTAAACTTGGCGGCAATACAAACACAGTTCCATACCTTAAGGTATTTTCCAACATTCTGTGCATATAGGCACCACATTTTCTCTGAGAAAATCACACATTAGACTTATGTATAAGCTACAGGTTGAAGACACTTACTGTGAACATATTTTAAAGAAAGGAAGAAGCACTACGCCTAATTTTCATCAATTCCAACACTGTAATAAGATTCATCTACACAAGGTAGACAGAAAAAGAAATAACTACTTAACTGGTCACCTTAGAGAAAATACAGCTATTTCTATTGAAAAATAATTTGTAGTGCACCTTAAAAATTTCAGGGGGTGCAAACTTTTTTACAAAGAGGAGTGTGACTAGGCTTCCTTAGTGTAATGTGTATCTACCTATAATGTCAATTAAGACCTGATGGGATTCTGGAACAGAAAATAATTTACTTCCTTGAATGCTCACAGCAAAACCCTCCCCCCATATAAGGTCAGTTTTCCTTAATTCTTTTCCCTCTCTTACAACAAATACCCTTTAAAACACTCAACAACAGGAAAGACAACACAGAAATCAAATGGCAGCCATAGCTTCTGGGAACTCTTGAAGCAGTACCTTCTTTCATAAAAAAGGAAAATTAAACAATAATACAGAACAATATGAGACAGAAATATCCTCAAACTATCTGGAAAAACAAATTATTTTCCACTTAAGAAGCAAGAGAGACAAAATAGGCACAGCCACAAGAGAAAGCAAAAAACCTGAAGGAGCAAAATATGTAAGATCTGGCAGTTTGCCAGGGAGTAATGAGTGGACAGTAAGACAAGATGGAAACACTATCTAAAACATTCCCATGGCAAGGGTGAGCCAGTTTCTGAACACAGATAAGAGAGTTGGAGTATTAACTCTGGCAACAGTTCCCTGCTTTGTCATGCCAACAGCGCAATGCAACAGGAAACACTGATGGGTGGAACTGCACATGACTTGCCATGAGATAAGAACAGTGTTACTTACAGGATCTTCAATGTCTTCACAGCAGCTCTGCTTGGTAGCTAGCCAGCGTTTCACTTTGAAACACTCAGAACTGTAGTGTGCAGATGGAAGTGGCTCTCACAGCCCTGCTTTGCTTTACTTTGTGCCTCAGACACTGCCGTGCCATGGCACATTGTGTATCCAGGGCTCTGCAAACAAACCAGTGAAATTCCCACGCAATAACATCCACCTTCAGCTTCAGCTGTGTGAATGCTACGTCCCACTATACCCAGCAATCCCCACAGGCAGGCAGAATTTACTGAGCTGGGCTCTAAGTGGAGCCACAGTCCGAACCCAGTAAAATGATGTAGGTCCTAATTCTGCTATCCTGAGTGGTGTCCTCGAGTGTCCCTTTTACAGGAATTACAGGACAGCACTTTCCCTGGACAAAACCTGCAGTCACTTTGACACTTGCTGCCAAGGTTGTGAAAGGCATCAAGCAATTGCTGCTAAAATGCCCAGATCCTGAGAAGTGTGCGGAGTAACAGTGCTGCTTAAAGCCACTGACTGTGTGCAACTTCCCTGGTATCAGCCAAGATTACCAAGTGAGTTGGCAGATCCCAGCACATTTTTGATATTAAAGCGATGGGAAACTACTTAAATACCGATGCATTCATTATGAAAACATCTTTTTGGCATTTGCTTCCAATTAACGCCTGAGCCTTAGCACAGCCAGTTTTCCTCATTATATTCAAACATTATGGCTGTGCGAACGACCAAACATGATTATGGAAATGTTGGCTCCCATTCCCTGAAATGGGTATTTGTAAGGAGGCTTTCAATTGGAAATATTTGGAAATCTATCAGGAGTTTAAGCACATTTTAAAAGGCCATCTGTGTACAAGAGGCAATCACACTGACAGCGTTCTCGTGCTGGGCACGGCAGCAGAGGTGCAGTTGGTGACACTGTGCTGCACTCAGAGCATCTCCTTCAGCTGTGCTGTGCCACCGCCAGGCCTCGCTGCGCAGGCAGCAAAGACATGGACAGCCAGGGACAATGACGAACTGGAAGCTAAACCAGGAGGCTGCATCACCATCAGCTGCATATCAAGAAGGGAGTAATTTGCTTTCAGAAGCCAAAAGGCTAAATACAAGACCTGTTATTAAAGAGTGTTTGCAGTACAAAACCAAAGGCTTTCCTGGCACTGACACAACTGGAATCACAGCCATGTCTATCATCCAAGTGGTTTGCTTTAGAAATGAATTCCATAAATTTTCAAACAGCTGCACAGGACTTAGCTTCACAAATCTATTAAGGTAAATAAAGCATGAACCCTGCCTGTCTCCTCATCTAGTTGGACTTCATAGTTTTAAGCTGCCTGCTGGATTTATTTGTACTGCTGGATTTGACTTTTAATGTGAGGGAATTATTCTCGTTAAACGTGTGGGTTACGAACATTTCACTGTAAGAGACAAGGCTGGGTTCAAGCTTTCTAATACATTTTAGGCAGCATTTATCTCTGCTCAGCAGCAGCATCCTTCCAAGTGCAATCCCAGCTAACTGCCACAGGCTGAGCTGCCCACGGTGCCTGGGAGGTTTGGGCAGCAGGGCACAGTTTGCTCCCCGTGCCTTGTGCAGCTCTGCCGTGCCCCAGCACGGGGCAGAGACGCTGCCGCAGCCGTGCAGAGCAGGAGCAGATCTGTCCTCCTGTGCCACAACAGGAGCACTTCCCCACGATGCTGCTGACTGCAGGGGAACTCCCTGCTGCTTCAGCCATAGTAAACTAATACATGGAATTAAGCAGCACTGGATAAATCTTGGGACCTGAGCATTTGGGTTTTTACTTACGAGATTTGTGCTGTGCTCAACCTCTGACAGGAGGAATGTTGCCTGTAAGGTTGTGAACAACAAAAACAAGAGAAAAACAAATAGGGAGAAAACAAACCTATTTTAATTTTGTTGAGTGCTTTTTTTGGTGACTTTTAAAACATTATTTGTAACTATCTTCAAAGTCGTCTTATTTGCAATACACAACAGCACTAGCTTGCAAAAATAATACCTGAAATCTGACTATAAAAGGTATAAGATTTGTGACTATCAGACAATGAGACATCCAACCACTCAAATTTTAAAGCTATTTTCGTAATATTGAAAACTGCAACTATTTTAAACACTCATTTCAAACAGATAAAGTATTGCCATTTACAAATGTGCAATTAGTGCAGTCAAAACCAAAGCTAAAATCCAAAAAATATTCACAGGGTATGCTATGGGGTCTCGATGCAGCCAGTTTGATATACAATGGATGATACTTTTCATTATTTCTCAATAATTTTACATTCATAATTTACTTTCAAATTATAATGCCTGTGAGAGAAGCCATTTTCCTGAAATGCCTAAAAAAAGCATAAAAATTTTAAATTCAAAATACAGAATAGAAGTAGGGAATCAGTCTGATTCGTATATCCAACTGAACTGTAAGACTTGAAACACCTGAGGGGAACAGAGGGATTCCTTCCAGGCATTCATCAAGCAGATATTAATTTAGGAACACATATACAGCTCTATGTGACTGTACGTGCCCTGGCCAGCTGCTTCATGCAAACACAAAAAAAGCAAACACAAAACTCCAATGTGGTCTAAGACAGATTGGTAGGAACAAGCAAGAGACAACTGTACAAACACAGAGGCCATGTTTGTAAGAGCTCATTAATGCCTAATTAGAGTGAGGAACATGAGAAGGTCTGTACTTGTTTCAGCCAGCAACAAAAGTGAGGCCTTACCACTGAACGGTATTTTGTGTGAATCCAACTGATTTCTTTCCACTCACAAACTCCCCCTGAACCAACCACCAGGCTGTTCTCAGGATATTTTTGGTTGACTGACTGTCAGAAATTATTTTTTAATGGGACAGTGACTGATTATGAGAGTCAGATGTTCAACCTTGGGTATTAAAATAGGTGTCCCTGTAAGCTGTTTCCTGACATACTTGTACCACCCACAATCCACTTAGGCAAGCAAGAGGGCGCACAGGTGGCAAACCTCACCAGTGATCCCAGACTGAACTGTATCTTAGTTAACTGTGTTCTGCAGGTTTTTATTATTTCTCATCAAGTCCAAAGTTCCTTCTTCTGAAAATAGAAAGTTGGTGCTTTCTGTCTGATAGCGCAAACCTCCTGTTACAGACAATGACTTTGAGACTTTGGAATTAATCCCTCTTCCATGGTTTACTTCCAGTAGAGTGACCCTTGATACAAATATAACAAATGCAAGCAATCAGCACTATTCATCATACCCAAGTGCTGCTCTGTCACATCAGGTAGCTCTACCCAGAATCTCACGGCTGATGCAATCCAAAGGGTTTCGCAGAGAAGCTGTTTAACACCACAACATACTTAAGACATAGGAGAGCCACTTGCTGAGGTGCCCCTCTGTGTAAAAAGCAAATAACCAGAGACACTACGAATGTCAAGAACATATCAAACACATCAGTGTGTGTGAAGAGGTCTGCCTGGGATTCTTCAGCCCCAATTCTGCCATGACAATTAGCGGTGCTCCATGGAAAGTGAATCTAGCAGATACATGCTTTCAGCCTCCAAAGCAACTGCTAGAAATAGGGGAAAGATTTTGCTGTTTTGGTCAATCTGAGCTCCAATAAGGAAACAAGCAGCAGCCCACTAGCCAACGCTGATGGGATGAATTGAGACAGGCTGCCCATCCGACTGGGCAACTAAAAACTCCAAAGTGCGAATGATATCCTGCACTGCTCAACAGATGCAGCAACAGCAGCTCCCCGGGGGCTGAGACTGTGAGCACAATGAAGACGCTGCCCAGCACACAACACTTCCAGGCCAGCAGCCCGTCTTGGCTAGGAGGAGGGTCCTGACCTCAGCTGGAAATGGTGTTAGTGAGAAATCCTCCTCACAAGAAGTAACTACACTCTCGGGTCAGGAACCTTAGTTACAAGTTGCAGCCTACAGTGCTGGGTAATTCAAGTCCCAGGAACACAGACAGCTTTGTGCAACGTTGCTGAAACAGAGAAGTGAAAGAATGCTGATGGGTGCAGAAAAGCTCACTGGGGAAGTCAAAAGAACTTATATAAAAGATAGGGTGGAAGCTAAAATAATCAAATAGGAAGCAGCAAAGAAAAGCAACAGTTCTACATAAAAGAAACAGCTCTACAGAGATTAAAAATAACTTAGACGCGTTTTTCTGCAGCCACCTAAGCAGTAAGATGGAGAACCTGCCTGCCTTGCTGCCCTACACACTTTGAACTGACTTTATCCAATATGGGCATAATAAACATACAGGATGCCTAGTGGAAAGAAAGCAATCAGAGACCCCAGAGCACAAAAATCAAAGAATATATCAAAGGTGGACTAAGCTGTACCAAGCAGTAAGTAGAATCATATGTTAGAGAGTAGTTCAAAACTAATTAGCCAAGTCCTCTAGTTTAATAAGCTGTGATCCCATGAAACTGATATTTTGGGCAAGAAGAAGAAAAATACTTTTACTGTCATGTTTCAACTATGCAACAACATGGTGATGGCAGAACTTCACCTATGCCCAGTGGAGAGTGGTCATGGACAGCCAGAGGGAGGATGATGCAACTCTTTGCTTTGCTGGAAGAAGTGCCTTGACCACGTTTTTCTTTTTTTTTTTTTTTTTTTAACAACAAGTAAAATTCTTAAAGGTAGCAGGAAGGGTGTTCAGAGACAACTTGGTTCACAAATCACCTACTAGAAGGTTAAGAGAAGCCTGAAGAACCCAGGGGTGCTGAACAGCAGAGTAAGAGGTTCAATGTCCAGATGAATAAAGCAGAAAGGACCATAATTTCAAGTAGATACAACATAAATGACAAAAATAAAAATCAAAAACATTTGGGGAACAGCTTTTAAAAGGCATAAAAAACACAGATGGAAGAATTCTGCTGAGAATCTTTAGAGTCATAAAATGATGAAGATATAGAAGTGCTTAGTGACAATAAAGCCATTGATGAGGGGAAAAAAACCCAAGCATTTTTAGTAGAGGAGGTTGAAAAGACTCCTACTCTGCAATCTCTTCTCTCTACAGCAGTATATAAGAAAGTCTATTTCAAATCAAACTTAATGACAGAAGAACTCAAAGAGAATTCTCTGATGAGCAAATGAGCAGTAACAAGCCACCAGCACCATATAACATACAGCAGAAAAAACCCCAAGACCTAACTAGCAGTGGTGTTGTTTAACTTCTGGCTTAAATTTGCTTTGATCCCAAAGGAGTTCTGGGCAAACAACCAAGCAAATTGGTGGAAACTATTTTAAAGAACAGAATTAGTGCTTTTATAGACAAATATATTTACTGGCATTGACAGATTTTGTGAAGGAAGTTTTACCTCATTATCTATCAAAATATTTTCTAGAGGCATCAATAGGTATACTGACAAGAAAAATCCAGGCTATATTTGTATACTCAAAGGCATCTAACAAATCCTTAGCCAGAAGAACTTAAAAGAACAGCTGGTATAGAGCTAGAAAGGATTCAAATGAATAAAGAAATGTTAGAAGCAGTGAAGAGAAGTAGATATTTAAAGAACAAGGAGGTGATGAAGGTGACCGATGTGATTTATCAGGCAAAACATATGAGCAGAGAAACAGAGAGGGGAGTGGTTTGCTTCTAGCACCATCAGGCAGAGTGAGGGACCTCTGCCCTCCCCTGTCCATACCCAGCGCTCAGGGCACGCTCCCAGCAGGAAACAGGTACACCTATACAGCAGCTCCCTCTCATCTGCCAAGGCAAAAATCTACATACATGGAAGATGGCATTTATCAAAGGGTATTTCCTGGCAAAAGGCAAAGGATTTAAATACCTGGTAACTAGTGGCAAAAAAAATCTTTGGAAATTTATTTTTTCACCATAAAGACTTGTCAGGTATTTCCTGTTTAAGAGATTTGGATGAAGAACCTGAAATACTGAAGAAAGAGTAGGTTTATATTTTTCCTCAACTGTGATCATAATTTTATCTTATACACTTATACTAAAATCAAATAGAGAAGCCCTCCATCCACAAAGAGATGCTCGAGATTTAGGCCTCAATGACCTTTCAGTTCTTCCATAGCTAATCCTCACAGCAGCTTTTAGAGAAGTTGAAGTGGGAAAAACCACCCTTTTTTGACTCCTGTCCTTGACTCTGCACATCCCTCTGCAGCCCAGTTAGCATTCCTTTCATCATCCCAGCTGTGCTTTGTGTACGTGCAGACGCTGGAGCAGAGCTGCACTGGCATGGTGCCCAAGCAGCGCTGTGGGGAGGGCACAGGACAGGACCCTGCCTGCTCTCCATGGCCTCCACCGCCCCTGTGCTGCCACCGGGCTGGGGCACACAGCACAGCAAGGGCTGCTGCCTTCCTGGGGCTCTCCCTGCTGTAAAACTCAGCTTTGCCGCTGACAGAGTCTCCACATCCCTCCCCTCCCCGACTGGAAACATCCATTTTAACCCCTTTAGCTGAAAAGCCTCAAGCTGCCTATTCTGGAAAGTCTTCGTGGAAATTGCACCAAATATAGTGGGCCCTGAAAGGAGAATGGTGCTTCCCAGTGCCACTGCTGGAAAAGCAGGAGCTGCCAGGGCTGCTCCAGCTCATGTCGGGGCTTAACTGCTCCGACTGTGCACAGGAGCCACAGTGGGGAAGGGCAGGAGAACCGGGACAGAGTTATCTTCCAATGGAATTTCACAAAAGATTATCCACAACAATTGAGAGAGCTCCTCACAAAAGGTAACAGATTTTCTATTTTGAAAATAATAGGAGAAAACCCCCGAAACATCTAGTTTATATGAAAAATGTTAAAAGACTTTAACTACTGAATATAGGATAGCAAAATTAACAGAGTTTAGTTCTCTTTCAAAAAGAATTATTTTGCATAAAAAAAAGATATATTCCCCTCTGACTTTTCCTTGAAACACTCTCAATATGTGAGAACAAAATAAAAAGTGTATTTTCCTACATTCTGAGAGCCAGCAAAGTGGGATCTCTCTACTGCTATTTGTAGAAGTATCCTAGGTATTCAGAAAATTTATTTTTATCATGTTCCTTGGTTCTCAAAGTGTTATTAAATTTTAGAAAATATGCTTTGGAGAATTGAAAGGAGATGTGTTCCAGTCAATATTTCAAACACCTTATGGAATTTGCTTGCCTGAAGCTCTGCTCATGCAAGTCCATCGGTGGGTCCAACCCACTCACCAAAAACAAAGCTGCAGAAAGAAACTGAAATGCTCAGGAACCGAGACTGCTCAGGAGATAGTGATGAACAGTAAATAAAATTACATCTATTCCAAGGAGATTTTCATGCAGTTCTCTGTTTGTATGAAATGACAACAGAATTAAACAAAAATAAAACCAGAATTCAAGAATTCCTGTATTAGTAAAGGAAATAGATAAGGAAGTACCTAGCCTACAAACTAAGACAAGACACTGAATTTGCAGCATACATTTTTTCCACTCCACACTTCAGGCCTATCAATATTTGTTTCACACTAGCAGATTCTATTTAACACATTCCCATTTAAAATAGCATAAACCCATGTGTCTTCTCCTTCTTGCTATTCATACCACTTATGTTCTTACTGATGTACAGTAAAACTCAGGTAAATATTATTTTTATTTGGCAGTGGCTGAGAAGATATTTAGTGAACATATCAACATGAGTAAGAAAATTAAACAAAAAAACAGAAGTAATTTTAAGAAATGTAAGATAAGCTACTCAGATTAATATAGTCTAGTATTAATATAGGTATGTTCCATCTCATTTCTTTCTTTACATTTGAAACATAGCAAGGTTAATTATGAGAAGAATTCTAACAAAGTAATTAGATTATCGTGTAATAATTTTTAGGGGAAATAAATCTTTATAAAAATCCTAAAGGCTAAGAAAGGCCTCAGGAGATGCAAGTGGAGCTGTTAGGAGGTCTTAACTATTATGTCAATTTATTTGTGTCCGGCTGTGCTCATTGAACAATAATTAAAAAAAGGAGAATTGCCTACAAGATATTTACTGGGTATGGAAATCAATACTCCTCACTACCAGGAAGCTGGCAGCCTGTTGGCCACAAACCAGCAGATTCAAGGCATCCTGAACACAGTGATGATGGGAAGAGTGAGTTTCTGTGTTTAATGAGCTTTTTTAGCATCCTGAGCAGTGCACCTGTAATAGTCATGGGAATTATCTAGGGGCAGGGAGGGGAGGAAGTGCTGCAGTGTACAACTGCCAGGAAGAAACAGAGAATTCTTCAGTTTTGACTAAAAACGATGAAGTGTAAAGACAGCAGACACCACCCTGGATAGGAAATGAAAGAAAGGTCCTACTAGGATTTCACTTATTTGAGTGCAGCAGCTGGCACCTGAAGCAGAGGGTGCCCCAGTTCCAGCCCTGAGGCCACTGCATGTGTGCTGTACGCAGGAGCTGTGCTCACATCAGACTCTTTAAAAGCTTTACCTCTGCATCCTTTGGGCTCCTCATCAGACTTCAGAACTGCTTTGGTTTTCAAATAATTCCTATTTCTGTGACAGACATCCCACTTGGAAGCTGGAGTTTGGAGTGGAGTTTGCCCTGCTGTGGAATTTCTAGAGCCTGGTAGAAGTCAGCACAAAGCACAGCTGGCCAGAGGTTTCATTCACATGCAGCTTTTACTGACAGTAAGTCCTCCAGCAGCACAAAACTACACATCCTCACAATTTTATTGGAGAAAATGCAATTTTCTCCAATATATTCTTGTAGCAGGTGCCTGAAATAACACATCTCTAGCTGCAATATCAGCTGTTCAGGAGCCTGGCTGCTGTAATCCCTTCCAAGGCTGCTTTATCCCAGGGAAACAAGTCTTGCAACACATTATTCACAGCACTCCTTACATCTTCCAAGGGGAGCAGAGGGGTAAAGACAGCCACCTCTCACTGAAATACTGTGCTTCATTTGATCTAAAACATTTTATATGACAATCCAGTCTGATTGAAGCAGGTAATTAATTTAAGCTATTTGTAATGTCGCTTGAATCTGAGCTCTGAATGTAGCTCTTTAAATCTGTCCCAAACTTGTCCAAACCTGGAGCACTCGTTTCAGGCACCCATGCTTTCAAAGAGTTTGGAGGAAAAAAGAGGCTCTTAACTTTGCAGATCAGTGTGATATGTGTGGTTGGTTCACTCAGTGACAACAATCAAGTTCTTTATAGGAATCCTTAAGCATTAGGCTTCTTTTGTTTTTTTCCCAATTCTCTTATGAGGAAGAAGTGCTTTGGAGAAAAGCATTTGAAGATTCTAACTGCTGCAGTCTTAGTAAAGCTTAATTCAGTCTAATACTGTTAACACTACTGACATGAACAAAGGGAAGTACACAGCTACAGCTAAATATGCCATTTGGGAGCTGTATGCTGTGAAAGAAAAGTTTCAGCCTGGCAAAACAGAAAGGCTCATCTCAGAGGCCCTAAAAGACATAGAGACACTCCAGAGGGAGTTATGAGTTAATGACAGTTCTGACAGTTTTTACAAGATCACCTGAAATACCAGAATTTTTGTCTGTTGCCAGCCATATCTTACTGGATGAATTTACTGAAGCTTAAGAATTTCTCTACAGAATTATGAGAAATAATGACAACTGGGATAGCACTGCAACCTTTTCCAAATAAAAACAGTGAGTATGAAGAAATACTTTTTGCCTCATGCAGCTATAAAAAGGGGTGGAAAACCCAAATCTAGAAGTGCTTTCAAACTGATGTTGGATGGTAGGAACAATATCCACCTAAGTAGAAAACAAGTCAGGATATTAAAAGAACAACTCTCACACAAAAAGAGGGGCACATGTACAGGTAGGTGTGCTTTTATCTGAGGACTAAGGGGGGGGAGGTGCATAGCTATGCAAACCTAAGTACAACACAGAAACAGCACAATTTATATATTCTGTGGCAACAGTAATAACAGCTGTACCAATGGCTGATTTTTAGTTACTGCAGCTAAACTACTTCTATCACCCGCAGTTAGGAAAAGTCTGCAAGTCTTTAAATTGCCTGACCATTAATCCTGCCTTCACTGCCGAGTTAAAACATCACAAATAACATCTCTGAGCGGAACCTTTTCATCCTAAAACTAAAGTTCTAAACTGTCATTTCCATTTTACAGATAGGAGGAACAGACAAGTTCTTTTTGTTCCTGTTTAATGAGCCAGGAATCAGCTGCACTGAATTCAGCCTCCTAAAAGCCTTTAAGACACTGCCCACCTGAGCGAAGGGTGAGCCTGCAGCTGAGGCAGACTCAAAGGAAGGTGCCATTCCCTGACAGTGGGTAGCTGATTGCCCCCTTCTGCTGCCCTCTCAGGTCATGTCTGGGCAATGAGCACAGGCCCAGAGCACAGCAGAGAATCAGCCCCAGCCCCCACGCTGCTGCACTCTGCCTTCAGTGGCCTTTGCAGTTTGCCTACTTCTCCCAGAACTGTTCAGCCCCCTCCAGGCCTTGTAGAGCATGTAACAAAGCACAGGGGATGAAGGCCAACACAGAGTGAAGCCTTGCAGAGCTGGTTTGTCTGAGAGAAGAGAGCGAATAACCACCAGCTGAATAGATTCCACTGTGCTCACCTTGTTTCTGTTTGCCAGGATTGCTTAGGGATAAAGAAGAAATTACCCTAACTCTGCTATTTCTTATAATCATGATTCCAATGCTATTCTTAATCTCTAAAATCTTTCAAATTTCTATAAAGATGATCCCATTTATGACTAAATATTTTATATTTTGAGCCTGGTAAATTATTATTATTACTATTGTTATTATTATATGACATTCAAGTTTGGACTGTCTTTTTCTGTAACTGAGTGTGACTGCTCTCACTCACCAGCATGTTCAGACTATTTTATTTGTACTGGATAACTGAATTATTAAGTTCTAAGATGTACAGGATGTGCCACAGCCCCTACCATGCTAGAGAGACAGAGGAGGACAATGCAGAGCATGAACACATGCTGCTATTATAAAAGCAAATGCCATTTGCAGACAATGAATTAGGTTTTAAATAGATACATTAAGTGTTAGAGAAAACAGATTTGGCAGTGTTCATTGTGTATTAGTTTGACAGCATTAGTCACTCTTCTTGAATTAAGTGGTGTATTTGGCAGCTGCTAAGTCTTGAGGTCATTATGGAATTTCTTGGCACAACTGGATTATTTCTGTGATGAAATTTCACTAAGACAGTTTTTTCTCCAGAATTCATCATCATATCACTCAGGGAAAAATGCTGACATTAAGTGGTGTTTAGATAACATTCAAAAATTCATTGCTTCAGTGACAAACACATTCCTTGTAGGGACATGAAAAACAAAAAACCAATCTTGTTCAATTTCTGACTTTCCAATATGAGCTGTCTGATGAGTATTCTACATAGAAGGAAGCAAACTAAAAAAAACCCAAAGCAATTAGTGGTTAAGCTCTAATTGTATAAATAAGGCTAATTATACAGACGGGAAATCTTTTCAGTTCAGAAAATCAGATGCTAAACATTCCTCCCATTGACAGAAAAAGCCTTCATACAAGCAAACAAGTGCATGAAAACCAGTGGGCTAATCATGCTGATCCTTCTATAAAGAACTGCCTTGCTCTGCAAAGGAAAAGAAAACCTTAATTCTGTTTCTATACTGGAGACTCACACAGATGCTACTACAGTGAGGGCTCTGTGCTTCGCAATGAAGGACATGGCAGAAGCAGAAGAGAGTAAATTGCAAATTGCTGTTGTACTCAGGATGTTCCAAGCAGAGGCCGCAAAAGAAACCAGATGCTGTTCCTGGTCATGCTGGCTGCACAGAACAGGGTATTTCAGGAAGACTGGGCAAGTTTCTTCTACTGAAGGCCCCAAAACCACAAAATGCTACAATGGTTTGGCTTGGCTTGGCTTGGCTTGGCTTGGCTTGGCTTGGCTTGGCTTGGCTTGGCTTGCAAAGGACCTTAAAGCTCATTTAGTTTCAATCCCCCAGCCATGGGCAGGGATACCTTCCACTATCCCAGGCTGCTCCAAGCCCCATCCAACCTGGCTCTGAAAACTTCAGGGATGGGCAACCTGTGCCAGGACCGCCCCACTGTCACAGGGAATTTCTTTTTATTATCTACACTAAACCTTCCCTCTTTTCAGTTAAAGTCATTACTCCTTGTCCTATTGCTACATGTCCTTGCAAAAAAACCCTCCAGCTCTCTTGTACCCTTTTGGTACTGCAAGGCTGATGAAGTAAAAATAAATGCAAGTTCCATTATTCACAGGACCTGGGTTACAGGCTGAGGGCTCAGCCCTGAGCTCTGCAGTGGCTGATGGCTTTCAGAAGCAATTCTCCACAGCATGACACCATCCCCAGGCAGCCAACCTACCCCTTGAGTACCAGCATGGAATTCCAGCATACAGCTGAGAGAAAACCAGGCATCCTACAAGAGCCTTGGCCCTGCACCCATCAGAGACACACCCAGCAGTGACGTGAGACCCCCTCAGCACTGACACAAACACATGGCAGGCCAGTTTCAGCCTAAGAGACTAATTAGGGACTAAAATTAAACAGTATTTTCTGCAGCTTAATATCTGACATGTAGTTTTCATTTGCTAACCTGAAGTGTGCACATGTGTATGAACTTTAATATTTCACTTTTCATTGACTGTAACACCATAGCTGCAAGAGTGCAGAGGAAATACTGGATAATTAGAGTAGAAGTTGAATAATAATACTATTCAACTATATAAAACTTTATTCAATAGAAAAAAAAATTATTCCAATAATTAAGTTTGATTTCCACAAATGTTACCAAAACATGTAAGACTTTAAAACCTCTTTCATGATACCTGCATTCTAAGAGGTAAGTGCAGGAAACAGCCAATATTTCTGTTCTGTTATATACAATAAACTAGAAAGGTTGGTAACATTCTCATTAAAGCATCGAAAAAAAATATGACGTGAATACTACATTTCTAGTATTTGCATTTTATAATAAAAGCAGACCACATCTCAGTACTGACGGAACCTCTTGGCTTTGAAAATTCCATTTCCAAAATTCCACCAAGTTTCAAGGCCGGTTTCAGCCTGTACCTTCTGACTTTGGCAGCAGTGCTGCAAGGCATACAAATGCCATCAGATTGCTAGGGAGGACTGTCAGCTGCTGGAGTTCCTGAGAGCTATGAGTGAACTGTGACAAGCAGGGGCTGCCACATGAGGTTTGCAGAGGCACACTGCAACTCAAGACGTCCAGCATGGGAAACAGTAAGAGCTCTTATAAGAGAGGGCATGTGCACAGCCCAGTCACTGGCAAAATTCTGTTTTCATCAGTCAGTCAAATGAACAGAGTACATACTTTGTACCCTGATTTTCTAGATTTTCTAGCAGCACATTGTCCCAAACACACTATGTAGACCAAGTTTTCCTACACAGTTGGTGCTTCCCCAGCTGGACTGAGGCAGACAAGAACCAATATGCTTGTTTTCCATAACGCTATTTCCTTGTCCACAGTCTGACTGATGGACCAGACATATTCCACAGGTTGCATCAAGCCTTGAAACTTCTTTGAAAATGGACAGCTATTCCTGGATGCTTGTCTGACAATATAAACATGTACCTAAAATAATATATGAGTGGCTATACAAGTGTCTGAGAGCACGAATCTGTGAAAACAGCAACCTGCTATTGCAGAGTGCCAGTGAGCACTGCTACTCCCAGTGTGTCATCTTGGCAAATTCTTTTCTGCTGCACCATGTCCATCAGGAGGAAACCAGAACTATCATCCTCCACACTAATCCCTTCTCATTATACATTTCATATCTCTTTTTCCTTCTCTAAACAATTGCAGCACTTGTCGTGTTTCAGTCAGGTCTTGGTAACTCACACCAAAAAAAGAGTATTGTCTGCAGATGCTAAACAACCTTTTTTTTTTTTTCAGCCTGAAACACTGGCGAGATATCCTGAGGCTGCCCTTCAGAGACTGTCATGGTTTAACCCCAGGCAGCAGCTCAGCCCCACACTGCCACTAACTCATTTGCCCCTGGTGGGATGAGGGACAGAATCAGAAGAATAACAGTGAGAAGACCCAGGGGTTGAGATAAAGACAGTTTAACAGGTGAAACAACAGTTGCATGTTCAAGGAAAGCAGAACAAGGACTTCATCCCCTACTTCCCATGGACAGGTAGGTGTTCAAATGTCCCCAATTCCTTCTTCTTCCCCTGGCTCTGTGTGCTGAGCATGGCCCCACATGGTCTGGGACATCCCTTGGGTCACTTGGGGTCAGCTGTCCTGGCCGTGTCCCCTCACAGCTCCTTGTGGCCCCCAGCCCCTCACTGGTGGGGTGGGATGGGGTGAAGGACAGAAGAGGCCTTGGCTCTGTGTAAGCTTTGCTCAGCAATAACCAGAACAGCCCTGTGTTACCAACACTGATTCCAGCACAAATCCAAGAGACAGCCCATAATAACTACTGTGACAAAACTAACTCTACACCAGCCCAAACCAACATAGAAACAGCCTGAACATGAACAGCAGAACAGTGTAGAGATTCCTTTACTGCCTGACCAAAACTAATGAGCAGCTTCCTTCCCTCTGCATCAAGCCTGGCAGAAATCACAGCCTCACCCTCTTCAGTACATTCAGATTTCCAGAGAAATCCATGTAGAACCAAGCACTGCTCAGTGTGACCACAAATGACTGAACTGTTATTGCTTTCTCTCTAGGGACTCATCCCATTGTTTATGGAGCTGAAGAGAGTAACGGTAAAGGTTTATCGAGCACACAATAGTCAAGACTAATTTAGAAGACTTTCCACTTGACATAGCAGCACTTTTTCAAACTACTTTACCCAAGCAATGCCTGAAAACTATAAATAAACCAGCTTTAGAGCTCCTACGCCAGGTGAAAAACATGGAAAGCACTTCCTAAGTCAAAATACTGATTCAACATAAACTGACACAGTGATTCAAATGTGATAGTCTACCTCTTCCCTGAAGAGTTAGCTTTGTACCATAGTTTCTCTCAATGCCTCATCCAACTTTGCCATTATGCTTGATCCAGAATTAGTTGCTGTTCTACATCTGATGTGAAAACTTATATCCACTTAGACTTGCTCTAGTGCATAATGGGTGGTTTCAAAGAACTTGATCCCAGTTCTGCAAGTGAGATCTCTGCTACATGGGAAGATCAGCTTGGTGTGTCAAGGTGTATGTGCCTAGGAAAATCATGGAGGCACAGCCTACTTCCAGCTGCTCTTGCTGCTCTTCTCTGTTGGTTTAGTACTGGAAGAGATGGCTGCTTTTTAATTACTGACACACATCTGATGATTCCATACAGAGCCTTGAACTTGTCTGCATTCTGCACCACAGGACTGAGAGCAACAGCTTTGCTAAAATGTACTCATAATTTGGCAGGTATATTACAGAGGTGACTAATGATTTCTTGCAACCTGCTGATTTTTCCTTAGCCTCACAACTAGCTCACCCAGCTGCTTTCAGAGCAAATGAGGGGATCCTTACTGGGCAGTTGTGAGGAGCTGGCAGAATGTCTCTTCTCTTACATACTGTCCTTGAGCACCTTAATTTGTGGGGCTGGTTTAGGTCAGGGCACTTAAGAGACACAGAGGAAACTGTCAACAGCTTTTACCTGGGATTTTACAAGAACCTGCTTTCTCTTAGGAGATTTGTTTTCTATTGGTGACAATGATTTCCTCAGCCCAGCCTCTCTCTGCTACCTGTTTATGAGGATAAATATTCACAAACCCTGGAACACGAAGAGACTGCGTTTCTATTAGATTGCAACCTGCATACATAAACTATATCCTTATGCATCTTTTTCTGTTGGCATCTCTGAGTGCACTTATTTTAACAGGTATGTAAACACCTTCTTGATGACCAAGTAATTTAAAGACCACAGGGAGGTTATTCAATACATTATGCAAAAAAAGTCCCACCAACAAAACCGCCAAACAAAAAATCCTGGACATTTTCAGAGCCTGATGAAAGGAAAGATGTCTGCAGAGGAGTTTTACTTGAAAGTTTGTAAGAGGTTAACTGTCAGTGTACACTGTGAAGAAGAGAAGGGAGAGAAGATGTTCATGTAGCCAACATCTGGTTAATTTACAACAAATAAAGGAACATCTGGCTGGAACCATCTTCCTTCTTTGGTAAACTTGGCAAACATTTTCAAGAAGGTTGGGATTTGGGTTTTTGGGTTAGTTTGGGGTATTTTTGGAATGGAAACATTTGAAAACTGTTTTGAAAAAAAGAGATACCTGGTAGAAATAGCTGGTAGGGTGTCCTGGTGAGGCACTGAGACCACATCTGAGAGAACAGCCTGGCAGAACCTCAACTGTGCCTCTCCTTTTCCCATGAGAATCCTGTAGCCTCTGTAAGGTGAACCAGTTGCTGTGGGCTTTCAATTGCACACACACTGCCTTTGTCCACTCTACTACATCAATACTGCATGGTACAGCTGAGCTGACCTCTAAAACCTGAATCTAATTATGCCACTGTGCTGTTACCAGAAGGGGAAGGAAGGGATGGGAAGAGGATCAAATGTTTTCAGCACTCCTTAGTGAAAGGGGTGAGTGTGTGGGCGTGTGAGTGTAAATCTCAGCTGTACACACAGGTTTGCATTCACAACAAGCTGCTGCATCCAACACTTCCTCCTAAACACAGGGTTGAGCCCTGCACATCAGTGCAAAGTACCTGATCAAACATGTCTATTCTCTTGCAAGGCAGTCAGGAAGGCTGAGTCTGTTCTCAGGAATAAAAGTGGAAATAGTTCTATGCTAATAGTCTGCTCTCCTTTATTTCTTAGAAGAGTCTTCACAAGCTGAATCCCAGCATAACAACATTGGCAGGAGACAAATCTGTCTCGTGTGGTCTGGCAAAGGCAGGGAAGAAATAATCTCTGCATCTAAAGCAAGAGGCCAGGTAGTTCTGCAAAGATGGCCACGCAGGGCCCAGGCACTCCGAGGCTGCTGTGCACAGCCCCGTCACTAATCTGACTGAAATGAGAATGTAGTAAAGAGAAAAGAGAGATAACTGTGGTGTGCTATACAGCATAGAGCTGAATGAAGATTGGCCATCTGTTTGTGCTGGATATTTCCCACTGGTTTAGAGACAAGCTACTCCCTGGCAATATGTTCAGCAATTCAAGAAGTCCCATAAATGCTCTTCCTTTATTGTTTTAATCCTTTATCATTCCTTTATTCTTTATCACTCCACTGAAGAGAGCAAGTAGCACCATTTCCGACCCTTAGAAAAAGCAAAGGGCCTGAGATGCTGATGGCAATGGTCAAACATTTCTGGATTCAAGGCTCCTGCAGAGGCTTTGCTATTCCTCAGTATAAGCAAGAGCACATGGGATGGTCCAATGGGGTCTCTGTAAGTTACAAATCCAATGCTAAAACATAAAAATAGAGGTAATGCATCTAGCATGGCACATGTGAATAATGATAAGAATGCTACTTCATCGATCTAAAATAGTTTCAGCTTTTTGAGAGTCCTCCATGCTCTTGTAACTCTTGTCCTACTGCTAAAGAGCAATGGTGGGACCAGAATAAATCATGCTCTGTGCAGTACTTGTTCCACACAGACAGTTAGTGCCTCTGTCTGTAGAATACACAGTAATATACTACAGGGATTACCTGGCAGCAGTTTGGCTTGGAATTTGCTTAGTCCACTGGACATCCTGAACTTCATTTTGTTTCAACCTACTGTTCCGTAACTTGCAGACAACTTTTACAGCCTATGGGGTCGAAACCTCATTTTTGTCCTTAACCTGTATGGTATCTACAACAGCAGCCTGAACAGTTGCTTAAATAGCGATATGCAAATAGTATCAGCCTCCATTTACTGAGAGCAAAGGTGTGAGCATTGCCTGCAAGGTGGGTTTCTACAGTGGGTCTTCACTTTCACTTGTAGCTCAAAAGAGAGGAAAGCTGGTTGGTTTCAGGTCCATCCTAACACCCATGATCAAAAAGTGAGAGCACAGGATCAAGATCTTATTTAAGGTCCTTCACACTCAGGGAAACTGAAGAGAATGTTCTGACTTCAGATGGAAGTTGTCCAAAAGTTAAATTTCTTTCTTATACATCAGCTTCTTAGGCAGAAATAAGATGTTAAAGGAGGCCAGTGAAAGCATTTCTTGAAAATTTTCACTGGAGACAATAATGAAAAACTTATAGTGAAGACTAGCGGTTTTTATTTCTAGCGTTGCTTTAGAAAGACTTTTTCTGTCCAGCAGATATGCAGTGCGAAAGTTTCTAAAAGAAATTACAACTTCCTGCTCTTTTGAAGCAGCTTCTGATACCATACTTGAGATGTGGATGAGGATGTAAAAAGTGCATTTGATCAGCACTGTAACTGCTGCTATGATCTTATTTGATCAGAGAGTCTCTAGGGGTTTAAACTTCCTACAACCACTACAAAGAGATTTCTGAAGAAGTGACATACTCCATATCATAACAAACATATAAAAAGAATTTGAGGGGGAAAATAGTTAATGAAAAAGAGATAAAATCACAGTATTGCCAAATTAGTAAAGCACATTTCAAGGCAATTTACTAAAGATGGAGATATGATACACATTCCATAGAATCATGGAATACGCTTAATTGGAAGGGACCCATCCAGATCCTTGAGTCCAACCCCTGGCCCTGCATAGGACACTCCAGGAATCCCACCCTGTGGCTGAGAACATTGTCTGAACGCTCCTTGAGCTCTTCATGTTGCATTCCTGCCTCAAGGCTTGGGGCCGTGAGCACTGCCCTGGGGAGCCTGTTCAGTGCCTGACCACCCTCTGGGGGAAGAACCTGCTCCTGACATCCAACCTCAGCTTCCCTGACACAGCTTTCAAGGATGTTCTCTTGGTTCCTGTCACTGTTCTTTTTCGGCTGTAGTTTTTAGAAATAAGGGCTACTTCACATTTCTTCGTAGGGAATAAGTGGTCTTGGCATTTTAAGTATCTTGATTACTTATTTTTCTTAAAATTATAGAAAGCTTTTTGGATGCTCTATCATTAGCCTATCTGGAACAGCCAAATACAAGTAGGAAGCTAGATCTTGAGCAGCATAACAGTATTTCTTATCACATAGTTTTGTTTGAACAAAAGCCATTGCAAAAACCAAAAGGAGGGTCAGACCTAATTACATGAGGATTTTCTAATGCTCACCACCAAAATGAGACTTGAGTTTACCTTGATCTTCTTGAATTTTTATTCCTCAAACTTCCCTTGCCTGCACTTTGAAAAACATACTCTACACACAGATCTAACTGGAAATCCAGGTAAACATTGTTTGTCCTCATTGTGAGCGACAGAATTTCATAAAAAAGGCTCAGTTGGAAGCATTTTCCTGGGCTTTCCAGAGAGCACCTCAGGATTGCTGCTCTTCAGGAGCAGCAGGATGACGTGAAATTAGCAGACCATGTAGTGCTTACAGACCAGGTTCTTAGTCCCCATTAAATTCTCCGAGGTGCCGAAGGGAACCCTTTGTGTCTGTAGGAGCCATTCCCTACTGGCAGGAGAACGAGTTGGCCCAGTTGGCATCTCAGCACACACATGCACACCCAGCAGTTTCCTTCTGCCCAAGACCCAGAGCTTCGCCACAAGCAGTTTGGAATCTCCATCCCACTAAAACAACTCTCAAACCAGCCGCAAGAGCTCAGGATTATTGTTACAAGTATGTAAGATACCTCTTTGCAAACCCACACAGAGGGGTACATCCACAGCTCAAAATTGAGAAAAAAAAAGTGGGTGATTAAAGGAGTTTCTATCTAAAGGCGTTTTAAACCAAACCAGCTGCTTTTCAGTTTGTACTGCCAAATAACTGCAAGGAGAGTGTCACTTGAAAGATGTTCTTTCTTTTTCTATCATTTTTGCTATTCAGAAATACATATATTTGGATGAGTTATTTCAGTAAACCTCCCTTCTGAACTGTGTATCAAGAACTAACACATGCTCATTTCCAAGTTCTGGAAATTAGTTTATCTGGAATACTAGAGATATCCAGGTCAATCTGCCAGCCTTATAATTGATAGGCATATTTTGTGCAAAAATTTAGAATACCTCTTTACCATAGAAATCTAAGGGCTTTCATAATTTCCTTTTTATCCCCTCCAAGCACTATCTAGAGTGGTCTTCAAAAAACATGGATTCATAGGAGTCTGAATATGACTTGTTAAGCTGGACAGAGCTGCAGGTTTTTCATTTGTCTGTGAAAATGTTACTTGAGCTTATGAACACATTTCACAGCATGTTCTTAGAGCAGAAATAGAGACTCTTTAAAAGCACTATTTCCCTGAAGTTTTAGATGCTCTTTAATGGCATATTCATTCTTTTAGAATTCTGGGGTTTTTCTTTCTGAGCCTATCTCTGACCAAACATCCCTTCTTCAAATATGGGGGGTTTGGTTTGGTTTTTTTGTATGTTGTTTTGGGTGTTTTGTTAATTTGGTTTTTTTCTGAGGGGGTTGTGGTTTGGTTTTTGGTTGGCTTTTTTTTGTTTGTTTTTTTTTTTTTTTTAATGCTTTGGTATTTTTTTCAAGGATTTAGCATTAAGCTGCTTGTAATAATGACCTACATCTGCTCAGCTCTACACTCTCTAGAGGTCCCCTTCACATATTCTGCTCCCTATCTTGTATTTTCCACCCTACCTCTCCAGAATGCTGCAAATTCAAACATTACACCATTTTTCAGCTTCATCACTGGTTCAAGTGTTTTATATCTTTTATGATCTGTGTCTGTTATTTTATTATTTCTTTTTATGTCATGAAGCTTTGTTTTAAGACCAAACTTCTATCAATAGTTATTTGATGATTAGTGCTTATATCTGTATGTCTTAAACATTTCCATTATCTCTGAAAAGAATTTACAGTACTATAAAACTTGTGCATTTTAAAAATCATATAGATTATATTTTGTTCCACCTCAGAATATTTGTGGTTTTATGTGGTAGATATTTACATATAATACATCCTTCTCAAGCGGAAAGAGTAGGTTTTTCTAACATGTAGCTTTATACCTCCTGCAACTCTCATCCAACTTGTTGTTTTTTAGTAACCCACTAACACAACACCACAGACAGGAAGAAAATCAGTGTTACTGACACTGAAACTCTGCGTTTGTCATCCTGGCAAGAGATTTCAGTTTATTCTGCATTTAACAACAGTTCTCTAATTGCCATTACTTGGAAAGTATATAAGTTGACGAGTGGTTATATTTTATGATTTCTAACTACCCCTTTACATTATAGTTTAAAGTCTTATAACACTCAAACATGCAGTTAAACACTGTATAAATTTGATACTGCACTTCTATAACTAACTACAATATTGCTGCTGACTTCAGTCAGCAAGATGTGAGGCTCCAGGGAGAAAGATCCCTGCTCATGAGCACTTAAAGCACAGGTATCACCCCAGAGTCTTTTTCCTTCAGTATAAAAGACGACCATACCCCATGTCCATGGTTATAATTACTGTCTCTAATGTGTGTGCTTTTAAAACGTGCACAGAAGTCTCCCTAATTCCCATTTTCAACCATGTTTACAGCTTTACAGTTTAAAGCTTTTTACTGCCACCTGAGTGAATATTTTCAGGCACAAAAACTGGAAAACATTGGCTAGTTAAGTTAGCTCAATCACAACTGGAAATGGGTATTGGCTTTCTCTTTGGTTGGGATATTTTTGCCCATGTCCCTCAAAACAAATTTTCATAACCCCAGTGAAAATGTAACAGAAGGCTGTTAGAAATACAGCAAAATATAAACTGCCTTTTCTGGTTTTCGCTTGTGTGTCTCACAAGCACCTCCAGCAGAGTAGCCTGTGGGGCACCCCTGTTGCACAGCAGGAAAGATTCTGATTGTCTGTGTGAGGAGGAACAGGAAGGCTCCCCCACAGCAGTGTCCATGTTTTGCCAACAAGCCATGATGGCTGCTTCATATCAGCCTTTGAATACTTATGACTAAACACAGCTGAACTGAATTTCACCCTCTTTCCCTCTCTCTGTTTCCCTATCTCACATTCCATCATGTTCAGATCCTGGTCTCAATTGTGTCTGAATCTTTCTATGGTGTTTTCCTGGGTCTTTTCCTGAAGAAAAGGTTAACCTTTCCTGAAGGTTATAGACCAGTGCAAAATCCCCACAGATATTATATTATTTATCCTCCCCATTGCATCATCTCTTTTGAGATGATTATTTACTCTTCAATTTCTGGAAGAACTGCCATGTAGTGTTAATTTCTGGGATAAACCATCTGTTTCTATGAATCAATGCCACAAAATAACCTTACAACCTTCATTCCAGGGCCATCCCTTCTGCAGCAAGATTTAGCCCAGTGCCTGTAGTATTTTTACCATATGCCTGACACATCATGGTGGAAATGAGGATGCAGAAAAAGCAGACAGAAGTAAAAGAAAAGAAAAACCAACAAAAACAACCAATCCAAATCCCACATGAATTAACTTAAAACATCTGAGAATCTTGTGTGATAGAATTATTTACTATAGTTTTCAGTGATCATTTCCTATTACTTACTATCATTAACTGCACATCTCTCTGCATTTTAGAAAGATTTTTTTATTGAGGTAGCCTAGTTCTTTACAATAAGCCAACTTCATTGCTGTGTTAGCATTTAGAAAAGGAAGCATTGCCTCCATTAGGCTTTTGGGTAGTTTACTTTCCAGTCCATTTGACCATCAATTAAAATTACACTGCCAGGCTGAATTTCTCTCTGTGGTAAAAAACCTTTCAAAAGCTAACTCCAGTCTTCCTTGTAATTCTCAAACATGTACCTAAAGAGAAAATCACTGAAGCGTTTGCAAATCGCATCATAGCCTGAAAATCTGAAAAGCAATATATGCTGCTGTCTGCAAGGATGGAGAAACAGTAAAATTGATACAATTCCAGATGGCACTAGAATTAAATGAATCAAAGAGAACTCACTAATTTTAAGTTCCTATAAAGATGAAGCTGAACAACAAAGGAAAAATGCTAAAAGGAAATGTGAAGTGGGATAGAGGAGGGACAAGGCAAATCCAGAAAGTTTTGCATAACAATCACAGAAAGAGAGAATTAGGAATACAGTAGATTTGTTTTTTTCATGTTCTTTTCTTTTTTGAGTGGGAGATGAAGAAATCCTTTTTTCTTATGTATTTTTTGTTAATAATATATTGAATGCTGTAAGAGAACAAAGAGAACATCTGAGTCAAGAGACCAAGGAAGCTAGTGTCTTCCATAGGCTCAAGTCAGAGGTGCAGCACCGTACAGATTACCAGCAGGTGAGACAGCAGCTCCAGGGAAACACCCTGAGCTTCAGCCTTAGTGCTCAGTGTGTTTCTAACACAACAGTGATCCTTACACAGCATTAGGAAATGATGACATATGTACAGCTCTCAGCAGGTGAAAGGTTCACAGGAGCTCTGGCTCCGGTTCCTGAATCAAAGGCACAGTAACTCATGGAGTTTCCTGGGTGCTGGCGGATGAGGCACCAGGCATTCAGATACAATGTGTGTGACATCTGAGGAATGTTCTCAGTCCCAGCTCCATAACTGGGTGAAACTCCCATTAGCTCCAGCGATAGCTTGGCCCTGGTGAGCCAAAGTGATGACTGTGGGCTTGGGCACAGTTCTTTGCACTTCCACATATCCTCAACAGCCCTGACAGAAGGAATGGAGGCACCACTGAGACACAACCTCCCAGCTGCCAATCTAGCTATCAAATCTCACTCTTTGCCACTGACCATGCACTGCTCTTACCAAGATCTGTTCCAACGGAAAGTGTGGGAGCAAATGTAAATATATTAAACATACAAGAAAAAAACCTGGGACTGAAGCCCCACGGACATGCTTCCATAGCACAACCAAGAGAGGAGAATCAATGACTAGTCATTTTACTGAAACTGTAGGGCTGCACGGTATTTGTTCTGTTGCTCATTTCAAGAACCTTAATTCCTCTTATTACAGAGAAGCTGTGAAACTCCTGCCATTAATCTCACAACTGGATGTAGTTAGCAGAGGAGTACAGAGTCCAAACCTCCTTTTTATCACAGAAATATCAGAAATATTGCTTCCAGCTCCAAATATCCCAGGCACTGTAAGCAGCAGCTAAAAGCAATTAGCATTTCCTTATGAAATAATCATAAAACAGCACAATTGTTCTTTTCCTGATCCTAACAGACAGAGCTAGATCTGTTATGCCAGGCAAACATGATTGGCAGTAGTTGCTTGGGTTTAGAAAGCAGTTGGATAACACGTACCTCTCTTCTCCACAGCAACACAGCCTCTTTTATATTCAAAGCTGAAGATGCCTTGAACTATGGGGTATCACTCTGCATCCCCGAGTTAAATCGATATATAAAGGGAAAGGCAAACCAAGAGCCTCCATCCCGGCTTGATGGGGGCAATGGGCACAGAAACTTGGCTGATCTTGCACAGTCACAAGTCTCTCCTCTCCCAGAGGCACATTCCAGGCTGCAAGGGTAAGATGTACACTTACTGTTTGCATTGTTCCTGAAATGTGGACGTCTGCATCATACAGGAAATATGAATACACCGTTAGAGCACTTCAGCTTAAAAATAAATTCACAGCTCTGCACCCTTCGTTCTCTGTCTCCAAGGTTACCACTCATGCTTTTCATGAATGCTACTGTTTACTTCCTTCCTTTCCTTCTTGTTTACTTGTTTAGAGCATGGAAAAACAGAGACATTAAAAACCCCTGCATTACAGACAGTTGCTATTTCCAGATGAGGACAAAAGTTTAGGTGCCAGTGACAAATTTGCCAAGTATGATCCATCTCAGCACAATCTGTGAAAGAGAAAAGCTCAGGGCACCTGGCTCAGGGCAGCTGATGTTTATGGCTCTAATACAGTCCTGGATCACAAAACCCTGCCTATGCCAGCTCTTCACACACAACCTGGAAGAATGAATGGCAAGAGATGTTTGAGGAAGAAAGGCCAACGGGACTCCCATGCTTCAAAAAATGTTAAGATCTGCAATTAAAACTATGCCCTGGATAACATTTAGCTTTAAGTGAGCTACAGGGTAGCCCTCATTTTGGAAGCTCCATGGGGCCAAGCCTGTCTTTCCAACAGGCTTGCAAAATACCTTGCAAAAAGGATCTTAGTCTAGGACTGTAGCTATATGTGTAGATCAAAAAGGGGTAATAGCTGCTGTAAGAACTTACAATATTATTAAAATGTTCCTATTTACACTGACAGTATTAAATGAGGCTTCCAAAACTTTCCTATTGCTGGAGAAAAATCCCATTTTGGAAATAAAAATCCATTAAATCCCAACACTTCTTTCACAGTAATGACTTTAATATTTTTGAACCACAGGAACAGGCATTTACTCTGTGTTTTGGGCCAAAAGTACAACTAATGAAATCTGCAATTCCATTGATTTCAACTGAAGTACAGTTTTAATAACATACCTACTGAGCTATTTGGCATGTGGAACCCAAATCACACAAAGGAGATGTGTTTCAAACCTCAAGATACCCTCAAGCATTCTGGAGAGCATCCTGTAGGATAGCACAAGCATTTGAAATATTTGAAGCTAGATTCAAAAGAGGGTGGCTTGGAAAAACACTATAAATATCAAGTGTCCTGTCTGTATTAATAATTTCTCATCTATCAGAACTATGAAGTGGAGAAACTGTGAACAAATGTTTCAACAGCTAAGTAAAACATACTTTTATAATGTATGACTCATAAAAATGGTATAAATACTCTTGAAAACGTTGCGGTTTGAAGTGGAGACGCTTCAGGAAGAATAAAGGTATTAGTTAAGGAACAAAATATGACTCAGAGGTGCCAGGTGGGAAAAGAGACTGAAAGGCAAAGGCAGTTTTACAGTCATCAGTTTTCCCAGGTGTACTGAAAAACAGAGGAGGTTACTGAAGGGGAATTTCATGCTAAACAGACCCTGGTTTACTCTTCTTTTTCCTAATACAAACCCTACCCCTTTGTCTTGCTGGATCCTGTCTGTTGTCATCCTTGACAGTGCTCTCAGGTGACTCTGAAGAGCCACAGAGCACACTGGCAAATGAGCTACCAATAAAAGCCTGCACATACCCTTCAGGTCCGTGCTGCTCAGGCAGGCAGACGAGCTCCTGCATTTTGGGTCAGTCTTTCACCAAACTCAAGTGTTATGAGGACTGGCCCAGCCCAGGTATCCCAATGAGCTGTTTCCTGTATGTAAGGCAGAACCTTTACAGGAAAAAAAGGAAAGCCAGCAGGTCTGGCTGGTGGCAGGTCTCCAAAATCCCTCACAGACTTCCCATGTTCTCAAAGAAAGGAAGAGTGTTACCAAGATGAAAGTTCATATTTATTCTTCATAACCCTCACTCTCAAGCTTGCCAGGTAAATGTTGTGGAAATTTCCTTTTACCTACTGGAAGGTATTTTTCAGAATTCAACGCCATAAATTTTGTATATACTATCAATTACACCAAGCACCAGGAAAAATGCTTTACACAAACGTGCAGGAGGGTAGGAAGTTTGACACAGCTATTTTTTAAAGAAAAGAAAAATGACACACAAAGATGATGGAGAAATTCCATTTTTCTGAAAGTGCAGGGAAAGGCCCTGGGTGTAGTACCTTTCCCACTCATCACCAAAAACCATGTCTGAAAACACATGCAAAAGACACTCTATCCATAGTCTATTTATATAAAACACATGGACAATTGATACTGCTAAGGCCTCCTCTTAAAAAAGGTCTATCCCACTAAACTGATGGCAATTAAGCTAATTAATTACACTGGTTATCACAGATATTTGTTACCATAGTAATAAATCTGGCTGTAGAAGTACCACTAAAATGACGTCTAACAGACTGGAAGTAAACAAACACAAACTGAAACCCTTTGTTGAGCATTTACTAACTTTTACGTTATGTATTTTGTAAGGATTTTATTCACAACAATATCTAGGAAAACCAAAGCGTTTGCAAATCAACATGCACATTTAACCCAAATGTAACAGCATGATCTGTTTCTTGAATGCTTGGGTCTGTCTCAAAGGCAAGAAAGCACATACGCTGCTCTAAACGCACCCAAATGGGCTTTGTTAACTTAAAGATCCTTAAGAAATCCATTTACAACCACATACTTCACTGACTGGAATTGGTGCTCAATTTGATTTTAAAGGGAAGGAAAGGAATATATCATCTCTTCAGTGTGGAAGAAAGATGTAACATTCCAAGTTTGGTGTACAATTTCTTAATTTTATCATTTGTGGTTCTAACTTGAATGTAAAAGTCATATGCTTTTTTAGGCTGAGAATGCCACTTAATCTTTCTTCAGTATTTTTACAATAATAGTGGTGTTTTGCCAAGGTGTATTGGTGTTTTCCCCTCCCTTCCTGAACTCTCCCACGCCCCCCGAGGTACATGCAGGCCTATCAAAGTCCTCCTCAACATCCAGGGAATACCCTGGCAGGGAAGTGCAACAGCAGCCCTGTTAGAATGCCTCTGTACTCAGTCTGACATTGCTTTCCAAAAAATTCAATTCTGGAAAATTAAATGAAAACCTGAGGAAAACAAAGCATTTGACCACAATCCCTCAGAGGTATCTAATGTCTCTCACATTGATTTTATCATATTGTTTTGGCACTTTCATGTGCTCTGTGAATCTCAGATATTGACGGAATGGCTCCTTCATCACAGAAAGTTTACAAAAAATAACCAGGATGCTTCATGTCATTCTAGGAGGCAAAAAATTATCATGAACATTTGTATAAAATGCTTTCAAAGTGAAAACGGCTGTATTAGAGGATATTTGGTCATCGTGAAAAAAAAAGAATAACCAGAGTTTTGTCTGACTCGTGTCTTAGTGCAGGAAAAGGATGCCCTCAGTTTGTTGATTCTCATCAACATGGTAGTGTCTATCTCTGCTACAAGAAATTCTGGTAAAGTATCCTCATGGATTTCTCCCCTTCCACAGGCAACCTCAATAATCTATGACCAACTCACTAAAATCTAACTCACTGTAATTATTGGTATTTATATGTTTGATGTTTCCAGAGGCTGAAAAAATAAGCCAGACACCGCAGAGCAGAATCTATATTTTATGTTGTTGGCATGCTTAGAATTTAGCAGGACATGTATCATTTCTTGTTTATTCACTCATCCTGAATTCACATTATGCAGAATGTAATTTCTACTTACCCTCAACTGCACTCAATACTGCACTTTTTTATTAAAAATTGCATATTGTTTCAATGACTGCATAAGATAAGTTACTTTCAGTATGTGTGACTCTCTTACACACACTCTTAAAATTACAGTTATCTAAAGCCAAGCTTTACTCATGGTATACTCTAAAAACAGTAGGGAGAGATTTTTCACTCTTAGGAAACCCAATTTCAAATGAGAATCACAAATACAGAACAAATAATTCCAAACAGCAAAACGTCCCCTTACACAGAGCAACACTGATTCACAGTGTCCCTACTACATTTAGACTCATTTCACTGTAGGATTCTTCTCTCAGAAATGTTCATAATGCATGAGACTGACTTCACACAGCTTCACATATACAGGAAGTGACTGCCTGCGTAAGTGGCTTATCTTTGAAGAGTTGTTTAATTTAAGCCTTAACTTTTGCAATCACACAGCTCATAATTCACTTCAAAATGTTATGCATAAAAATTTCTTCTTGCCCCTTTCTCAGCTCAAAACCAATGTCCTTGCATGCCAGAACAGGGTGCTTTACCACATCAGCTTGGGATACATTTAAAACTGAGGGAAATCAATCTTCCAATACAGAGAACATGTATCAGTGCCATTGCTCCTCCTACAGATGTTATTGACGCCTTGGGTTTTAACTTCTATATTTTTCAAATCCTGTACTGCCTAGTGTGTAACTCTGAAGTTTCTTGTAGCCTGCTCTCTCTCTCTGCTAGGTAGACATAATGAAGCCTCTCCAGGCCTGCTTTCCAAGGACACTCAGACTGTTCTAAGCGGAAAATGTGAAAACCAACATCTTGGAGAAGGGGGCAAGCTTGGTGAACTTACATCATTAACGGAAGCTTTAATTGGAGAATTAATCCTGATATGCAAATGAACCAAACTTACATCATTAACTGAAGCTTTAATTGGAGAATTAATCCTGATATGCAAATGAACCAAACTTACATAAGTATGAAGAACTCGGGACCTCCCGTTCATCTTGGGGTCCAGCTTGGCAATAGCCTCTGGACACCCCAGGGTGTATATTTGAAGGCCCTTTAAATAAATACCCACTTCTATTCCCTTATTCCTGTCTAGTCTCTGTTTTTAGGTGGCTACTTCAGGCATCATTATGTAGACATATTTTAAAATGCAAGGGTAAGAAACCTTCCCCAGCTCACTGTGCCAAGCCTTAGATCCCCCTCAAACACGAAGGGCTGCTTCTGTTTTTTCTTTTCTTTTATGCCATGAAATTACATCTGCCAATACTGGTTTTTCATATAGGTAATACCTGTAATTATCTAAAACATGTTAGGAAATAATTGCACAGATTTATAAAAAAATAATACAAGTGAGAAAGAAACTGGAACTACTATTTTCATTACACATAGAATTAATTTTAAAACATGTAAGTAACCTTACTAACATTTTAGACTAGCATAAAGAATGTAATTATTCTTTCACTTTCACAGTGCTTGGCATAAATCTATTAAATCTCTGAAACTACACCAAAAAACTGTTGATGTTATTAAAGTAAATAATTCAGTGTCAGGAAACAGAGTGAAATTCAAAACCAAATATCAAACTAACTCTGGAAATCACATATCTATGCAAAGTACAGATGCCTTAGGTTTTTGATGAAACTAAAAATAAAAGAAAAATAAAGTCAATGTTTTTGTTATGTTATACTGAGATAAACAAAAACTAGTTGATTATTTCTAAGTCATACAAAACAACTTGAGTAACAGGAGCTTTATTAGGCACAAATTGTCCCATAGCTCAGAGAAGCAGACTTGTTACAGTTCATAATTCACTAACACCATTATAATCCATTATTTTCAAATATTACACTCTTACAGCCACATTATATTTCATATTTGTAAAAGCCCGCATGTTTTAGTCTTTGTAGAGACGGCTAAAATTTTAATATATTTAAAACAAAACAGAACTTCTTTTGTTAAGTCAGGAAACTGTTCCAAGTTGACTTGCTACAATTACCAAATCTGAATTCAACCAACTGGAAGGGCTAATTCTGCAGAGGTCCATTTCTAATAAGGTATCAGGACTCACTTCCATTCAGTACACAGACTGAATGCATCAGAACTCCCACCAAGCCCATTATTCATACAGAAGTGAGTGGTATCCCTTGGGAAGCAGCCCAAAAGCAGCCCACACACTACCTGGGCTCCTCCCAGTTCATATTCACAACCCCAACAGCAGAGGCATTAACCAAGTGATACAGGGGTTTCTCAGGAGGCACTGCACCCTCTTCAGCCTAGAGAGAAAGGCGAAAGACCCAAACTTATTCTGACTCCACACACAGCTACTTACTGGTGGCCACAGCAGAGAAAAAACAAGTGCCACATTTGCCATGTCCAGCCCTCAGCCCCTCAGCTCTCGCCCCAGCCAGGGCTCCTGCACTCCCAGTTCCTTGTGTGAGAGCTGGCATCACATCCAAATGTCTGGACATTGGCAGGAGGTCACACCTGAAGAACCTTGGCAGAGCAGATCAGATCCCTTGCCCAGAGAGGTTATGGACTCCTCATCCCTGGGAGTACCCAAGACATGGCTGGATGGGGCTCTGAGCAACCTGGTCTAATGGAAGGAATCCCTGTCGATGAAACAGGGGGTTGCAAATTGGTGACTTTTAAAATCCCTTCCAACCCAAACCATTCTGTTGTGGAGGCCTGTGGACCTCTCTCCCAGGAGAGTAACAGAAGCCCTTGTAGAGATGCAACCATGGTCTAGAAATCACTCCTGGTTCCAGGCTGGCTCTCTTATGATGTCACCTTGTATGTTAATATACCCCAGTTCTAACACTCCCCCTGGCCCATTGCCCAACCCCTCTCTCATCCCCTTGGGCAGTTACCTCCCTGCCTCCCCTTCCTGGGCACTCCCTTATCCCTAGAATTTTCTCCCTTCCTTGATCCCCCATTGGCCCTGGGTCTCTAGTCCCTCTCCTGCCTTGTCCCTGTTGCCCTGCACCCTGGCCCCTCCTATGTAATGCCCCCCAGCCCTCATCCCATTGCACCCTGATGCTCTCCACCCCCCGGTACTTAAACCCCTGCTTACGCTGCTTTTCTGGTCTTTGTCCCTGGACCCTTCACGAGTTAGGAACAGTAAACCTCTCTCATGGAACCCATACAAAGATCCCTTTCAGCTCTTTAGCGTTGCTGCTCGCAACAGCTATGGAGCAGTGTGAGTGACTGTGTGTGCTTGCAGCACCCACCAGGGCAGCTTCCCCAAAGACGCTTCTGGGAAGGCTGCGGCACATTACCATCCACTCCACACCACAACATTCCACGACTCTTGTTCTGCAAAAGATCTGCATAACCTCTCCCAGCCTTCGAGGCTATGCACCGGTAGAAAAGAACTTGGAATTTCATAGGCTGGGCTGAGCCACAGGTCTTGCTGCTCCATAAGCAGCAAAAGGCTGAATGAGGTAAATCCGGGCCTGCTGGTCTATGAGGCAGGTGACAAAGAGCAGACAAATGGAGCTCAGCTATTCAACACCACTTTTGCCTTGTCCAAAAAACCCTCTGTACTTGGTGTCAAAGAGAAGGTGAACTATCAGTAACATACAAGAAACTATTTGAGATTGATCCTTACAAGTCATTGGAATCTAACAAGTGACATTTGAGTGTGTTGAGAAAACTGGGTGTGTCCCTTAAAGGCCATTCTCTGTCACTGTTAGAAATACACGGAAACCAGAAGAAACACACAACAACTGGAGAAAGTGTCTTCAAAAATGGCAAAAGGCCTGTGTGGGGAACTACAGGCCAAGTCACGCACAAAATCATGGCATGAACCCTCGTAGAACATATTTTTGGGCATATAGTGGATAAGGTGACTGGGAACAGTCTACAGAGATTTACTGAGGATAAATCAAACTTAAGCAACCTGATGATCTTCTGTGACTAAACGACCACACACAAAATGTGTGGATGAGGAAAGAGCATCAAATACCACTTCTTTTGACAAGGCTTTCAACACCATCTCCCACATGATTCTTGTTAGGTCATTACAGACTGGAAAGATGGATTGAAAAGATCAGGATCAGAGGGTGATGGTAATTACACTGCACTCCATCTCAATGCCTGTGACAAGTGAAGCACCGCACGGATCAATCCTGAGATTTGTCCTCCTTAACATCTTTATCGATGCTACGGAAGAGGTGACAGAACACACAATTTTCACATCTGCCAAACACCAAAATGAGGGCAGCTGTCAATACACTTGAGGGAAGCTGTCAATACACTTGAGGGCAGGGCTGCCATCAGGAAGAATCTTTATAGGCTTGAGGAACAGGCGGACAAAAGGCCTTTCTTTCCATAGAAAGCCCAGCAGTGCACCAGGTTTCCCAGAGAGGTTGTTCTGCCTCACTCCTTGCAGTTTCCAAGCTGTGACTGAATAAAGCCTCAAGAGCCTGGTCTGACCCCAGAGCCAACTGCCTAAAGCAGAGGGTTGGACTCCAGCCCTCCTGAGGTCCCTTCCAAGCTGAACCATGCTGGGATCCTATCCCTGCCTGCAACCTCTTGCAACCTGAAATGGTGAGAGCATTTCAGGAGCTTCCTTCACACACAGGGGAGAAAGCTTTAGGCAAGATTTTAAACAAACAGAGTTGGCCTGTCTAGATTTCTGATAATGGTTCAACATCTCAAAATTAAAGGTGTCTGAGGCACTTCTACCTTCCTGTACTCCTGAAAAATGATTTGGCTTTGGTAGCCAACTGCACCAGGCACTTGTCTTTTGCCAATGTCCACAAATTTGTCTGCACACAGAAAATTGTTCTCTGGAGTCTCTGAAGTCTTGCTTTAGGAAAAAACCCAACAAAATCCCAAATCAAAACCATGTGCCATCAAGAAGGAACAATACTGACCACAATTCTAGATGCAGTAACACTGGATGTCCCTGTGTTTGAGTGTACAGGCCAATACTCTCTTCATACTGTACCAGAGCTTTAGTCTGGGGGAAAAGAAAGCCTGAACAAAGCCCTAATGAAATGAGAGCTATATGAAACTGGAAGCTGTCATCTTTTTAAATTCAGATGAGCTAAATACCTTTTTCTCCCTCATACAGACATCCTTTGTTTGCCAGTTACCACTTTATGACTTAAATTTAATAGGCTTCTTACAGAGGATGTAAGTTGCACAGCATATATCAGCATATAAAAAGCATATGCTTTTTTGTCCTCTTATTCCATGGTAATATTCTCTTTTACCTAATCTTCCTCTACTCTAATAGTCTGCTCTCACCACTCTTTATCTCCTATTTCACTCCCCTTCCTCAAACCTTTTGTTGTACATATAAGAAACTTATTCCTGCTGGTCTCTTTTCCATTCTTTTTTAACAGTATGATGAGCCAAGAGTCTTAAAGTCACATAGACTTCACATGACTATAATGTTCTGAATCTGCCTCTCTGCACACTGACATTTCCTGTGTAATAAAATGTAATTTGAAAGTTTGGTCCAAGTCTCCTTGGATTTATCAGAATTACATAAGACTGATAATAAAAAACCAAATACCTTATATGTGGTGGGTAAAAAAAACCTTTTTTTTTTTTTTTTTTGGTGCTGCAAAGAATAGACTCTTGCCTTTTCATCTGACAAGTAAGAAGAGCTCATAACATGTCCTTGTGGGAAAGGAGACAGTAAATTGACAGTCACATCTAACAAGTGTCATTGAAAATTTAAGCATAAGGCAATAAACTTAAAATAACTGAAGTACTTCAATAGTTTTCGGGTAGATTATGAAAGTGTGATATAAACTTGCAAAATTTTTAAACTAATTAAATCTATTTTCTAGTATTTATGACCGGGGGGAAATGTTATGAAAGGGAAAATAAGTATTTTTAGTAAAAACAGGCCAGCAGAGAAAAATAGTCCATGTTCATTCTTGGGTTTTGTTGGATTGTTTTGGGGTTTTATTTTGGAATTTAAATAATAGTTTGAATAAAATCAGAAAAACTGAAACCATCTACATGTCATTAGACAACTTTTAAACCATCTAAAATAATGCTCCTTAACATTTGAAGAGAGTATTAAAATTAGGCAATTTTAAAATGAAGAAAATGAGGACAACATTAAAACTTTATGCAAACTGTAGGCAACCAGTAATTCCAAATTTGTGTCCCCCTTTCAGAAGAAATAAAGCCAGTGCTCTGAACTGTGTGTGTTTAGTTCCAAGCTACTCGAGTATTTCAAATCACAGAGTCATTAAGGTTGGAAGAGTCCTCTAAGATGATCAAGTCCAACCATCAACCCAGCAGCACCACCACTAAACATGTCCTCAGGTGCCACAGCGACACACTTCTTCAGGATTTCCAGGGATGGTGACTGTCCAGCTTCCCTGTGCAGTCTGTTCCAATGCTTGACAACCTTCCCATGAAGAATTTTTTCCTAATATCCAATCTAAATCTCCCCTGGTGCAACTTGAGGCCATTTTGACTCATCCTGTCACTTGCTACCTGGCAGAAAAGACTCACACTTGCCTCACTACAAATTCCTTGACCATAATTGGAGTCCACATGTGTATTGTACTCCTTTATTGCCACATGGAGAGATCCCTGCTGGGTTAGGAACACAATTTATTGCCGAAGGGTAACTATGGCTTGAGGGACTCCTGCTCTCAGTACCAAGCACGGCAATGGAGTCTCTTTGGGCAAGAGCTTTGTGTGTATGTGAGCAGCGTCCAGGCTTAACCTGAATTTTTCTTCTGCCCTAGTGAAGGTCAGTGAAGAACTCCTGATTAGTCACTTGTTCTTTGTGTAATACACTCAGGCCTGCTACTCAGAGGCTGAATAAAAGGACAGAAATTTTCTATGCCTCATGTTTAACAATGCCTCTGCACTATTTTAGCAAGTCCTTAAAATATGGGAAAGATTTTTGAATTAGAATTTTGAAGTACTACACATCTATCTGAAATGCAAACTTTTACTGATTTGTTAATTTGTTTGAACTAACACTAACAAAGCAGCAATACAACATCAGGGATCTATTTCCTTTATAGGGCACAAACCAGCAAAGCACTTTACAACATACTTGAGCTCAAAACCCTGTCTATTGAATGTACTTCTGAATCCAGTGCTGTAAGTTTAAATGAAAACCAGGAAGTTTGTTCTGGTAAGTTTAATGTCAGTTTTTAACTGACACCTTTCAGCAGCATCCCCAGCTATTGAGATCAATGTTAGAAAGCTGCAGTATTAGCACCTCTGATTTTCCTCTACAAAACAGCAAGCAGCTGATGAGCCAAAAGGACGATTAACAATGGATCAACTGCTTGTGTAGGTTGTGCAGGTGTTCAGCAGGTTTGGAAGACTGTGGTAATAAGCAAGGCTGTACTTTTTTCATAAGGAAAACTCAGCTGGGGAGTACAGAGAGGGAGCAGTCAGTGCTATTATAGAGGCAAAGTATTTGCTCTCTTTCACTGGGAATTCCCTTACTGGAATTACTGCATGGAAGTGAATAAGCTGAAGACCATGGGGAGATATAGGCTGTCTAGAAAAGGGCAAATGAAGAGAGATTGGAAGAACTAGAACAATTTAGTTCCAAGAGGAATACATGAAAGACAACAAGATTTATATTGAAATATGGCTTTTTTACAAAAAGCTCACTTTTAAGCCTTATTGTATTTTACAATCCTTTATTTAGGCATAAATATTTGAATAAAGAAAATTAGAAGTAGGAATTTTAAAATATCTAATTATATTGTAAACATTTGTCCATAATTTATGTATGATCTGAAATGGAATGTGCTGTAAATATTACAATTCCAATTTACTGTAATTTTTCTTGAACCCTGAGTGACAGATTTTTATCAACTCTGTGCATCATCTTTATTCCTTTCCAAAAAAACTGCCTATGTACTGTTTAGAAGGAGAACAAGAAAATTATATTCCTCTTGCCCTGGACAATTCTGATTATTCTATAATAAAAGAAATTAATCTTTCTCCCTTTTTGCCATGTGAAACTCTCATTTTGACACTTTATGTTATTAAACCAATTTCAATAAAGAACAAGAATTACATCAAGGAAAAATGAAACCTCTCTGAAACTGAATGCAGCTTATCTGACAGACAGAAAATGGGCAGAGACAACTGAATCATGCAATTACTGAAGTCATCACCAGCAGCCAAAGACTGGATTGTCCAATAAAAAGGTCTGTAAAGATACTGATTACATCTGGGACTGGAATATCTCCTTGGTGCAGCTCACTGCAAAAGTAACGTACCAAAAGGAACGCCTGGGCCTAAGGAGCCATTGAAAGGACTCTTGTTTAAGACTATGAAATTCCCTACTTGCTCAGCAATACTTCTATATTTCAGGATTCGTCAAAATATTAGCAGCTAATGAATGCATTTGTCTTCCCTCATTGATTCAGACATGATTATTTACTTCTTACAAGTGAGTTATTTCAGTCATCTGAGAGAATCACTCTAATTCAGAGCACTTTCTAGACCAAAAAAAAAAAAAAAGAAATTATGTTGAATCTTCAGGATAGAGTTCAAACTCTAAAAATTTAGAAAAGCTAAAGCAACACATCTACCTCCCTGAGAGCAAGATGTCATCATCAAAAGTAAGAAGAGACTCTACCTAATCCGCTGCTGTAAAAGATGGTATTATTCACATCTCCATAAACACCTGATGAAATTGAAAAAAACCCAGTACTCAGTGTTGAAATATTCAACAGAGAAACCTTCTTACTTATTTAGAGTATGATTCACTATTTGGTCTTCAAGTTACAGGTTTGCTAGAATATTGAGAGCATTAAGATTTCATCTCATAGATTCAGATTTCTGTACCAAAAGCATTCAATCACTGGAAATACACAAACTGGAAAATTCAACCTACTCTAAATACCTCTGAGATGACAACTCCCAGTAATAGTAATAAGGTTCATTAATGTAAGAGCTACGTACACAAAGGAGGTTTCAGATTGTTAAGCTTGCTGTTAAACCCAGGACATGGTCTGAACTCCGGAATTCTCATGAGGCAGAAACTGCTGGCTCCAAGCTGCCTGCGACACACACAGCCAGGCCCACGCCAGGCTCACCAGGCCCTCACCAGGCACATCTGGCCCCTCATCATGTACAGCTGGGCCCTCCCCAGACACTGCTGGGCCCTCCCCAGACACAGCCAGGGGCTTGCCTGCACAGCCGGGCCCCTCACTCACCACTCCCAAGGCAGCCATGCTCAGCTGCACCTGCAGGGCCCACAGATACACCACGGTTTCTCCAGTGCCTGGGTTTAGCAGGACTGTGCTCCTCTCTGAGAGCCCCATGTCCCCAGGAGCCTGGGGGGTGCTCTGTTGTTTCACCATTCCAGGCTCAGGTTGGCTTTGCAGACGCCCAGCTGATTTTGGCATCCGGCAGGATGCCTGAGGTCAAACAGCAGAGTACTTGAGACTGCACTTACTCTACATCAGCTGAGATCGTAACTGCCTTGCTGAGCACAGAGTATGAAGCTACTGAGTGTATTAGCATATACTTCTGAGTATTTGTGTTCATCTCAGAAAGGGGGAAAGACGCTTTGAAACTCTTATACATATGCTTCCTACTCGTGGATATGAATTTAAATGAATAGCAATTCTGTGCCTTACTTTATTCTACACTATCCTTTATGTTTCTGATAAATTTCAGAAAACTCTGAATGTACTGCATATTTCTACTTACAGAAATACTGTAAGTCAATGTCACACACTTTCAAGCACAATCTTTACATTTTTACTTTATCATTGGTCATAGCAAATCAATAAAAACTACAATTAGTCTTAGGACATCTAATTGTCTAGTGTCAGTAGCAGAAAATTCTGAAGTCCCGCTCAAGCAAAGCAGTTCCCAATGCTCCTTGCACATCCATAATGGTTACAGCATAATAACGCTCTCTTCTTTTTCAGGGATTTTGTTACTAGGTAAGTCATGAGCTTTTTGGGATGGTAAGTAGAGTTTGCAGGCAAGTCAGTCCATATGATGTCAGGAAAAATCCAAATCAGATTTCAAAACCAAAAGGTGCTGCCTTTTACTTGTGGACAATGAAGAGGAAAAGCTATTCCCTTTTTCCTAGGCAGAACTGTTTCACTGGGTTACAGCCCACAGTGACACAGCACTTGGTGTCTCAGATGGGACTCCACCATGTGCTGGTTGGCACTAACAATCTTCACACACACAACACACAGACTCTACCTTCTCTACTCCAAAACTACTAAAATTCAGTTAGAATTCATTTTATCATTTTAGGCCATCCAACATTCTGTTTATACAGAATACAGGTAGTTTATACATGGGATCCAGTATCATCACTAGCCTTTGCTGATAACTGATAGGTGTCAACTGTGCACACTGAAATGACTCTGAATTCTCTAGAAGTGGCACGATAAAGCTTCCAGCTTCTCTGGAAATATTTCTGCCACAGGAATCCATCGGATGCTGCAGAAGAGCAAGTGGGATCACACCTATACTTGCTCTGCTTCCTACTGTCTGCCTCTCTTCTCCAAATGCTGTATAGGCAGATTGACACAGGCTTGAGTCTGTCAGAATACATTCTCGATCAGAATGCTGTGCCAGATTTTATTATCTTGGTAAATAGCACAGATCATGCCCAATCCTCCTGGCATTTTCTGTACTCCTTCAACTATAGCAAGATTTATGAGGGTAATAAGGCCAGTTCAACATAAATAGTAGGTAAAGGCAAAACCCAATGCCGATACTGGTTTACTATAGTTATTCTAATAACTTGGCAAAGACATCTAACTTCTTGCTTCCCAGATGGGATTCATAGATTTCATATGTTTCCAGTAGCCAAAAAAAACCCAAGTACAGTCTGCCCAGTGGCAGCTGCCTGTTTCATGCAAAGGTAGTACACAGCAGAAGACAAGAGATCCTAAACGAAAACTCCTAGTCCAAGTATGTTTCAGTTGCTTGTGGTTTCACTACTTACTGTTACAGGTTTTTCATGCATTTCCATGCTTGTGTTCATGACAGATCAAATGTCTGTGCTCAATGAATGTCAGACTGCCTGAAACTTGCTGGCTGGCAGGCTGGTTTTGCTCAAATCTTTTTTTAAGCTCCTTACTGAGATGAGCACCCTGGCCAGCAGGTGCTACGCAAAGACTAAATCTCCCATTGATATGAGTGAATGAGGTGAGGTGTGGGGCAGCAGGTAGGAACTGACCAACAGTGCTCAGTGCTGAGAACATCCCCAGAGCTTCAGCAGCCTCAGCAGGGTCAAGTTGCCTCAATGACTTTTATCAAAAAGAAAAGCATGAAGAGCAGCTCCTCCTGAGAGCAAGGAGTAGCAGAGCAAAAGGAACTAAGGTGCATCTTTGAAACAAAACACGTAGGTGAGGGCCTGGCGTGAAATGGTTTATCCTGCTTAGGGACCATCATTTTGTATGTGAGAGAATGGTATCATTAAATGCAGCAAAAAGTGTAACTGACACAATAAAACCACCAAGAGAAGTGGTTCGACCAATGCAGAGATAGAAAAAATGACTAAGTAGCAGTAACCTGCTTGGGCACTAGACAGATGTCCAAATTTGTTAAAACCTTAGAAAGTCTAAAAGATTCTTTCCCTAACAGTAGCAGGAATTCAGCTGTGAAAACTGTGTCTGCATGCACTGCACAGCCAGGATTTCTGCAGGCCAGGACTGTGCTTTGGTTCAAGGACATGAAAAGAATGACATGAGCAGGTGGCAGCTTTGTTTCCTTCCCATGGCAGCAACCTGAACTTGCCGGTTTAGTGTATCTCAGCTGCAGCCATGTTCTTCACTATTCCTCTTCAAGGAGAAATCAAACAATACAAGAGGCACTCGTGCACCCCAAAGCACAAAAGGTCATTGCTTGATTTAAAGGACAGTGAAGTCAGACTTGCATCTCTCTTATGAAAAGAAAAAAACTTCGTGGTGAAAAAGGAAAATTCATACTTCTTTCCCTAAAGTTCATTTTCAACTTTAGTGGGCATAGGAAGGTAGAACACAAAACCATTTTATTCAGCTCTGATGTTTCTGGGTTGAACTGTTCTTTCCACTGCACAGAAAAGCAGCAGAATCAGAGACACACCAACACTCTTGCTCTGAGGGGACACCTGCCTACCCCACTGTGGGGGTTTCTAAACAAGACTGCATGTCATCAGGGATACTCTTGGGTAAACAGATGAGGCTTTGCTTATGCAATTCAAATTTAATATAATCTTCAGTGCCCTCCAATACTTCCTAAAATTCCTTTTCTTTTAAAAAGAACTAGCATAGCTGCCCCAGGCTGCCACTTCCTTAAGCCCACACTGCCACCTCACACCCCACAGCACTTGCCTGGGGTAGTACAAGATGAAGGACTAATCCCAAGCACCCAAAGCAGATTGATTTCCTCTTTTGTTAATTTCTAAAGATAAGCACATTTTGCAAGTGCTCCAGGTATACAGACATATCTTCCTGTTGATCATTTCATATAACTAAATAAATTGGCCGTGAAAGTCCGGAGACATTTTTCACTTGTTCACTTACTCTTAGACCACTACTCATTCTTTCCACTTCTGACACTTCTCTACCTCCCCTCAGCCTCTAACAGCACTTTGCAAAGCTCTGACTCAAAGGTAACACTGAACAGGCGANCGCCCCGATTTGTGGGTACAGTCTTCAATAAGTTCAGGAATCATCTGAGGGCCAGGTTTTCCCTACTACATCTCAAACCACTCATCAACTACAAAACAAAAACTCTCTTTCAGGCTGAGGAGTCAATTTAGTAATTTTCTGTACAATTATACTCCATCTTTGATCACACTTGCTACCTCCACTGTACCATCTCATTTCACTGACTCTTTAATTTCATCAGAACTGTGCATGTTAGGCAATGGATATGTACCCTAAGTAAATATAGGGACACAATGACTTTTTTTCATTCTGTTTTCTATTCCCATCATAATAACCTTTAATCTCCTATTTATTGAGATCATTACTGAGCAAAACTCCAGATTTTTTCTGAATTGCCAATTATAAATGTCCTTCTTAGTGCTTGTGTTCAGACCAGAACCAAGCACTTCTAAGGAATTATTCTTTCTCATATGTATTATTTTGCATTTTATTTACATTCAATTTCATTTGACATTTTATCACCCAGGCTGTCACTATCATGAGGGATTTCATCTCATATTCACATTTCGGTCCACTTCATTGTCTTCTTAAATAACCTTATCTCACATGGAAGTTTAGTCATCACACTGGTTTATCTCCTGATCATTTCTTTGGATCCCCCTCACTGACTATTTAGTCCTTCAACAAATACAGTGTGGCTAAGTTTAAAATTACTGGACAGGGACCTTCTCAAATGCTTTTCTTAAAGTGTAAATTGATTTTATATCGTCAGGCTTTATCTTATCTACCTGCTTAGCTACTCCTTCAGGGAACTGCCATGGATTTGTGGGGCATGACTTGTCTTCTGAACTACACTGACTTTTCCCCAAAATACCGTCTTCATCTCTGCACCCATTCATTCTTTTTCTTATTATGGTTTCTATCTCTTCCCCACAACAGACACTGGTGTTAATTTCTAACATTCTCACCTACCCTGTCACTTGGGAAGGCTGACTTCCCCTGGATTTTCCTGGGGGCTTTTTTGACTGGTGACAGACCTTTGCTCTACCCACTGCCACCCATACAGTGACTAGAGCTGTACAAGACATGACATCCATGGTGTGAACAGATTCTGACAGCCTCACATAGAAGAGATCATATGTCTCAACCCACTGCAGTCATTCCTGGGATTTCCTTGGTGGAACAGCGCACGCCTCTGAAAGCTCTGATCTCTCCTCTGTGGACAGGACATTGCCTTTTGGTAGCATCATTATTCTTCATTACTGTGTGTACTTGGCAAGACAACCTTGCAAGCCTGCAGGGCCATCTGTGGGGAACTGAGTATTGAGTTTTTCAGCAACAGGCTACCACAAAGGTGGACAATTCCTGCCACCTAGTCGCCCATGCAGTGTTTTGTTTTGTACAGCCTTTTTACTTCTGCAGAACCCTGGCTAACGTTCCAGCACTGTAGGTGTCCTGGGTCTCAGTTTTCTGCTAAATGAAATATTGTCTGATGAAAGGCTGCATTTCGCTACTGCCATCCTGTAATTAAGAAAGCTAAAGATAGATCAGATACTGTTTCTCAGTGTTTTTTGTTCATAGGATGCTTTATTATTCTGACCTCGTTTTCTATTAGCATATTGAACAGAGTAATGGATACGTATTGCCACCTATTTAAATCCAAACTACCCTGCAATCTGCTTTTACTTAAGTTCATAAGTAAGTAATTGCTTTTGGATTATAATCAATTGTAAAGTCAATTTGTTATTGAAAAAGTAACTCTTTTCTTGGAGAATGGCTGTATTTTCTGGTAGGCTTAGCATTTGTTCTGTGTTGCAAGCAATGGTGTCCCCAATAGACAGAGACATAAATCCTTGAAACTAGGACAAGAAAAACTTCTAGTAGTTCAGGATATTGATGTTTACTTTTTATGAGAAGCTGCAGCTTTTTAAGTCAGTTTGTATCATAACCTGTGAGGGAGCTGTGGCAATGCCCCTAATGAAGGGCAGTACAAAAACCTCAGTTTCACAGCAATTGCCTTGGGGCCAACAAGGACTTAAACCATGTCAACCCTCTCCATCTAAAGCTTTTTTTAAAAGAGGAAAGAATACCACCCTATGTTTACTTCACAACTTCTATTAAATGGCTTTGTAATACACCTTTCTGTATACTAGATCATTATGAAGAATCTGTACACTTCTTTCTCGTGTAAACTCAGCATTACAAGCATTTTATAACACTTGTTTTATAAGCTCCCAGTGGAATCAGTAGAAAAATCGTTAGCAGTTCTGGAGGCAGCAAGATAATAAAGCTGCCCCTGATACAAGCAATGATGTTCACCTTTAAATGGTTTGAGCTGGTGATTAAATAATGGCTGATGAGAACGGGCTAGTCACCTTTTCAGGTTAACTAGTTTATTAAACAGGCAGGGAGTTTATTGAACTGAAACCAGAGAGATGAGGTAAGCCCAACCCCCAATGGCAAGAGAGAACTCCTAAACAGGCTCTTTTCAATGGTGCATTCCTGAGCAATCATTTCCTAAACTCTCCTTCTCATTGGTTAGTTAGTCATTCAATCCTTATTCGGGATTATGTCATCACAGCTGCTGGAAAATTTCTGGAAAATTCTTCCCATATCCATCCCATACCCACCCTTTACCAACCCCCTCTGGTGGTTATACCAACACATTACACCCATACATCGCGAGGCACTCCAAAACTTGCAATTAAACAATTAACAGGCCGAGCCCCCAAACAACTCATTTACCTTATAACCAGATAACCGACCCATGAAAGCCCATCCATTTGTAACAATGGCTGCAAACAAAACTTTTCATTTCACTACTCTGACCCAGTTTATGCAAACATTTCCCAGTATTACATTATGTCCTTTGTTCCTGCCTTTCTTCATACATTTCACACCATAAAGGAAGCCTTTCAATGTGACTGTGGAACAGTACCAGCGTAAACAACAACCTCCTCTCGAAGCTTAGGGAGTCCTTTCTGAGCCTCCACATGGAGCTCCAAGCATCTTAATTAGCTTGAGGCTTGTACAGGCACAAAAATCAGATCTGACTGAAATAAGTTTGGAAAAAAAGTCTCCAAATCCTACATTGTTCACTGATTCAGGTGGATATTTCAGTCCACCCAGAAAAGAGAAAAGAAATATGAAATAGTGAACAGATTTTTATAATTCAAAACCCAAATATTTATTTCGGAAGTGCTAACTTGTTTTGCTCAGGGAAAAGCAAGTTTATAAAACCTAAATTATTACAGAGTTTACATCAAATTAACAAGTAGGTCTGATTAGTCCAATCTCAGACTTGAGATCCGGCATTGGGCCAGTATGTCGGGGAAGACACACTCACCTCGAATGCAAATGTAAATCCACTGATGACTACCTTGCTCTGTAACTTGTCATTGATGTATATTCCATTTTTACTCAGCTTTTCCTGAAGGCAGAAGAAATTCCATGCTTTATAGTGACTTGCTTGAATAAGACCTACAATTCTGACTTTCTTTTAATACAATAAACTTCAATATTCACTGGCTCCACAACAATTCTTTCAGTAAGTTTGGGAAGTCAACACTAAGAACACAGGCTGTTCTTCCTAGGAACAATAGTACAGTCAGCAAAGAACAAAGGTAAAACAGAATTTCAGCATTTCTGGTGGGGCTAATACAAATTTCAGGTTCTTCTCAAACACATCAGTCATGTCCAGCCACTTCCAGCCATGCTACTAAATGCAGTAGCTGTTTGTCACAGCATCTAAATGGCAAATTTTAAATAAGGCAGAACATTTAATTGTTATCCTTGAAAGCACTCATAAGGAAGTTCTGGTAGCTGGTGCTGTACTGTCAATTAAAGACCATCTGTGGAATAATTTCTGAACCTCCCAGTGCTGTGGTGGAGGAGATGATAAAAATAATTATAAAACAAAGCCTTTCTCTTATTGCTTTCTGTTTGTTTTAAACAGAGATATTTTATGTACACTGTCATTATACTCATTTTCTGAAAGTAAATTATAAAAATCCTTTTAAAGAAAATCAATTTCTTGGACTATTCTATGGGTGCTGCTGACATCTGATGTAATCTGACTTTCTGTTGTCACATGATATAATTTTTTCCACTAGTCCTTTCAATAAATTTTTTCTGGAGATGCCTTCAAGATGTAATTCATACCTTAGTACCTTGATCATTAGCTTCTATTTCTAGAAAAAATCCTAGTAGGAAGCATTATGAAATGTATTTGCAATCATCCAGCGCCCCATGCAGAAATTAAGGTGGGCAATCTGAATATACTGCTTGAGTCCAAACCCCTGATTTATGTTTTCATTATATAGAAATCAGCTTTTCAATTACTAAAAGGCTTCCATCTATTCATCCCAGGCCTGCTAAAATGTGTATTAACCTACCATGTGGCATTTTTGTCTGAAATCACACGAGGTAATGATTGACTTGATGGGAGATTCGAGACTAACGAGCTATTATAGCAATCAATAACTTCAGCAATTATTGAGCTGCTGGATCCACTCTGTACATAGGAGGGCTTTAAACTCATGGAAACACTTTTGTCACACAATCCTTAAATATTGGAAACCCGCTGCTACCCTGAAGTTGTACAGAAACAGTAGGAACTGCTTCTAAAATGACACACCTGGTTGCAGACACACAGCTGGGGGAAACCTCCTGCTGTTGATCCCTGCAGAGGAGCCAGGTTTTTAGCGAGGTCCATTTCTGTGTGTCCTGAAACCAGCACACTGTGACTTGGTCACTGGCCAGGGCACTGCAGACCCCTGAGAACTCCCAGACCCCTCCCAAAAGCAAAAGATAAAGCAAAACAACCCTCTCCCTATTCAAATGCTGGCTGATAAGAATAAAGTCCTCCTATATTTCTCTCCCAGAGCGTAACCTGCTTTACATTAAGTGCCTAGAGCCTGCACAGCAGCCCAGGCATTTATAGATAACTTCCATTCTGGCAAATTCTAGGTTCCAGATGATTTTTAATTTGAATGTGGTATTATTAGCAGGTAAAGAAGACAGCTTTGTCTTAGCACTACCGACCTAATAAGGTCCTCACAAACAGAAAAATTATGGCCCCATGTCACATCCAGGTGGCAGTCACATGCCTGAGTACGACCTAGAGAACAATGACCCTGAAAAACTGATTGCTCAAGATCCCCAGGAGCTGGTAGAAAGTAGAAGGAATATTGCAGCACCTCTGACACAGCCTAGGATAAAGTAAAAATGCTTAATCCTTCAAGATGTAGTGTTTTTGTGTCAGCTCTTGATCACAAAATGTTGTTTTCCTTGCCTCCTCTCCACTGGTGGTATGTAAATTACATGCACGAGTAACAGTCTGCATTAAGCTCCTGTGACCAACGCTTACAAGGCCATTTTAGTTATAAAAAAGGGTGGTCCCCTAAGCCCACACCTTTCTTTGGCAGGAATTTATGAACTAGCTTTAAGCACCATTGACAGCCTGATACATGGGTCACTTGCAAATCAGTTTTTCTTGCTGAATTATTACACTATTAACTCTACAGCTTTCTCAGCTTTACAAAGTGCACTTCTGCAGTGTGTGTGAAGGATGAATAGCCTCAATAAATTCCACTATAGAACGGAACAATGAGGAAAGCATATTGCTGACTTTAGGATAATGAAAGCAGCGCTGGATTTCAGATTGTTTTGATGTGATTAACATTGTGTTCTCATAGGTGAATGATTTTTAAGGTTTTCATTTTCTAGAAGAATGTCTGAGAAGTGGATACAGGAGATGAGATGAGATTTTATTATTATTTATCACAGTATTACTGTTCCAGGAGTGTCCCTATGAACCACCTGACCGAAAGGCTCAAAATGTTTTCTATTTGGTGCATGTAAAACAAGATGCAAGATTCCCCTGCCCCTGAGAGCCAGGTTAGAGCACACACAAAGCAGGCAGGAGGAGGGGTCACAGCCCAGTCAGGACACAGGGAACTGAGTCACAGAGCCCATCTTTGCCAGACTCCAACCACTTGCCTGAGCAGCCACAAGATGCTGCAAGATCAAGAATGTCTCATAAGCCAATCTCTCAATTTCATGGCAGTAGTCTGCTCCAGACTGCATGGGCCAATCTCAGACCTAGATATCATTAATGATATCCCAAACATTGGCTGTTTGAGAAATCACTGCTGTGACATTCTCTAGATAGGAGTGCAGAACTTCACAACAGGTATGCAAGTTCCAAATGGCTGCTATCACATAGCGCCTGGGTAAGTGAAGGCCTCAAGCATGAGCCCTTCATTCCCCTAACTGCTTAATCCAGATTGCTTCTCGTGGTGTCAAACATTGCTTCCCCTTAGATGTTAACATTTATTGGCTAGTAGAGTGTAAGCGAAAAAAAAACCACCAAAAATTATTGTTTGATTATGAGTCTCAGTAGAAAATCAAGAAAATCTATAACTCATAGTCTGGTAATCATTTTAAACCAACCTTTTCATCTTCAGATGTGTCCACAATGAGCTACAGTCATGGGTACTCTTTAACAGACATGGGCTGCTCCTATTCTGATCAACACAAGTAAGATTCATTATTTTAGCTACCTCTGTAATTCTCTCAGACACACATGCCGTCGGCAACATAGAGAGGGCAAAACTCTCTAAAATCAAGCCAGCTTTTTTTTCTTGCAGGCTGGAATTTAAGAAACTGAGAATACAATACCTGGAAAACCTCAGGGACTACATAACAGTGTTCTCACGATGCTAAGTACCAAAGTGAAGAAAAATTAAGTCCCCAAGGAAAAAGACCCTGAAATATAGTAGTAATTTTCTTTGTAAACCTCTTCTCTAAAGATCTGTCCTGTGATTAACTGGCCATAATCATTATATGGGCATCTATGCTAAATAAGAAAACGAGGACATAACAGCTTTTGAGAGATTTTAAGGCTTACCATGAAATAAGATAGTTAGTACCTAAGCATCTGACAGAAAAATGAAGAAAAGCAGTATCTTTTCACTTATCCCTGCTAATAGCCAAAGGAGCTGCACAAGCAGGGAGAGCAATGCTGGAAGTCATTTTGTGGTGCTGCAGTTACACGTTGTCCTGTTCTCTCTCTGTTGTATTCTCTGTTCAGCACAGACAGTAACTGGATACTAAAAAGTGGTAAGGAAAAACAGAAGTTTTAAGAGAAGAATGGATTACTCTCATCTCCACCCTCAGAGAGCTTGCAGCATACCCCAATGACAAACTGCCGTGGCTTTCAAAGGAGAGAACAGATCCACTCACATCCACATTAAAAATTACCATCCATTTCCTGCAGAAACTTAAGAGAACAGGACCTTGAATTTTCAGTACTCTTTCAAACAGCCAACACACATGTAATGTTTTTACCTAAAATTCCATGTCTAGGAATGCACATGAGGATTCACTTACTTTGCTTATCAACTTAGTAAAATACGCCTTTGTTACACTGAAAGACAATTAAGGATTATTCCCAGCAGAAAAAAGGAGATCCTCCCCTTTCCTGAGTGAACTTAACCTACTAAGTTGTACTGTATGTATAGATGCAATATTGAGATACCATGAACTATCAATGAAAGACTTTTGTTTGTTTGAAAAAAAATCATCCTAAATGTTCCATTTCTAACCATTTCATTTCACATGAGAATAATTCATTTTAATAAGTCTACCTGTAAAAGTTCACTCAGAATTATGTGGAAAAGGTTCTACATCTGCATCTCCCAAGCACATTACCCTATGGCAACAGCACGTGAGTGCTCCTCTTCTCCTCTTGTGGCACCCTGGAGGAACATCTCTAACATCTCTAGGGAAGTTCCATCAGCAGGGAGAGGGGAGTTCCATGCTCAGTGCCATGCCTGGGCACAGGGCACACATGTAGGAAGTGTTCCCAGACAGGAGCCCATTTGGGGAGAATTTGTTTCACTTGGTATTTTGGACTGCACTAACAACAAAGGGATCTCAGCAGGGGATTCTCAATGTTATTTAATATGGATAAAGAATAATAATGATGTTTATCAAAGCAATGAGGCTTTCAGATGAAATGTGCCACATCAGTTCAATCTATTATGAAAATTTAGTCTTTTCTATGAGCAAACTTGCAAGCCACTTAAGAAATCTGACAAATGATGCATCTCCTGCAGATGGGGTTCATCTTCCTTTAACCATGAAAGCATCCTATTATTTGAAAACATTAACAGCCATATGATAATTTAACAACTATTTTTCATAACTAAGCTTCTTAATCCATTTTGTATATGAATAGAAAATAGAATTACTTGTGGAATATTTATGATAACCCTTAAACTGGGCATAAATAGCACAGAAATTATTAACTCTTAGGAAAACATCAAATTATGAGAGGCCAGCAAAATGCTTAGTAAAATACACAGTCTAATACTTTAAACTACATTAACAGAGCTGCACATGACACACAACTTCAATACAAATCAATCGAAGCACTAAAAGAGGTCATGCTGGGTGGCCTGGTTGGATCTCTCCAGTGCAAAACAAAGGGCATTCCCCTGCTTCCTCACCCCCACCAAAAACCCTGTTTGGGGATGATTACATAACCAAGCATAAAGTAATGTTTCTCTAGTCCTTCCTGAACCCTCAGCAAAAGCATCTCATGGAGATATTCAACACACCTTCCATGTCCAAAACATTTCAAGCTCCATTTGCTGCAGAATGCTGATACCCACCATTACCTGACCTAATTGAGAACGTTATGTGCAGCTGGAACTAAAGGTCCCCTGTGATCTCTAAAGCTCCTCTAACATCTCCTGGAGAAGCAGCACCCAGAGAGAGTGACTGGTGTATAGACCTCTCCAGTAAAAAGCATGCCCAGGAGAGATTCCAATGTATTGTTTTGAAAGAGTGTGAATAGTAATGACTCTGCTTTGAACATATTCAGGGATTATTGATACAAAAGTGGGTAACATTTTTTTTCCGTGAATATTAATAAATTACATTTGAACACTGTAGCTTTTGTTCTATTTTAGGTTGATTACTCATACAGTAATTTAAACTTTCTTGAATTTAATGCACAGGAACAAATTTTCTTAGTTGAAACCTACAGAATGCATGAGGCTGAGATTTGTTGTTACAGTTTTAGGCGATTAAATAAAACACCTGCAGGAAAATTTAAAATCATGATCTTTCTCTAATTTCAGTAAGAACTCCGTTAATAAACACAAATTTTAAGAGGAATAAACATTAATACAGAACATCACAGTCTTACTTAAAATATAGACCGAGTTGAGAAAACTATGAGCAAGAAATAGCAAGTTTTTCTACCAATATTATCAGATATTACAGAATGCCACAAAACCTGGGAAGTGTTTTGTTTTCAAAGATGATAAAATTGCTCTAGTTTAAAGGAATTAACCTTATATACGTCATATATTGCAAGCAGCCTTTTAAAAATACTTATAGAGATTGAGAACAAATAGAAGGCATTTTAATAGCATTTAACAGAATACCTCTGGTTTTGATGGGCTTTTGACAGAATTGGGTATTCAAATTCAGATACAGTCAAACACTGGATGTAAGTAACAAAGAGACAATAGAATTAAGGCCCTTAAAATGCAAAGATACTTAAATAAATCAATTGTTTCACAGGCAGCCAGCACTAGGATTTAAGTTGTGCATAATGTGCCCTTTTCAAAACCCACTAATATCAACTGAAAGACTCCCCCTGACAAAAGAGGTCAAATCAGCCAGCAATCATGGTGCTTCACTCAGCACTAGCAGCAAATAACAGAGCAGCACAACTGAGATAAAGACATAATAACTAAAAGCTCCATTTCCAACTAAATCAAACATATTGAAGCCCTGAAAGAAATGATCTGGTCAAAAAGCAGTGCTGATATCAGCAGTCTCATTCCACACATTGAAACAAATCCCCTCCCTTCAGTAAGGGAACATAGAGAGGGCTTCCATCAGCCACCCAGACTTTCCATGCTCAGGTTAAGGTTTCATGCAGGGCTAATGAAAACCAATGTAGCTTTTGGTTTTCCTCCCAAATGGAGTGAAATTGATGGTGTTGTGATCAATAGTGCTCACAACACTATTGTAGCCTGGGGTACAAACCCACCCTGAATCCTACAGTCCCTTTAACCCCAAGGTGATGAAACAGCAGTGCCAACACGTGACTCATCCGGAAGCACAGCACAGCCCCAGTGCCACTGGGCTTGGTGGCATCCAAGCTGGTGATGCCTAGTGTGCCCTGCCACAGGCTGTGCCCCGTTTCCATGTCTGGCAGCAGGCAGAGCTCTGCACAGCCAGAACAGCAAGCAGCCCTGTCCTGCAGAGATGTTACCCCGTCAGCAAGGACGTCGCGCTGAGAGCTGCTATTCCTGCTATTATTTGGTTGGTTTTTTCGCAGCATATTGAGAGTCCTAGATCTGCATCTCTGTTGTTCAAGCTGTAAAAATAGAGTAGAACCAGTTAAGAGTCTCTTGTTGTCAAAGTGAGAAAGCACAGAACACTTGAAAAAAGATCACAAGTTTATTACTGCTGCCAGCTGCCCAAGGCATTCAGCATCCACACAAAGAGGCTACCTAGACTCTGAGACTGCTATAAAAGTAGAAAAAATAACTACCCACCTTTGCCCTATTACTGAAAAGGGAAAGATGAGGGAGTAAATTACGGATCATAGTGAAAGCCATTGAACTCATTACACCAGCAAATAACTTCCCTCAAGCTTTGCCTAGGTGTTATGGGAGAGAGGAGCATTGTCACAAATGACAGGGAGAACAACAGAGAGAAGCTTTCTGGAGCTCTACCTGGTCACACTATAGCATTAGGTATACTGGAAGAAATACAAAGATATTTCAAAACACTGGTATGTGGCAGGATAGAAGATGTCACGATGAGCAGTTAAGCAGCAGGGATCATGGGTAAGATATGACAGGTCAGTCCTAGAAACGAGAAAGGAAAGCAGGGATCAGTTTTGTTTAATGTTATATGGGAGCAGACTTAAAAAGAATAACTTTAAAAATTGCTCTGAATACAAAACGAGAGACAGTCTGTTTCAAACAAGAGAAATACTGACTGTCCTGTTCCTGGCCGCTGACAGAGCAAATGGCAATGATGGAGACGTAAATCTGACACCAAAGTCTTTAGTCATCCCACATCTGCACTGAAAAACAAACTATGCCTCTTGAGCAGAAGCACTCAAACTCTGTAGGCCTACTTGTGAAGAGTTAAGACATGGGTATGTCAGTAAAATTAATCCACAAACACCAGAGGTTTATGTCCAAAAGGAAGACAGAGGAGGTCTTTTACTTTATTTGAATAAAGGGAGAGGCCATGGGACATTCCCCTGGAGTCTCTCAAATTTTTGGAGGGTGCAGCCTCCTTTTTATCCTTATTTCCTGGCCGCATTTCCTTCTCTCTTTCCCCATTGGCTGAGGTACTTGAGAGGTACAGACTTCCCGGAACACCTGATACCTAAGATTCCCTTCTAATGTATAATCCCCCCTTTAATTTTTAGTTCTTATGGAATTTATGCTTTTTCTCATTGTTTCTTTCATCTCTCAATATCCAATTTCATTTATCAGAGACCTACAATTTGTAAAGGCAAATATCTTTTTTTCCATTCATCAGTCAGTGGAATCCTCCTCATTGTTTCTTTTATCTCTCAGTGCTAGTTTTATCTGCCATCAGACCCACAGCCTTTTTGTAAGGACAAATCCTCCATTCCTCTCAGGTATTTCCTGCTTGCCCACACTGGGCTGGGTTGTGCTGCAGTCCCCAAACTTCTCAGGCTGTCTGTGGGCTGCAGAAGCAGAAACACAAGGCCAGTCATGGTGCACTTTCCTGGATGCCTCCCAAAAGGAGGCTGCAGTAAGGTGGGAAGTTGGTTTCTTCTCCCCAGTAACAAGAAGTAGGTCAAGAGGAAATGGCCTCATGTTGCACCAGGGAGGTTTAGTTTAACATTAGGAAAAAAAGTCCTAGCTGGAAAGGGCTGCCCAGGGAAGTGCTGCATCACCATCCCTAGAGGTCTTTCTAAGACATGTAGATATGGCTCTTAGGGACATGGGTTAGTGGTGCACTTGGCAGTGCTAGATTTATGGTTGCACTCAAGGTCTTTTCCAACCTAAATGACTTTATAATTTTAATTCCAAGCCTTGCTGATTTTTTTTCTTCCATTAAACCTCAATGCAGAGTTAAAAAACAACAAGCTTTGTGCATCACAACAGAAGTTATAATGCTCTTGCACCTGACCTTAGAGCACCTTCAAAGGCAAAGAAAAGGTACAGGGGTTTTCCGCAAGTATTATGTGCAATGGATAAAACCTATGCTAGGTGACTGTGCCTGTAATTTTCATGAGCAGTTATTTGAATGCAGCAAGGCACAAGGTTGGCTAAGTGTGCTAGTTTTGCTTCTTAATTTTCAAAAAATTTTAAAAAGAAGAAAGAAAAATGAAAAAAACCCCCACCATATACCTAACTGTAGAAATGGTACAGGGAAAAAGTTATTTACTTTTCCTAAAGGGTTTTGACCCAAACAATTTTCAGCTTGTTTATGATCTGTTCGTCTACCTTCATGAAAGTGAAGCCATGTGACTCAGCACATTACACTTCTCTACAACCTTCAGTTCACCTAATCTACTGGGACACAATTTGCAGTTCTGTTAGATGAAAGTGGAGTTCAGAAGAAAAAGGATGGAGTTGTTAGCAAAAACTGCTAAGCTAATTTTTGCCTGCAGCAACATTCATAAATCTACTGCAGGCAAAGTCTTAACTCTTTCACCTGCAAAACTAAGGCAAGAAAACTATTTTCCAATCCCACTCAAAACAAATGAATCATGTTCTCTTTCAAGTTTCTTAGAAGTGCAGTTCATGAGAAATAAGTCTGCAACAGCAAATGAAATTTAGCAAAGGTCTTACGTAAATGCACATCTCTATACTTTTACCTAACATGACAATGCTTCTGCAAAATGAAAGAAAAGGAGCTGTTAAAATGTAAAGTAGCTTATAATCAAATTACTTGTTTCTCCACTACAGTCAATATGCTATATTTAATAAAAAGTAAAATGCTAAGTGAAAAGCAATTCACTAGAACTCTAGGTCTTTACTGATAGGCAGACAGCCTGTGGGTTGCTTGATCCAGCCCTTTTCATCCCAAATTGAATCATATCAAGGCTCAGCCTTTTTTCCAATGCTCATTCATCCCTAAAATCTGTTGCTTTGTTTCACTGTTCTTTTGGCTAAAAAGGAATTGGCAAGAACTGCCTTAACCACACATTCTAAAATAGTTTCAGTGAGGCCTTTCAGTCTTGCTTTTTGAGAAACACTCCATTCTGATTCTCAACTCAAGCAATTCAGATTACATGCCACTACCTGCTCAGAAGTACTGTCAGATAAGAAAATGTTGCTCTCAGAGAAGTCTGATAATGGTCTTATACAGGTTTGATGGCGGGCATATCCTGGACAAAAGATCCCATGGCAGTTGATATTCTGGGGATATTCGAGTTTAAAGATAATATTTTTATAAGCCATATCCTCAGAAAAATCTGAAATCTTGAGAAGGCAACCGGGCATTGTTGAGATGATGAAGGTTTTATCAGAGAGGCACTCTGAAAGGAAACCACTGCATCCCAGTTGTGTCTATGTGACAGTGCTGGAAGAGGAAGGTTTCTACGCAGTTAACTCCTCACCCTTAGAAGAACAGGACTTTGACTACATATTTTCACACTTGGATCTGTTTCTAGTTACTTCCATTACCTGAGGGAAAAGGAAAATAACAGAAACAACTTTATCAGAACAGCAACTTCCCAGGTGCTTCTACTGGCATGGAGGGGAACAGCCCAGTTCCTGCTCCTCCCGGGGCTCCCTCTGTTGAACAGCAGAGGAAACAACCAGAGGTGGTTATGTTCTCACTACGAATACCAACCCAACGAGCTACCAGAAAACAGCACTGTCCGCTCAGGTTTCTGTGACAAGCTATATGCACTTTTCTCTTTGTTTCTTGGAATCCTTAATTTCCAAAACAAGACTGTCAAAACACAGCACGGACAGACAAGCATTTCTTTCCCGGGAAGAGCAGCAGAGCTCAACGGGAGGCACTGGAAGCTGGCACACCCTAGCAGAGCTGCAGATAAATCTTGTGTTTCTGTTCCCTGGTTACAACACCAAATGAATGTGTCTTCTTGTTGCTCACTGCTGCGACTAAGCCCTTGGCTGACTCTCAGTGCTCGTGGAGCAGTTCTGGGGATTGATGCAGACTGCAGAAAACTACTACAAGAGAAAACAGTAGCAGAAGTAGGACTGATCTGTAAATTTCTTTTGCTGGTTTTTACCACCTGAAGCTGCAGCTGCTTCTGCAGAAACAGCACAGATCACTCAGCCATTGTCACTTCTTTTCTCCCAAGTTTTAAGTACATCTTCCAAGAAACACCACCACCTTTGTGGCATAGCCCCCCTTCAGGTTCTGGCAAAAACAACCCAAACTGAAGCGATAGCAAATCTCCTTTCATGCAAACACAAAACTGAAGAGACTGGGGAAAGAAAAACCAGAACTTTGAGACAGAAGCAGCATTGTGTGTGCTCTTTTGCTTCAAGTATACAGGAGATTATTCAAGTTATGGAAAACTGAACTTTTAAGTATTTCCCACTAACCTTTCTACCATCTGTTATTTGATTCTTCCTGTGTTTTACAGGTCACAAGTGTATTGGTTACTGTCATCCATGGCAGTCTGACTGCTCTAAACTGTCTGTCAAAATCACACAGGGGATCCAAAACAAGACTTTCCCTAAGGTACCCAGTGTATTTTCCTCTAGTTCCCCCCTCTACAGTACTTTCTGTATTCATCTGTACCACCTCAGTTGCTGACACATGAGTATTTCAAACAGGCTAGAAAGAGCCCTCCAATTTTCCCTCACACAAATGTAGGGGAAAGATTATGATCTTCACAGCAGTATGGGATTTAGTTTATACCTAGGCAAAGTATACAGGCCAATCAAAATGAACACAGACATTTTAAAGTTAACTTCCCTAATTCTTTCTCAGTACACCTTATCTTTCTGTGCCAGCCTTTCTTCCTATGCCCTCCTCCTTGTCAAGTATGAAAAGCTCTTTGGTCAGACTCTGCCTCTTATCACTGAATTGTCCTTTACTATCATCTGTTCAGGAACAGTTTCAATAGTTATAAATGGCCTCACACTGTTGTAACAAGCTAAGATGTAGTTTGGAGTCAGAGTCTTACATTTTCTTTGGTTTCCTCTAGAAAGGTGAAATAATTCTTTGAACCAGTTTTAAGCAGAAAGACAAACTCGTTTTCTGTGACCTGCCGAGGCAACTTGGGACATAAAAATTGACCTTGATTCCCCTCCTATGTTATTTTCTTCAAAGTGAGGAGCACTTTGGAAACTTCTGCTAGTGTGGGTTTTCTGAAGGAACAGTATGTTGTGTTGTCAGTGGTGGACTGATGCTCAGCAGGGCCAGCAGCCCCCAGTGCCAGGAGCACGATGGAGCAGTGCTGCCTTTGCACGCTGTCCTTGGGCACACACACACCCAAATAAAAACAGATTCCGAAACTGCTGCCACCCTCCTCCAGCCACGTGTACTGAACTGCCTTTGGCTTGGCCCTTCACTCAAAGGGAAGAAATTTAGCTGCACTGGCTTTCTTGGCATTGAGCTGCTTTGTCAGGGAAGAAAAAAATTTGCTTCTTGTTCTGGGTGGCAAACACAAAATTCCTGAAAGAATTACACCTATTGTTTGAAGAGTAGGAGCAAAATACATCTTATCGGTGTTTGCAGATTGAATGGTTTGTAAGATTTTGATCTCCAGCTTAGTTTTAATTAATTTCTTTATCTACCTCAAAGCTACCCAGGTAGTACAACTTTCAGGTTGGCTGGATAGAAGGTACTGTAATTACTGAATAGATAAAGATTTTTGATCCATTCTATTTCCAATTACATTTTCATCCTCTTAACTATAAATGAGGAATGTGCAAATAAATTGTTTGAGTCTACAGCTGGTATTGATGCCTGCAGGCCAGATATACTGTAATAAGAAACTGACCTAATTCCACTAATCTCAAAGGAAAGATCCTTATTAACCTTCATGGGCTTCCATCAGCACTTGAAACAATTGTATTTAGATGAATTCGGCAATGTTTTCCTTTTCATTCCAGTCTAAATCATGCTCTTCATAAACTATATATATATATTTTGTGTTCAAAAATAAGACAACGCTGAAGGATAGGACAGTTTTACTGGAAAATCTAAAACAAACCTTAGCCAGCTGTACCTTTGAAATCACTCTTTCCTGTGATTGCAGGTAACCATTACTCAGTGGAAAAATATCATTCAAGCCAATATCTATCCAGGTACCAGTTTGGGATTCTGCACAAATACCTTGTAGGCATTTCTCCTCTTTCACTGAAATAAATTTGTACTGACACCTAAAAAAGCCTACTATCTGCTGGGAGCAGGTGAACCCTTATTATTCCTTACCTTAGATGAGCAGGCATTTAAAGTTCATTTTTCCCTGAATGTTCTTCAGGTTCCTTTGGTTAGAGAGCAAAGGAAAGCCCATGTCACTGAGAAGGTCAAGAGTTGTCTAGTGAAAACTCTTAATATTAGCAGAATAATTGGGCCTGGAATATAATAAAAAGTCTGGCGCAGATAGAAAAAAAAAAAAGAAAGCTAAGAAAATTTCCCTCTACTTTTCTTTACCACCTGTGGAAGTCTCAAAGGTGTCAAAAACAATGTAATTGAATCCACCAAAATGTAAGATTTTCAGCTTTCAACTTGAAGCTACCACTTGTGGGCAAACAAACTGTTTGGCTTGGGTCTTGATCCTCTTAATGAGCCCAAACCTATCAAAGATATTTTTATCTGAAAATCTTTTCCTGTAAGAAAACATCTACAGCTCCTGACTTAGCAATAATCGAGTAGATGTAGTCTCTGTCAGGCTCCACTTCCTTATTCTGAATATCCTCAGTTCCCATCAATAATGCAGTTCCATCTGCTTCCAGCTGCTCTGCCTTTACTTAGGAGAGTGACATTACTATTGCCTTACACACTGTATCTTGAGGAAATGTAATTGGTCATCAAGGAAAAAAAATAAAATTCAAAGTCAATCCTGTATCAAAGCATCTCCAAAACCACACTGAGCTGTGCCACCTGTGCAGAAGTGACTCAGAGCAGAGACCTGCGAAAGCTTTATTGCTTTGCCACACCACAGACTCCACAAGGCAGCACATGCCTGGTGGTGAGCAAAGAACATAAAGGGGAAGCACTACCAAAAGCACATGGCAGAGCCACAGAAATGTCTTCTCTGTCACATTTAAGAAACACCAAAACATGAAACCTTTCTTAGTGGCTACATGAAGGAACCATATCAGAGTATTACTGTGAAGGGTTTGGTCCCTTCTGCAGTCCTTGTTGAAAGTTGAAGTGTAGAGTATTCTTTAAGAAATTTAGTGACATTTTGGGTTGCTGAGACCAGTTCCCTTAAAAATTAGGGATGCTGGCCAATCTGAAAGTGCATGAGGAACTCTTTCCATTTAGACAACCTGAATCAATCTTGCTGTAGGTAAGATCTTTCCCACATTCTATTAAGGCAGGTAATATTTCCTAATTACTCTTGCTGATCTGAATAATTAGGAGTTCATTCTTTTCATGAAAAGTTGCCTAATACCTGTGAGCAAAGTGAGTTAATGCCAATTAACCTGCCCTCGAAGTGCCCTATCATCAAAGCACATGCTTTCAACATAAGCTGAGATGCAGCCCTGAAACACTAGTTTTAGTGAATGTTAAGGATTTCTTTATAAAATCAAGGTTTTAGTTAAGGGAAAGGGGTTTGGTTAGAACTAATCAGGGTAGGTAGCTGTACAGATAGTCTGTACTGAAAATAATTAGAGTTAATGATTAGTTAAGAGAAACTGGACTTAGGTAGCAATTTTAGATTTGGAAAATTGATTACTTGTCATCTATGTTTGCTTGGCTGTGCCTGCAACTGGGAATAAGACAATTGACAAATGAATCTAAAGATATCATAAACAATTGAGAATTAGTGCACCTAGAAGTCCATTTAAGGGTCACAGATAAAAGGGATTTGAGTTATACCAAGAATCATTAATATCAAAGTTGAAAAGTTTAACGTGAGGAAGACGCATTTTACTTCATCACTTTGTGCCCACTCCCCAATAAAAAGACCACTGACCCAAAACAAGGAACTCACTGCGCATGCTTAACAAGTATTCAAGTTAATTTCAATAAGAAGCGGGGAAAGGGAGGTGTTATTGTAATAGCACTATGGATATTCAACACTTTTGTGAATAAATAGACTTTGGAATGATCTGTAATTTCGCAGCATGCTCTGGAGGTGACTTCCATGCTGCCCGACGTCGTAATAAAACATACCACTTTCTAACTTTAATGCTTGGAGAGTTTTTGTCCGGTGCGAGTTGGATATCAATATTAGATTGATACCCATATTTAATAAATCAGCCCCTGCCTTTGTACAGTTAAAGACTTCAATGCCATGAAAAGGTTCCATTCAACAATAAATAGGGATGCTCAGACACCATTAGCTGGCAGCAGCCACTGAATGCTGTTCTGAACTGCATTTGGGTTTCTTATCTGCTACATCATCTCAGTGGTTTGTAATCCTCTCTAGGGCTTTCTGATTAACATGCAGGTGAAAAGAATCTCTCCTTCTCCTGACTGTAAATAGTTCACTGTGGCACAGGTCCTCCTCACAGTCCAGCCATGTGCATTAGTTATCACTTTCTACTGCGGCAGAATGGGGCAAGAATAGCCTTTATTAGCACATGGCAGTTCACCAGACAGCGCATCTGTGACTGATTACCAACTGAGAATTTGTGCCAGGTCACCATGATTTAGCATCCCACACTCAAAAATTCTGGTAGGAGATACTATGCAAAGCCTAGCCATTCATTTTTCATGAAAAACAGTTTTTCATTTTCCTTTTATCATATATCTCTACCAAAAATGAGCAAACATATGACTCTCATAGCCCATTCTGATCTCACCACAGCTAAAGGAACCTGAGATGGAGTTCTGCTGAAGCGAAGGAGTTCACATTTTTAGCAATGAAGCACCATAAAGGAGAAGTACATGAAAAGATATATGAAAGGCTATAAAAAAGCCGTATGGGATTCCAAAAGTTTTATTTTTCTGTGGTGCTGATTATACTATGCAAGAAGTCACATTTTTTCACGTAAATGCCAGCTTTAAATCACCTCTCTCAGGCTACACATACCACTAGAAATCTCCAGGAGCACTGCAATTTGAGGCCAAGATCTTGTTCTTCACACTAAGACAGAAAATGCCCCACATACATTTACCAGGCTCTGCCCTGCACCCTGCCCAGAACTATCTGAGCTACAGCCCACAGAGCCAGCAGAGCCAGCAGTGCCCTTACATATTCTTCTGTTTTAAAAAATTTCTTCTGATCAAGCTGGTGCTCTCAAAACATTTCAAGAGACAAGATAAATGTTCATTCATGCCGTTCTAAAGTCCCCAGTGCAGGAGGCTGGCTGTAGACAACATTACCAGGTGCTGAAAAAGCTCTGCCAGTTTCTCCAGTTGTTTCTAGACCTGCTCTGGATCATGTGCCATGTGTTGCCTTACGCTGAATCCTCAATTTTGATTTCCTGCCTAATTGCTCAATTCAGCATTCATTTGCTAGCAGAGTCTGCCCTTTGCCAGGCTTCCATGTGTTTTTCCATCATTCTGCCTCACTGGTGGAACTGGTTGAACAACAACAATCCATAATTCATTCACATTTCCGCATCTAAAATGCCCAGTTTGGTCCAGAGAAATACGTAAAGATCCTATAATACTAATTTTTGGTACATGTTTGCATTTGAATAAGTACTCTTAAATATCTTCTCTTGTGCACTTCTTTCAGAAGGTGCTTAATTACTGTTCTCTGATGCTCTCCAGAGTTTCTATCCAAATATGCAACAATGGGCATTAGAAGCTGAGTTTGAAGCTGCTGTGGCCATGAAAGGCCCATTGATTTCAAGTGGAAATACACACTTTTATTGAGAAAAATGCTTGGTACATCAAATTCAAGCCCTTTTTCCTGAAATTAGATAACCTGCAAATAGCACCAAGTAAATACAGAAAAGAAGCTACCACATGCAGAGCGAGAAGTTCAAGAAGGAGTCTCAGGGAAAGCTCTTTCCCTCAGTCTGAACCATGATGCCACAGATAGAAGCAATCTTCAGTTCAGATTGCAAACTAACCCTTCCTGCCCTAAATTCCAGAGCCCTTCCAAACAAAAATCTGGGTGTGTGCAGATGGGAGAAAGCCACACCAAAAGTGCTCACATACCAAGGCCAACCGAGGCACCAGACTCCAGAGAGCCATGCTCAGTGTCCCTCCCAGTTAGGTTTCTGTGAACCTATAAATAACCTGTTCCACAGTTTTATTAATTATGTCAGCCTTGAACCAAGACTCCTAAATCTTTCTTGGGATGTCTAACCTTAGAGAAACTGCCTTGAATAAAAGTGTGTGTATTTGACCATTTACTACTGTTAATCGAGCAGAAAATTGTGAGAGAGAAAGCAAATGCAAACTGATATATCTCAATTAACCCTGATAATTATCTGTCTCAATGAGTTTGCATATATTCAGCCCTTCTCTTTGTGTAATGAGATGAATATAAACTTTCTCCTACACAGTTTGAAGACAGGAAGAATTCTTACTTGAACAGTCATATACTTGGTATCACTATGAGCACCTTAATGCATAAAATGCTATTTATTGTGCTAAAAGAACTAACTACAATCATAGAACATTAATTTTCTATCTTGATGTCAAAAACCACAGTTCATTCGCTTTACCACTGTTTCCTCCATTTTCCTTTTTCTGTAGTGTCAAGGGAACTGGCTGAGATCATTGCAAGGCCAGTCTGCATTACCTTTGAGAAAGGTGATGGTCACTGGGACAGGATTGGAAAAATGATAAACATCACTCCTTTCTTCCAGGGCAAGAAGGAAGAGCCAGGATCTACAGGCTGACCTGCCTCACCTCACTCACAGAGGAGGTGGTGCAGCAAATAATCCTGAAAACCACTTCCAAACAGAAAGGACAAGGAGGTGATTGGCAGTAGTTAGCATGGACTTACAGAGGGGAAATTACGTTTGAACAGAGTGATGACCTTCTGTGACAAGGAGGGTGGCTGGTGGACAATGGGGAGCCAGCAGATATTGTGAGACATGGACGAGCCTTTCAGCAGTGTCCCATAACAGCCTCATGGACAAAGTGACCAACTTTGGAGGAGCTAAGTGGAAAATGTGCTGGACTGGCTAAAGTGTCAAGCTTAAAGGGCTGTGACCAGTGGCAGAAAGTCCAGCTGGACACCAGTCCCTAGCAGAGTACCCTGGAGTGCTGGGACCAATACAGTGGGACAGCACTTCTGTGAGCTGCACATGCTGCAGGGGGAAAAGGCCCATGGACCTTGAGGGGATGGAGAAATGGGCCCATGGACACAAGGTGAAGTCCAGCCAAGTTCCCTGGACCTGAAGAGGAATAAACCCAAGCCAGCACAGGCCAGGGGTCTGCATGGCTGGGAAAGCAGCTATGTGGAAACAAGGGCATAGCAGAAAGAGTCCACCAAAGTGCCACAAAGTGCCATTATTAAGAATTTGGAACACTGATCATATAAAAAGAGGTGAAGAGAGCTGGGATTGTTCAGTCCTGAGGGGAGAAAGCTTCAGAGGGACCTAATCAACACCTGAGGCAGGAGAAAGCAAATGGACATAGATCCTTCTCAGGGATTAGGACAAGTGGCAATTTCCATTGAAAATTTCATTTAAAATATACAAAAAAGATGTTTTACTGTAAGGGTGGTTCAGCACCAGAACAGGTTACCCAGAGACAGCTGTAGGGGCCTGTCCTTAGAGATAATCAGAACCTAAGTGACTTGGTTGAGCAGGGTGGTGGGACATAAATCTCCAGAGGTCTCTTCTGGACCCCATGACTTTGTGAAAAGCAAGGCAATGGACAGCACATTCAGCTTTGTCCACTCAAAGAATGGCTGGTAAAGAAGACAGACCTGAACACAGTAACAGGAAAGTGATTTACAAAATAACATTTGTTCTGGCTGACACATCAAGCCTGGCATAGCTGCACTGCAGCCTCACAGAAGAAGCACCAGCCAAACCTCCCCCTCCTGCTGGCTGTTCTGTCAAAAGCAGAGAAGTTTCCAGCTAACTGAAAATACATCAGTGAATTGAAGTTCTTCCCTTCCACACACAGCAGGTTGTTGTACAAAGAGGTGCTAAGTGAGTATTTTATCTTTTTCAAACATCTCCATTAGCTTTCAGTGAAATGTCCAAATGAACAAGAAGTCTCAAAATACTTATTCTCAGGGGCATCCTAAATCATATAAAAACCAGCCTCTGGCATGAAATTTTCAGTGTACCTTCATGGTCAATTTACCAGCACTCAAAGTCTGATACCACACTTAAACTTTAGTGCTATTCAGCACTGATTGTTCAACTGTTCCTTAATTCTTTGCACACCCATGTCCACTCTACAAATAAAATACATTAAATAATAATAAACACAGTTGCCCCTGCGCCCAGTGTGGCCAAAGGTCAGGAGATTGATCCCTCACATAAAGCTCTAACAGGAGCACAGTTTGCTGCCTAGAACATGGGTTGCAGACAGGGAAAAGTTCACAGCAAAATTTTAAAGCTTCTTATCAAATATTAAAACTGCCTAAAATCAAAAGCCTAATTACAGGATATAACATCAAATATTCAAACTACTCTGCACTACTATGCAAAGAGAATTAAAAGGTTAAAAATACTTTGTCATTTTAATCTGAACTTGAAGAAGTTGGGATTTTTTTCTCTCTTACAGATCAGCGTGCCAGGAAGGCTAGGGAAGAACAACATAAGGAGCAAATAAACTGAAGAAACACATCTGAAATATGTCTGAAGATTTTTTTTCCCCTTATTATTTCAATTACAGTAACAACTTATTCTGTCATTTGTTGAAATTGCTTTTTTTTTTTTTTTAGTTCACTGCTTTGAAGTACTATCCCATTTCTCCATGTGATATCAAAATTATGAAATCTCCAGATTTAGATCTCCACATTTTGCTTAAAAATGTATGAAGCAGTAGACAGCTGCAATTACTGTGAGTTTTCCAACCCGGAGCAAGGATTTGTGAACCTACCTGGTGACAAGTGACAGGGTTAGGATGACAAAGCAACTATTTTTCAGAAGAATTCATATAGATGTGGCATGCCATTGTATGACTATTCTGACAGATTTTTCTAAATTGGCATGTCATTTGGACCATCCCTCAAGGAGATTTATGCTCTTAAATCCTAACAGACAGATTTTTACATCCTACTTTTTTCCCACAAAAATAAGTTTGGGTGAAGTGGCAACCTTTAATGAAACAGCCATCTTTTCAAAAGTCATCACAAGAGTCAGTTAAATTTACAGCTGGCCCTGACTTAATCCTGACACTGTTAGAATGTCATTAAAATGGGGAGACCTATCTACATATGGAGATTAACTCCAACAGGTGAACGCAAATGACATGAATCACTATGCAAATGACAACAGGCAGCACGCTGGGATAAATGTCACCATGTCTTTGGAGACAGCCAGGGGGATAACCATCTGTGGTGGCTGAGTATGGTGGGAGAGCACAGGCAGCAGCCAGACACAGAGAGGTTCCCTGAGGCCGGCGGAGGTGAGCAGCACTGCACACCCGAAGGCTGCTGGCTGAGACACGGTGTAGCCTCACACCACTGCCTGCTCCAGAGAGGATGCTCAAGTGCTGTTTCACTTGCTGCTTTCTGCCCTGAGCACTCCTGACTCCTCAGAGGGCAGAGGCACTGCTTGCTCTCTGCTCTCCGGTCTCATGTGCTGTCGAGGCTCTGTTATGGTGCTACGGACAGGCACAGCCTGAACAGCACAACCCAGAAGCTGCAACAGTGACAGGGAATTTTGCAGAGCACAGTACACCTGCATCCCCGAGCTGGGAGTACCCTGAGGAGTAAGCTCTTGCATGACACATGCTAAAATATTTGAATTTTCAATAAAATATTAAATAATAAAATATTTGAATTTTTTTTACTATTTTGGGTTGTTGCATTTGATCAAAATCTGTGTATCTTCCCACACTTACACCACAGAACACCTCCAAAACCCAGAGGAGAAGGTGACCTAGTCCTTATGCAGGCACAGCTATGCACAAATGCCTAAGATGACATGAAACCAATGCCAAACTTCACCTAACATTCACCTGGTGTTCAGCTAATATGGTAAACATGTTAAGCTAAGATAGTTCAGTTCTATATGTTTCCAGTTCCCAGAGTATACTAATGACACTGCCTAGCTCTGGTGAAATTGTGTTTAGTTCTGTCAGACTCCTTGGAGCAGGCTGCAATCCATGCCCAAGTGAGTTAAATGCTTTCCTGTGAGCCAAGTAGAGAGCAGGGTCACTGTGGTGACATGTGGTGCATCGGAGTCACAGGGATCCACCCCATCTAATGCAGCACTGAATCCCTCACCTGCCGCAGGGGATCTGCACAGACAAACTGCTCATGGAGAACTACACGTTGAGTGCATTGCCCAGAAGTGCAGAATACATCACCACAGACACTTTGGTGCCATCCCAGCTGAATCCCACCAAGGGATGTTCCCTGCTTTTCTGCAGTACAGCCTAGAAAGAGTTATGCAATTTTACAACTGCAAGATCTGCTCTGTTCACAGAGTAACTTTCTTGTCACTCCTAAGTACTGTGAAGGTGTCATGAGCCTTCTGCACACACAATGTAGTACTGTGCTAAAGCTGCAGAAATGTTCACTGGCAAACAAAAAATGCTTCACACACTTACACCCTACTCTGTTTTGTGATTTTCTTTTTTTGTCGCTCTGCCCACCTCCCTGCCCTTGCTCCCTCTGACTGTACAATCAGACAGGGTCCAGCACGGTGGGTGAGTGTTTTACACTCAGGACTGGTTCCATCCATCCCACTCTGGCTGAGCTTCAGCACGTCTCAGTACAGCAGTGCTATTATTCTAAGGTCTGTAGTCTCCCTTCAGAGTTAACTATGATTTCAGAGCAGGAAAGCTCCCTGTACTTCTGGTAACAGGCTATATTTAGGATTGGCACTAAATAGTGTAAATAGACATATTATATAGTCACTTTATTAGATAATAAATATTAAAAGTATATTAAAAAATAAAGACCTCAAGAAAAATCATGTTTTGACAGTTGTTTAACCTGCAAAAACGTTCAGTGGAGAAGACTCTCCCTGCCTAGCCACCGAAGCATAAATGACTCCTTTTTTGAATACCTTGACAAAAGTGGAATATAAAGCTCATTATTTGCATTAGGAGGCCTGTTGCCTTATGCTTCATTGAATTTGAAGACTGAATTGCCCACGTGAATGATCTCTAGTAAAAAAAAGATTACTATAAAACTTTCCAGTAGATTAATAATACTAAAGAATGCTGTTAATTTTCCCAGTTCTATTCAAGAAAAATTTATCAAGTTCCAACTAGAAATTGCAAAAGAAATCCTGACACATGATGGGGAGAGTGAAAAAAATGTAGATCTGCATAATTCAAATACACCAACACAAGACTAATTTTGCTCCTTTTAGCAAAGGTGACAAGGATAGAGAAGTTTCAGAATTTCCCTAGCCAAGACAGGTGCCTTGAAAACCACAAGCTATCAATCCTGCAACTTCTGTGAGCTGCTGAAGATACAATCCAGGTAATATTCCTGCTCACTGTCATCTTTCTCCAAGACCATGAAAAGAATAAATTAAAGCCTACACATCTTCAACAAACCACACAATAAAACTGATCTCAAGTTTAATGGAGGTCTTCAAACATTATATTGAGCTTGACCATACACAAATTCAAAAAGTCATCATCACGCACTGCCATCCCAGCAGTCATGAGTCTCATGGATTTGACAGACTCCATTAAACACAAGGAACTCATCTATAGAATACTGACCTTATACCATGCAAGTACACCAAAAGATAACAAATATTTTAAATTTAAATAAATTGGAGCCAGGAAATACAGATTTGAAATATAGATATGACAAGCACTGGTCATATTCTAAAAACATACCTTTTTATTACTTGGAGATGCCAATACATACTCATCCTTATTTTCTTGGATTAATGATTTAAAAGTGGGTTATCTCCTCAATAGCTGAGGTGTAATTACAAACAGCTGCCAACCCTACCACCTGCACAGGGAACAAAAAGGGGCTCAGACACCTGAGAATGATCTCCCCTGAGGGACCAAGGAATTTAGCCAAGTTCTTGACTTGCTGCAGAGAAGAACCAGCCTCACCCAGAGCAAAGGGGCTCTTCAAAAGGTCCCAAGCATCAGCTTTGTGCTGAACAGATGCAGTGACCTAAGAATGCAGCCACCTCAAGCACTCCCATTTCACTATTTTGTTTGGTTTTTGGAGGCCCAGTATTGGCTTTATTCCAAAAATGCCCAGTTGGAAGCATATGAAAAGCAGAACCTTGAAGCCAGCAAAAATAGCCTGATGGGCTAGAAAACACTGTCACCTTTCCCCAGATGAGAGGAGTTTCTTGAAAAGACACTGCTGCATGTTCATAAACTCCCATTCTCTAGCCAATTTCCCTGCCCCCTGAAAGTCATATTTAAACAAAAGAAAATTTTACTGGGATTTTTATTGTCTATGTTCCCATTATCATCAAAGTTATTGGGTTTTCTAGAATGCCTTTTATTGCCACTGGTGAGAAGGCAACCCAGCTCACATTACTAGGCATTTTATAGTTCTCTGTTGGGAAAACACAAATTTTCAGACAAAACTGTTGTACTTATTTATGCAGAAAATTGGTATTTTGGGTGAGGCCCTTCTATCATACTAACACATACAGGCCTTGGAAAGTTAAATTTATATAGAAAACTATTTTATAATTTTAAAAAACCTTTGTTGTTGCAGTTGTATATCACTGTTGTTCACAAACTTATGAAAATCACTAAGTGCTTTGATTATAGATTTCCGTGAATAGCCCTATTTAGATTATGTACTGAGTCATATCTTTAAAGCTGTTTCTAAGTTGCTACTATTTTTAAACATTGATCTGAAAGTTTCATTAATAAGATGAGAGATTGATATAAACAAGCTAGAGAAAATGTTCAATAGAATAAAGATGAATCAGCATTCTGGAGTATTTTGAAACTTAAAATAATTGAAAACACATTGTATCCAGAAATGGGGGGGTGGGGGAGTTATGCTTTGATTCCTTTTAGATGGATTTCTATAGTCTTTTAATTTTTTTTCTAGTGTTCTCTAAAAATGAAATCAAGTCAAAAATAATAGTTGTATTTAGTAGCTTCAGCTTCTAGAAGGGCTACAAGTTAAGGACTAATGTTAATTACGAATTGAATGCTGAAGTGCAATTGTCATCCTTTTATTCAAATATTCCACAGTACTGTGAAATTATACAGCCAACTACAGCTGATAGTGTGCTACCCCTTTCTCCCTGCAGCCCAAATCCATGAGACATTCCCTTCCCCAGTTCAAAGGCAAGGCTGGCTGCAGGGCCACAGCTCTTGAAAGCAACACTCCTGCTGGATTTTTACTTTCTTTGCTTGGCTCTCAATTCCCCCAGGCTTCACGATTCTTTCCCTGATAACCCATGTGGGCAATTAGAACAATCTTAATTCAACATAGATAAAACACTTCCTGCCCTACCAGTCACTCAAACACGAACGTTTAATATACTTTGGATATATGGAGGGCAATTCCAATTCAATTCTATAATCTCTGCAGAGAATCTCCAGTGCTAAGTACCTCAGGATTCTAAAAGGGCCCAGTCAGACTGGCTGACCTCCAGCCACCTCAATTAAACGTAAAAGTGAAGTATGACTAGTGTAGTACTCAGGGAAAACATTGCAAGAAACCACAGACAAAGAGTTGTTTCAGGAAATCTGAAATAATTGAAAAGGCCAAGTACAGTTTACACCAGTCAAATGCCTACATTTAGCAACTGGATTCTGCCAAATATGTTTTTTTTGGGTGCTGTCTGTAGAACTAAAATCTTTTTCAAATATCTTTATATATAAAGAGCAAACTAATCAGCAACACACAGATAATTCAGATACAGTATCGTATTAGTTAGCCTTACTGTAAATGCAAATGCTTGACACAAATCCCTGACATCTGCAAAGAACTGCAGCCGTGCTCTGGGAGGATTTCTGCATCCCTTGCAGCAGGCTGTCAGTTACTCAGGTAATATGTTTATGTTTGCCATGTAAATTGGCATCACAGACCTTGTAATCCCTTGTAAAACAGGTGATAATCCCAGAATAGCTCTGCTCAGGAATGGAATGCTATCTGGAACTTTACATTTTTTAAAGGTTTCAAGAGAAAATTTAAACAAGGAAGACATTATAGCTGATAATATGCTAAGGCAGACAGTCAAAGCAAAGATTGTCAAGAGTCACAACATCACAGTAAGTCACAAAAGCACAGTTGTAAGACAAAAATCTCTTTCCAAGAACTAAGTGCTGTGAAATTCCCCTACCATGACCATGCTCCTGTGATATTCTTTGTGATACAAGCGATGTCTGTGTGACATTAGCTACAGCATTTTCAAAGCCCAGCCATGAGCAAGCTTTCAAATACACGATGCCTAAAATGCCTAAGGAGGCAAACTGGATGATTCTTAAAATCACAGAATAAACTCAAGTTTTCTCCAAAACAGCTATGAGGAAACCAGGAGACAGCATATAAACTATATGGCTAGTGAAGGCTTTGCAAAACTAAGTCTATTGGATCAAAAAGGAGTCTATACCCTCAATCAGATCATGCACATGGGGCAGGAGGGTGACCAAGGTCAGTAGCTAATTTTTTCTGGTTTTTAAGTATACTTGAAAGCCAGAAATAATGCTTTGATCTACCTCTAAGCACAGCACAAGCCCATGGACAGAGAGGTACCACCATGCCTCTGTGAAAGCCTCCCTGCCCTTCTGAACTCCCCCATGCTCTGAATCCCTTACGTTGGTATTGAGGAGCTCCACTGAATGAGGCGTGCAGGTTGAGGGCCAGGAATTCTCATCTACCAATTTCAGAGCAACTCTCCCACAGACACTCATTGGGCTATGTCTGCGTGAGCCTCACAAGCTCAGTGCTCAGCACTCCAGCAGCCTTGGGCTACAGGATAACCCAAAACTCGTGGTGTCAGAGTTTCTGATTATAGAAAATGACAAAGCTGCCCAGCTCGAGGGGTCTGTCTTCTCTCCGTAACTGACCTGAGTCTAAAACATTCTGAGACACAAGAAAAGCAGTGGCACAGCTTCTGTGACAAGGGACCAGGGAAAGAAGATGGCAGAATCCATCTTTTTAGTGCACAATGCCCAAGTAGGGCTGGTACAGCTCTGCAAATTCCAGGTGCTATGCACATTGCCTCCACACTGGCCTGCAGCCTGTTGCACTCATGAATTAGGCCTTCTTTAGCATGTAACACTTCATATACATATATCCAGATATCTACTATATACACATAGAAATCCATATAAAATATGAAAATATTGTTGTGCTTTTATCCATTTTACGTTTCACAAATGCTTCTTTTTCAAGAGATGTAGGGAAGATGAGATGCTACCAAATGTGGGGAACAGTTCAATTACTGCAGTTCTCATTGATGTGTCTACTTCAAAAAGAACAGATCCTCAATTTCTTACCTCTAGCCTCAATACGAATAAATAACACAACATACAGTTTGAAATATATTTTCAAAATTTATTTGGGGATACAGAAATGACCTACCTGTTGATGACACAGATTTGACTCATCTCATCTTATAATCCATTTAGTCTGGTGAACCAGTTCTGTACCAGAAAAGCTCTTACATTTTGATTTGTTAACATATAATGATTTTCACGATCAAGACTGCTCTAAGTCAACAAAGAAGTAATTACTTAAATGATTATTCTACTAATTGCTCAGCTACTCAATAGAGAGGGAAGTAATTACTAAAATAATTCAACCGTCAGCAAAGGACTGATGGACATGCATAGGTTGGAAATACAAAATATAATTTGTAAAAATAATATGCTTAATTTAAAAATGAATATTTAAGATGTGTTTCAAATTCCATGCTATTTAGTTCCATCTAGAATGACTGCTCTCAGAAATGCAACACTAACTCCATCAAAAAGGAAAATCCAATATGCACAACTAAGCAGTGGGCACTGATATTTATTCCCACTGTAGGAAGTACCAGCAACTGGAAACCAAAATGAATTTTTATGATGAAAATTCAGACAGATAAAGCACACTACTGAGGCCCTCTGCAGATCAGTGTATAACATTCAATCTAGAAAGATTCACACAGCCAAGGATAAAAATATTTTCAAGGTTAAAAAAGAAATAAACAAACCCCCACACAAATAAAAGAAACCCTGGGTGTGATCAGTTCAATCTCTTTTCTCGATGAATACAAAAGAGCTTAAAGAAAGAATAAAGAACAGAATTCACAATAACATTCCACAGGGAACTGTTGTAACAACTGATCTGCAGTTGTTTAAGGACTGGTTTTGTTTGGGGCTTTCTTGGTCAAGGTTTTTAATTAGTATTTCCCCGGCATTGAAACTATGGGTTTTAGGTGAAGTAGACAAAATTTCAAGCCACTGTATGAAAAGAACGTGCACTGTTTATAAAGACAATGTGGTATAACTATCAGTACCCCAGAGCTGCAGTTGCAGAGCTGCCAAACTGTTTTATTCCCCGAGGGGAGTGGACAGCAGCGCCAGCAAAGCCTCGGTAGGAGCCTCTTTGGAGGCACTCCACTGACTGCCACATTCACAGGGTCCAGGATTATTAACACTTGGCCATCACAGCCAAACCTCACCTAACTGCAGTTCTCTCACCTTGCACTGCAGACTCTGCTAGAACACAACCTGAAGAGGTCTCAGACTGGGACAGGGAACCTTTAACTAGGAAATGCCCATAAGTAGGATACATCAGAATAATCAAATAATGGTTTCAGTTTTGGTGAGCTGCAAAAGTCAGCAAACCAAGCTTTTTTGTTCTTCATCAATTCAAGCTGCCAGCAGTCAAAAGCACAGGCTAATGAGGCATTAAAATGCTCCCTAATTACTTCCTGGACCAAAGATGATCCTTTTAATCCTCAGTTTCCCCTACAATCATTTAATATAATTAAAATGGGGAATCTTTCCATTTTACATCTTATTTAATGCTTTTTTTTTTTTTTTTGGCACTTACTACATGCTAGGTTTCAGTTTGAGTGCAGAAGCTTCTTAGGGTAATTTTTGACTCTCTATTCTACAACTTCTCCATGCACATTACAAAAAAGGAAAAGATCAGTAGCTTTACCCAAGGACCCCCTCCTCTAGTTCAGCACAAAGTTGACATAAAAAAATCTTCCAGGAAGGCAGAGAAAGATTATTTGGAGAGCTGCTCTGGGACAATGATTTTAAAGAGTTCCCTTCCTCCTCCTGACTTTTCACTCTCTCTTTAACAAGTTAGGTCAGATGTAGAGTCCTCAGTAGAGCACTTGTACAGCTGCCCCTCACTGTTAATCCTTTCATGGATTGCTCTCCTGTGGAGCTGCCAGCTTTTGAAGGAGCAACCTGGTCATCAAGGGTAAGATTTCCATCTAAGAGCTCCTCCAGATTCAAAGGCTGATTGATTTCCTCCTCTGTGATGTCCTTAAGGGCATCAGCATAGAGTACTCACAAGGCATTAGTGCCTGAAGAAAGCATGCTGACCAAAGGCCTAGTTCTGTTGTGCCATCAACTGCAAATCCTTGTCCTCTCCCTCACATCTTCCTGAAAAAACAGGAAAGCCACTAAATCCAGAGTTCTATCTAACCATGAGTTGGTGAGATAGATCTTTGCTCTCATGGACAAATCAAGAAATTGAAATTAATTACATAAAATGAGCTACAAAAAACAGTTCTTCATCAATTTTTGGCAAGTCGTTACAGAACAGAATGAATAATAGTACTTCTGAACATCTGATGGGCAGTTACACAACTATTATGCAGGAGATTTTAATTTTCTGGTCTGCACATTGTAAATGTCGATGTAAAGCAAGATCTGAAAGTTATATGGGATTCTCACAATTTCCCATATTTGGCAAAAGGTACTGTAAAAACTAGGATACTCTCAAGCTTCCAAATTTTCCCGTCTTTAAATTGTTCTTTGAAAATCATTTCTCATTCCAGCCAGGTGCTGTGCTTTGTCCCTCACTTCTTCCTCTCTTCAGACCCATCTCTAAAGCCTCACTCAGCTGCAGCATCTCTGGGAGCAACTCATGACCCTCCATCCACTGGAGGATGGAGGTTCCCATCCTCCCTTCCCACCCTTCTGTCCAAACTGAGGTTTTACTGCATCTCATCCATGAGAACAAGTGGATATCCCCTTTGCTCAGCATGGCCAATCCTCAGCCCTCACCTCTCTGTGCAAGGCTGTCCCACCACCTGCTTTAGACATCTGACAGCAGGACCACCTTCGTGGGGCAAAACCTCTGCTACAGTACATAACCCCACATGGAAATACAAGAGTATGGAACTGTAGTCTCCAACAAATAAAGATTTTCAACACAAACAAGGAGCCTCTTTATTTAGAGACACAGCCACTATTCTGAAAACAGAAGACTTTTTGTTTCCTAAGATGGCAAATTTAGACTATGTGGCACTTCAGCAATCCTATCACTTCACAGCAACATGATTCATTAATGGGTTCATCTCCATCTGTAAAATTCTAAGGCAATTAAATAGGAATTGGTGTTTCTCCAGAGAGGCTTCTCCAGCTAAAAATAAAATAAAAGTGAGACAGTGACTGGCATTATTTATATCAACAATTCTACTGCAATGATAATACAGCAGCTTTCACATGCAAATGTACATACATTTAAATGATTTAGGATGGATTCAAATAAGGAGCTTAATAGATTTCTTTGCTTGTGCTCAATCTTTTCATTTGATTAAGAATCTCAGGAAAGCTTCCTCCCAAAGCAATTCTTTTGGACTGTGAAATGTCATTATACTACACTGAAAATATTCTTGCCACATATGAAAGAAACAGCAAGTGGTTATTGAGACACATAAATAGCTTGTTAAGAAAAAGTTTACTCAAATCAGCATTCAACAACACACTAAATCTAAAGGAATAACAAAGATGTTTGTTTGAATGTGTAAATGTTGTGAAGATATTAAAACTTTCAGCAGAGGATAGGATCATTTCCACAAGCATATCCCTTAAAGAGTGACCTTGTGAATAAATAGGAGACTACAATAACGTGGTTCTTTGCACACTTCAAATAACAAAGCACCATCATAATGGGCTGGGTCCCACTGCTGGTGTCTCAGCACATGCACTAATGGTTCCTGTCCAGGGTTACACAAACAAAAACAAGGTTGTATCTGGAAACTTCTATTTGTGTTTTCTATGCAGCATTCATACATTGGAGGAATACTGCAAAAAAAAGTTAATTTACACTGAATTTTCACATGCATATTTTATCACTCTGCCAAGTTTAACACCCTTTAGTAACTGTAACATGATGCTACATAGAAACAAACACTAAATCAGAGTTCAGATACCAATATTTAATTGTTTGAAGAACAATACCTTGTTTACAAGTTACCACGATACAGAGCTTTTCATATCATGATGTATAACTACAGAAATAGCACATATTTCTCTGAAGAGCCATGCACACAAGAGGTTTTCTCTCTTAGTTTATGCTAAATTCTTTACCTTCACTTACCTCAGCATTACCAGTAACTAAACAATAGCATACACTTCAGATTTTTCTCGTAAGATTTCTGATTCTCATATTCCCATGATCAATACTGAATTAGCACAGCCACTGAAGGGAAAAGGCTAGAAATAAAAACTGGCGTGAACTCTAATGTGCCTACACAGACAAGGCAAACAAACAGATGTTAGTCTAAAAAAGAAAACCCTCATGCTTCCAGCCAGTAATAATTTTTAACACTTCAGACCAGCAAGTGCAATCCAAAGTATGATATTTAGTGTTATCTGTAAAGTTAGTGCAGTATTAATTAGCATTCTTTTTGATGTCAAAATTTTGCCTGTTTTCACACGGTCTCCATATGTTTGGGTGGACTTTCTTCATAAAATCCAACGTTGCCTAGAGTGTGTGTGTGTGGGCTGAAAGGGGGACAGCATTTGTGTAATCAAATGTTGAAACATTTTTTTCTTCATGTAAAGATCTCAAATTTAATGACTTGCATTTGTAAGTTTATAGAAGAAAAATTGTAACAATTATCCAAGTAAATAGAATTTAAATGTCCTGTGATGTTTCTTAGTTCTATTTTAAAAGGCTTACATAGAAGCAGGCTTCTTCTTCAAGCAAAAATATAAATCTCCAAAACTATTACTTCTTCCTGACCTGTTTATCAGATCATCCCTTTGTTCTCATGAACAACATCTCTCCCTATATTTAACCTCTAACCAGCATTACAAAAGCACTGTTCTAAAATCACCAGCAGTGTTTTTCAGGCTTTCCTAGGAAGAAGGTCAGTAGTTCCAAGACTGACCCTGCTATTAAACACTGGCTGGCCCCGAAGTTTCCACCTGCTGGAGCACAGAGGGGCTGAGGCTTTGCAGTGCAGCCGCTGAGGCACTGAAGGCTCAGTGGCTCTGCAGGAAGCCCCAGAAACCAAGGAGTGATTCGTCAAAACTCGCTGCTGGCTGCCACAGCACACTTCCTTCACAACTGTGAGGCACATATGCCACCAATAAAAATAGACAATTTTCACAGCAGCAAGAAAAGGAGGCTCCTCTGATCCCTACGAAAGCTACGGCAGAGAAAAAGAACAAGGGCTGGAGTAACTACTTCATTGGCAGAGAGATTCTACTTGTAACTCTGACATTTCATGGTACAAGAATTGGCAAATAATGCCAAGCTAGGCACACTGTCTCCCTGGACTTGTCCCTCATATATGAGGATAAAATGTGAGGGCAAGAGTCAGAATCCACATCTGTTCTTTGGAAGGAAAATGCAAGCAGCTATGGAATTCAATTTGCATGTTATCGCATCAGAGAGGAGCACAATGCATTAAAGACATTAACCTGCCCCCTCTCCTGTTTTCTCAGTTCACTCCTGCACACTCTGTATACAGATTAGAATTCCCTCTTTGTGTCCAAATCCACCTGATGCCCCCAAACCTAGAAAAAAGTGCTGAATCACATGTCAGCATAAACAAGGGGTAAACTCTAAGAAGGTTTTCAATAAGCTCTGCAAATAGTCTGTGGTATTTCCCTAATTTACAAACATTTTACACTGAAACAGAGCACCCGGATTTTGCTTTACTGGCAATGAAGAAATGCCTGTATTAGCTCTTAAGTGTTTAGTGACACTGATGCTGGCAGCCCAACAGCCCAAGATATTACTGTGCCTCTAAACCCAAAGTCATAGACAATACTTTGCCCTGATCATTCCAGGTGTTTCATTTGAGATCTTAACTAAAAACCTGCAGAGTTCAATCAGATCTATTTTACTACTATCCAAAAATATATACTGTATTTTGTACAGTAGATATTGAGAAATTGACAGAATTTCATAAATCACTATCTAAATGCAGATGCACTTTAACTAATTGATTTCATTTACTTCAAGAGCACCTTATTATGTTTGTTTTACTTTAAGTAATAAACACAATCTCAAGTGATAAATTTCAAGTGTTCCAGGGAGACTAGTGTGAATCTTTCTCATTTTTTCACCTTTATTTAAATTGTTAATGTTGTGCCCTTGGCCAGAAGAATCTATGATGCTTCCTGGAATTTTCTCCCTTGTGGAAAGAAAAGAGTAATGATGTTGGTTCAGACCTGTATTTTATTTGCATTACTCATCCACCTCTACCAGTGTTTTAATCTTTCACATTCCCTCCAAAGCAAGTGAGAGCTTCACCCTATCACAGATATTTTTACTTACTGAACTATTTCTTGCTGTATTATTACATAATAAATTAGGATCAGCTTGGTCATAAAACCAGAAAAGAAACTTTTGTCCTCGACATAGTACACTACTGCTTCATTTGTGTTGAAACAAATATATTTTTGACAAAATATACTGGCTTTTTTCTTCCAAGTCTGTATATTTTCTGTCAATATAATTTTTGTGAAAATTTAAAAAAAATTAAAATCAGCTCTCTAATGAAATGGATCTTTTCACTAGCAAGAGTGAAAAAATATTTCGACTTCTCAATTTTTTCCCATTTCATACTTGAAATAACTTAAAAATTGCACTCACACCCCCTTCCCCATCTGGCTATAAATATGCATTAAGAAAGCAACAAAACAAACTCATGGTTTGTTTTCCAAAAAAAGAACAGTAGAGAGCAAGTCCGAAACCCAGGAGATGTGCTGGGAATAGCAGCCAAGGCAGTTCTATCAGCCACTGTCCCTGAGAAAGGAGATAGGAGCTGCACACATGAAGGACAGGGAGGATGACTTCGATATAGTAAGAATAAATTGACTCTAGAAATTAGTAAATCTGTATAAGCTGTAAAATAGTTTACATTTCATAAATGCAGAAAACCTGAATGGTGAGCTAGACCAGATGCCATCCGTAAGTCCTTCTCAAACTGTTTTCTTTTAAATTCTACAGAAGCAAGTTTCAGAACAGCCTATTCCCCAGACACTCTCCTTCATACTTTCTAACATTTAGTCCACATTTTGATTTCAAAAGCTCGGATATATTCTGGTTTTAAGCACTGGTAAGAAATAAAAAACTCACTCCAACAGAAATCCTTTTACTTTAAGTCAAAAGCATCGATATTGGTTTTTTTCTACAATTCTCCAAACTGATAGGTGCATCATCAAACAACCATTAATAAAACTGCTTTACTGATCAGATTTCAAACTTCCTAATGAGAAACAAAATTATTCTCAGTACCAAAAATAAGATTTCTCCAAGAAAGCAAAGTGATAGTCAAGGGGCAACATATGCAACAGACTTTGATTTTTGCTTGGGTCAGTACAGTAACATTTACAAACATCTGAAATAAATTATCTAAAACTTGGTATCTAATACAAATACTTGCTAACAAAATTTTAAGAAGTCAACGGAAGCCTTTGTGGGAATTTTTTGCTGTTAACCAATTCTGTTAACAACTTGCAGACATATACTTAATTCATTTTCTGCTCAGAGAAAAACCTGTTGGGCTTTCTAGGATGATGGAAGTGTTCATCGCTGTCTACATCCAGTTTTAACTATTCCAGTTAACCCTCTTCCCAAATTTACAAGGCTTCCAGCTGACAGTTCCATTATATGACAAATTGAAACATCAGCTGTGAGTGACTTTGAATGATGCTGCTGCTCAGTGCCCTCAAGAAATCACATGTACAAGACTCAGGTGGCCAGATTTTTAATATAAATGGAGCCAGGTGTCAAGCTGCTCTTTTCAGTAATGAGGGATTCATTTGTCCTCAAAAGAACTGGAAAAATTGGATAGATAAAAAGCCAAATTCAGTGCCAAGATCACAGACACCCAGCTGTTCAGAGTTTACAGGAGGGCTGGTATCTTCAAAACCTGTAGCAGTGCATCTTGAGTTTGCCAGGGAGAGTTCATCTTTAAGACAGGCATTTTAAATGGCAATAGACTGACCTCAGCTTAATGAAATGATCCTTAAATATAACCTTACAAAGCTGTTGCAAAGCTTGTTACCTAATATGGATGACACATTTTGCACAGCTTAAACAACATTCCATAGGAGGACAAAGTATATAATGAGTCGTAAATTCTGCAGTACTGGAAAGTAGAGAATTGTACATCACAAACAGGATTTCAGCTCATCTTCTCCATGAGCTTAAAAAACACAACTACCTTTCAAAAATGGATAGAGGGAAACATTTACTCTAATTACTGCTCTCAAAAAGATAAAAACCCATGGTTATTTTGGACACTTGGTACAATACACTAAAGGTCTAGAACTAACACAGACTAAGCCTCCTTTTCTAGAGCCAGGAACAGGACTACAAACCAACACAAACTTTACTTTTAAGTAGTCCTGAATTGGAAAAAGGCACTCCAAAAGCCCCTGAAAGCTCCCATTAGTAAACAAAGCCCCAAGGCTCAGAGGACAGAGCGAGCTGAACACAAGACCACATTCAATGCAATGTCTGAATCCAGAGTGGATCTTCCCATCTTTCAAAATGTACAACCTGCAGAACCTGATGTGAGGCAAACTCCTCCGCTGTCCTCTCTCCAGGTGCAACTTCCTGTCACAGCAGTTTCAATTCCCAAAAAGGACCCCTTCCATTGCCCAATACTTAATTTTGGTCCAATTAACCACACACAGGCTCCTGTGCTTTTTTCAGGCATCTGCCAGCCAAACTGCAAGTTTCCTTTCAGCATTGCCCCTGCCCAGACACACACAGATGCTTCAAAGCCCAGAACACAAGAGTCGAGGTGAAAATGGGCCTTCCCCTCTGGGGGCCAACCTACTCCATCTCTTACTTACAGCATCCAAAAGACAGCTCTCATGTATTCAGTTCAGTGAGCCTGAACCATCTGTTGCACACATACTTTGGGTAAGATGCTGAGGACTGAAGTCAAGGGCCTAAGGACACCTCTTCCCATGCTCAGCTCATCCAGCTGCAGCTGTCTGCTGAACAGGGCAGTTCTACACAGCCAAACCATGTGCAGCTGGGGCTGTCCTACTCCCTGCTGCACTCACACAAACCTCAGGGGGCTGCAGGGCCACCTGAACTACTCAGATGATCTGCCAGCAACTTTTGGGCTTTCTGACCATTGAAATCTGACACTGTTGAGTCCCTACACACTGCTGGAAAGACCAAGCACAGGGTTAGGACTCTATATTTCTGCTACAGCCCTAAGTCAGGCTAAATTTGATGTGAAAACCTGTGGAGGTCCTCTGTGTACTGAAGGGAAAAAAGGCTTCCAGAGACATGCTTAAAGCATTTCAGAAGCAAGATGACAACCCCTAATAATTGCCTTAGCTACTCCAAGTTATTTGGCGGGAGGAAAATGCCTCTCAGGGCCGTGATTCGTCTAATTTCATTCAAATACACAGCCCTCAGGAAATGTCTATTTCTACGCCCAGAAGTAGATGATTACATCACCTCCTCATTTCCATATTCCAAATGTCTGAAGATAGGTAGGATGGATTTCTCACTGAAAATTTTTAACTGAATTCCAGCAGGCTGGAAAAGGATAATGACCTATCTAAAGGGGATGATGGACAGAAGCAGTAGAGCATTTCCAGCTTCCTCTTCACTAAACTGAAATCCTCATTCTCAGCTATCTCCCTCTACTTGTGTACTTGGTTTATCAATCTTTCTACTTCACAGAAAGCCAACCACCATTATTACAACATGGAAGACAAATACTGCTTAGAGATCTGTCAGGTATTTTTTAAAAAAACTCTTATTAAAAGACATTCATTAAAGGGGTGCTCTTAAGTAGATATTGCTATCTGTAAATACAGTAGCTCTGTGGCTACTCACAGAGCCAGTTGTGAGTAAAAACTTTTAAACAGGTTTAATCTAGAGATAACTATCAATATTCATTTATTCCAGCATTTCCTACAGCTGATTCCAACAGCATTAGGCATGGAGCCAAATCATTTAGATTTGGATTTTGAAAACTCCATCAGCCCAATCACAGCCTTTGTTTGATCAGATGGGTGCCAATCAATGATACCTGTGTGCAGTCGGTGCAGGGTGAAGCCTAAAGCACTACTGTAAAGCACATTAGGGAGTGTATGAGGGATCTGGGGGACTGTGTGACACATGAAGGGAATGAACTAATTTTTAACACTTAACATTAATATATTGCACAAACACTTAAGAGATGTTGACAGAATGGCCTTGGAAAGCGCTTCAAGATGGTCATCTATTCTCACCCCTACTGCCATGGGCAGGGACACCTTACACTTGAACAGGCTGCTCAGAGATCCAGCCTGGTCCTGAATACTTCCAGAGGTGGGGCAGCCACAGCTTCTCTGGGCAACCTGTGCCAGTGCCTCACCACCCTCACAGGGAAGAATTATTTCCTAGTCTAAACCTACTCTCTTCCAGTCCAAATCCATTCTCCCTTGTCCTGTCACCACATGTACCTGTGAAAAGTCCCTCTCCATCTCTTTGATCGGCTTCCCTCAGGTACTAGAAGGCCACAGTTATGTTACCCCTAAGCCATCACAGGATGAACAACCCCATTTCTCTCAGCCTTTCCTCACAGCCTCCCCTGGACTTGCTCCAACAGGTCAATGTCCTTCCTGTGCATTGTGCAGTACAAATACAGGATTGTTGCTGTACTGAACTAACACACTGAGCAGGGGATCAGCTCTGTTACATAGCAGTGATGCATCAGTTTGGGGAGTTTTCTTGGGGTTTGGGTTAGTTGCTTCAGGGGCTTTTTACTAGCACGACTAGACTACCTGGAACCTTCAAGGTCTAAGAGACAATTGTCTGCAACAGAGAACTAACTCATTAGACAAGAAAGAACATTGAAATGTAGGCAATTAGGAACCTTTCCAACCACAAAACACTAATCATATGAGGTTTTCTAATTGGAAACAGAAAGCAAGTAACATTTCTATTGGGCTGAGTTCTTTTCACATACCCGCTCAACCACCAATTTTTCCAACAAACTGTTATCTGAAAATTAAATTTCATTTCAATATTTAAAAAAAAACACAAATGAAGATGCAGCAGAAAACTTAGCAAAAACAAAAATCACTTTGAAGCAGGAATTATTTTTTAAAATTTTTATGAATTAAGCTGGTACATGGTTTCCACTGCAAATGCCAAACACTCATTTTTGGAGCCTGGAAGGACTGGAAGGAAAGCCAGCAGGCCAAATGTGTCGCTTACAGCCTGAAGGATTTGAAACTGCTGTGTACCAGCAACACAAGTAAGTGTGGTCTGCCCAAGCAAGTGACCTTTTCCCTGTGTCTGTTCACAGCCAGCAGCTGTAGTACCACCAATTAAAACATGATACACAGTGCTCTTCAGCAGTTTGACAACTTTTGCCTTAGATCTGCTGATTTTGTTGTGGTCACGAATCCTACTTGCTTCCACATAAAAACACTCTCCAGAAGATATCATGTTAAACACTCTTTTAATTAAATACTACCTCTCTGTGTTTCAAACTCAACAGACACTGAAACATCTCTTTGCACGAGAGTCTGAATAATCAATCACGTATAGCAACAACCATCTTTGTGTTTGAAAATTACACAGAATTCATGTGGGAGAGAAACATGGGACTGGTTATTTCATCTGCTGAGTAATAATGAACTGCTCTATCTTGGATATGTAAACTGTAAGCAATGAGTAACAAGTTAACTTTTTAACCAACCCAGCAGCAGTTTACAGCAGCTCTCTGATGGCACTAAGGCATGTATTCAAACCACAAGGTTACAGATTTAGCTACATACTTTTCTTTGCCCACCCACACTGCAGTTCAGCACAGGACAGTCACACAGGCAGATCCCATAAATACAAAATCCTTCAGTCTTCTACCAACAGAGCTCTCTTCCACTCTGGCACATAAGAAACCTTCAAATAATTGCATTACGAATAAGTGACTTCCTTTTGAAACAACTTCAATGTGAAATCCAACAGCTGTTCTGGTTGCTGCTCCATTCTAAGGCTCAGTGAACTTTGAATACGTCAGCTCTGGAGACAAAATCCATCAAGAACAATAAAAAACTCTAAATGCACAATCTCTTTTTAACCTCCCTTCTGCTGCTGCAGTCTGTCTGAAAGCTCTCACTGCATTCCTGTAAGCTTTGCCTCACCAATTTTATTGTTCCATGCCATCAGTATGTGACTCATGGAGAGAAATGCAGTCTTTCTAGCCATGAAATCTGGAAATTTTGATTCAGGAAATCAATGCAGTTAAGCACAGTAAGTACTGCAGACAATTCCGTATGCCTCTAAGGAGAAAGATGAGCAGTACCAACTTCATCTGGTTAGTTTGGGGTACCAAACCAGAATATCCAGTGAGGTATCCACTTCTCCTCTACTTTTATGAATGGGAGGTGTTGGAAGGGATGAAGCTACAGAAGATTTCTGTATCTTACAGAAAGATGGATGAATGGATGGAGAATTTATTCCATAATTGTGCACAGCAAAAACTTCCAACCTCAATAGATCACTACTAAAAAGAAGAGTATAAAGTGGTGAGAATAAAGACAAAAAAAAAAAAAAAAAAAGTAAAAGATGGCAGAAAAGAAAATACTTTTCCCTGGAGATTATTAGAAGTCATTAAATCTTCATAAAGGATGTGCATTCCTAGCCCCCAGAGCTTTTTTTTCTCTTAATGTCACTCTGATTACACAAAAATCTTTATTAAGACAGACTTCAAAATTCAGAATTCCTGCTAGTTCTCTGTTCTTCAAAGACTATTATCAATGAATTTCAAATCTCTCTGATCAAAGAACCAGAAATTTACTTCCAACAGTGTGAGAATATAGGTGGCTGCCTATCAACACTGAGATCTGAGAAACAGATGCAATGTGCTGAGGAAATTTCACTGCAGTAATCAACAAATTACGGAATCAAGTCAATGATAAACATACTTGAAATTCTGACCAACCACAGGGCCTACCACAACTGCAAGCAAGCAATTGTCAGATGCCACAAAATCTGAGTATAGGAATTGACAGTCTAGCAGGGAATGGCAAAAAGTATGTATTTTTCACAATTATGAACTTGAGTGCAGGTCTTTATCGTTAAGATTTGGTGTTTCTTACGAGAACTGAAAAACAGCACCAACACCCAGCAAAAACACACCAAACTGTATAGTTCTTGAGCTGATCTGCTTGTATCAAAGGAGCACTGACAACCTGGGGAAGTGCAGCAGTTCAAAGTGCCAGGTTTGTGACTTTCTAGGCCACAGGACACTCCTACTCTAGGCCTGATAACCACAGAACTGAGTCTCACAAATTCTGCAGAAATGCAGCACGTGGAGATTTGGGAAGCAATGCCAAGAGAGATGCAAGTTTGACTTTTGGAGTTTATACTGACACATCCAGTCAGCCTGAGCCCAAAACCAGCCCGTAGCCTAGAAAAAGTACAAGATTAGGGCACACTTTATTCTTATCTTCTTGCCTCAAGCCTGGTTGTTTGAGCACTGGAAATACACACAACCACTATGTACTTTTAACAAAATTAGAGCACAAGTACTTTTATTGATGCCTTTGGCAACCACCGTCACACAAGACTCTCGGCTGCTCCTTTCACAGCACTGTGTTCTGCCTGAGCAGAGGAAAACCCAACACCTCCAAACGAGCAAAAACCAGCTGACACTACCAGAGAAAAATCCTTACCACCTGTCCTGTGCTGCATCATGTGTGAAATACACTCAAATCAAAACCTAAATGCTGCTCACAGAAAATTCATCAGCATCTTTAAACTTTTGTTCCTATTAAAAGGGCTCATAACTACCCTGGGAGAGGATATCAGATCTGCAGCTGCACTCCAGAACTAATAGCCAGGCTTCACAGAAGAGAGGCTCATGGGAAGAGCACTAAATCTCTCAAAATCCTCCGAAATTCAACAGCCTTTCATAATGACATAGTTTCTTATTTCTTGATAAGGATTTACACAAATAGGTTTTAGTCTGAGAGCTGATTGACACTTGGGTTTCCAATCAACCTATTCAAGCTGAATACCTAAGTACATTGAGATTCTCATGCACAGTCTTGTTGTTAAGAGATTATTCAAACATCCTTTTGGGCTGTGCTCCCACAATAGTCCTGTTTACTGACTCTATGCTAAAGGATGAAAAATTTTGAAATAAAGTACATGTTAAAAACCTCCTGTGCCAGACAAGTTGCTCTAAATATTTTTGTAGATAATGTTGCTCTAGTATTTTTGATGGATCATTTTTTCATATACTGATTTTTTTTTAATATTTGCCAGAAACTTCCTGCCACATCTACAAAATTCTATGTTCAGATTAGAGAAACTACAGGGAAAGAGAAATTGTGTGTATATAAAAAAATATATGCATGTATACATACATACATATCCTAGTAGCTCTGAGGAATCCTTTTGGTGTCAAACATTCCTTGAAGGCTCTACCAGAGAAACACTCCCAGAAAAAACAAAAAAATACTAATCCAGGTCATTTAATTTCATTTCTTTGGAAACATATATTTATTCATTACACAGTTTACTGAGTGCTTGGGGAGGTGCAAGGTTCATGAACAAGTAGCTCCACAATATGTTTGCTATTTGTCCTCTGTCTCTTCAGTGTGATTCAGTGATAAAAAAAAACAAACTACCCTCATCCAAAGATCCAAAGGAAAAATTTAGTCTGTATTTTCATTCAGCTTTTAGCTTTTCTACTGAGACCAATGACAGCTGGGGAAATTGCTTCTGTTATGTGGATTTTTATCCACTGTATGCTACACAGCTAAGAAATAAATCTACATTGGCTCCTCTGGTCTGTCCAACTTGAGCTGGGCTGCTGACAAAGTTCTCAGACAGCCAGGAATCAAGACACCTTAATTAACTGCCTCAGCCCTCCAAGAGTTCATAGCTGCTAAGAATCTTGTTTTTTGACTTCTAGGAACTGAAGATATTAGGATCTCATATACATGAAAGATGATGTCTGATAAGGAAATCAGCTTAGCTATTAAAAGATGCAAATGAGAAGTCAAGTGACAGCTGCTTCTGTTGATATCCCATGTGAATGGTTTCTTTGTTTTAGTTTGTAGAAGTCAACTGAGAGCCCTGAGTGGAAGCGAGGAATCTTTTTATGGCAGAAGATTAATACTGAAACATTTAACCATTAAATCATATCATTAGGGGAAATAATTAGCCACTTCACAGACATGACAAGCTACGTATCAAAAGGCAGTTTACGAACTATTTTACAACATTTTGTTTGAACAAATGGGATGTACCAGAATAAAAACAGCAATCACATTTTATTTCCATGCTTAGGAAAAGCTTAAAAGGACCATGAAATAAGGCTTTACTGAGGGTCTAACATTGAGGTTTTACCTCTGCTTTATCCAGCACAAACAGTCTATTAAATGTCACTGATAAATGGTCTTCTGAAATGGTTAGAGGGTTCAACCAGTGGACAAAATATACCATCTCACATGTGGATTATTTTACAGCGATGCAAATGTAGCTCTAAACAGTCACAGAATGTTAGCACACCAAAAACCCAAGCAGTGACCCCAGGGAGGAGGGCAGAGCTCTGTGCCCTCATGTCAAAGCTCTGTACAGGAAAGGTAACATTTATACAGACCATGGCCACACTCAGAGATATTCTTGCTTGACATGCTGCCACACCAGGCACAACGCAGGCTCCTTTCCCCAAGTTACCACCTTTAAATACATCTGTTACTCAAACCCTATACACCACACAGAGGATCAAATGTCCTAAATGGTCCACCAGATACAGGAAAGCCAGGAAATACACTGTAGTACAGCCTGACAACATCTTTCCTCATGCACACCAAAAGAGCTGCACAATCCTTATTTAAAATAATATCCAGCTTGTGGCATTTTTCAAACTTACACTCTGTAAAACCAATTTTAATTCCAAAACAACATACAAAATGAATATGTCCTCCCCATAAATTTAGGCCTTACCTACCTTCAAGTATCAGGAAACTCCCTAAAAAAATTATCAGAGGTTCGCAATTTTCAAACTTTTTTCTCAATATTTGTAAACAATTGAAAACAAGTTTAATACAACTTTCCCCTCAAACTTACATCTGTTTGCCTTAGTTTCAATATCTTTAATTTATATTTTTGTTACTTTATTTTTACTCTATTTTGTTATTGTGGGGGTTTTTACTGTACTTTTTGTGCACTCTAAAATCTTATCTCTTGGCTTCTTGCATTGTCTTTGTCAAGATTCTACATTGCCACTCACCCAGCATCATTATACCTACCTAAGATTTAATGAAAAATCAGGCCTGCTTGTAAGGAGTCATTAATCTTTATCCCTAAAACTGTATTTGGCTGTCATCTCCAAAAATTTCTGTGCAGCATTAAAAATAATGCAATAGCACAGTAACAGGGAAATTACTTTTTTCCTAAATGCCTCATTACTGATATTGCTAGTATTGTATATCTGCATCTGATACAAAAGGTATCTCAAGGGTAGTTTTAGGAACACAAGTGATAAATAATTTTGTCCTCATGTATCGAACAAGAAACTCATCCAGATTTCCATATTCATAAGCCATTAAAAGTATTACCAACTGCTATATTCTTTGATTGCCTCATGATAAGATAGAAGTCATCATCAGAGGTGTCCAGAAACTTCCATTATCAAAGGCAGTAAGAATGTGCTTGCCCATCCCCCAGCCACCTGAAATGTTGCAGCAGCAAGTTTACTTCCTGCAAGGCAGGGTCTGTGAAAGCGGAATGAAATCCCTTGAGTTTCATTAAATGCACCAAATGTTGCCTTTATTTAATACTTACTAAAATAATAATAAGCTAAATAACAAAGTGCTGGTAACTAGTTGTGTATCAGTAGCAACAATGCTGTAAATGGAAAGACTGGACATTTAGTCTTGCCTTGCACACCACACTTGCCTGCTTTCAGAATGAGAACTGATCCTCCCAATCCACTGCTTGTTATCTCAGCACGTAAAGCTGAGCAGCAGAACAGACTCACGACGTTTACTCTGCTCTGCTACTTTTACAAGCTGCTCCCCCCAATTGCATTCGTGTGAAGACAGACACAGCCTTCAGCCTGCGTTTGAACAGCTCTGACAGGGTGATTGCCCTGCACAGGCACAGGCAAAGGGGGGTTTTTTAATGACTCTGCTGTGCAGGGCTGTGGCAATAGAAAATGACAATACCCACATCCAGCTTATGGCTCCTGGTAGTTCTCAGGCCCAACAGTCTGTTTAAACTTCTAAAACTCATTTAACAGTGATAACAATGCTCTCCTGTGAAAAGTTCATTAAGCAAAGTTTGAAAGACTAAGACTGGAAATTAATATCACAAATTCTTTTAAATCAAGGAGCTAAGGAAATCTGAGCACATCTGGAGGTCCTTCCAGGGCAGGCAGTCCTTTTTCACATATCACAGCCCTTTGCTTACATCAGATGCCCAGAATCGTTACTCCTTTCTTAAAACACACCAAAATAGAATAAAATAACTTCTTAAGAAACTTCAAAATTACCTATCCTACTCAATTTCAGCTATACTACAGTGCAGCATAACCTACTGGAAAGTCCTATGCTTTTTATTCCACAGTACAGTAAAATTGTGATAGACACAAAAGGTGCACAGGTACATAAACATGAGTAAGTATGCAGTAGTATATAACCATCATTGAAACACCACAGAGCAATCCTTTTAATAAAAACATCATTTTATTTCACCAAAACTACTTTAAGAGAATTTAGAATACTCCAACTTAATGTACCCTTGGCACTATATTTCTTTCAGAATTTCTACTGTGCACTTAATAAACAACACATAAAAATCATCTGTATACTGCAAACAATATATTTCCATTACAAAAAAAGAAGGAACAGAGAAAGGAAAGACTGAATGGTTGTGCTAAAGCATGTGACAACTGATTTAAAAGCTATCTGGATAATTTAACTACTTATTTCTCAAACTGAAAAAAGAATCATGTACTCTCTTATGGGGAATGGACTTTTAACTGTACAATATCAGGAAAAATGGGTACTTTGTAAGTATTGGCAAACCCTGGTATGTATTCAGTCAATGGATTCACTGTTTTTCAGAGAAATCACCTCAACTAAGTTAAAAGACCCCACTGTACTACCCACACTAAGGTAAAAAGCCCGAAAAAACAGAAACCAAACTGGGGAACTCGGTCTGTACCTCAGAAGAGAGAGAACCTGTCAAAGGCTAAAACCTGTTTGAATCCCACAAAGAGACCAATTTTTGAGAGTCCTCTTATGAGGTAACCTAAGAAAGCAATTACCAAAGCCTTGAATTGACAGCAAAGGCAGAGCAAGGCTAAGGGGAGAGCAGAGCTCAGCAGCAACATGCTCACGAGAATGTGTCAGTATCTCATGCTTTGGCTCTGTTTCCTCCACACTGCTATTCCTTTATGTTATGGGCCACACTAGAAACATAAAAATAAACCTTTTCATTGCCTATTCATTTCACAGTTGGCAGCTTGTACACAGTCAATAGATGTCCTTAAAATTCCAAATTCAGACAGTAAAACTCTTAGTTTAACATAAACTGTTAAAAATAACTTACAACTAAAATTAGGCTGGTAAATCCACAGATAGCTCTCAGAGCACGACATTCCCTGATTTACTAATTTGCAATGCGAGCTATGGGGTGCTGTCAGTGGCAATTGCCAAGTGCTCATTATTTCTCAAAATACCTGTCTGGGGTATCTAAAGAGGTTTTTAGAGATGGGCCTTTCAGGTGTATTTCAGATTCTGTGCCTTTTCCCACTTCCACCTTAGCTGCTTTACAATATAACCACAGGGCAGGTTTTGTAAGTACTTTTTTTACTCCCTACTTTGGTTAATTTTCCCCAACCCAACTCTAAGAAGTTCACACTGTAAAACTTAAAATTTCTTCCCTCCTAAATCCTAATGCACTAGTATAAACTGATGCAATTTGAGATTAGAATCCACACTCTGGAAACAGCTTAAATTTCCAAGTTCAAGTTACAATGTCTTGAATTCTTTATTCCATCAGATAACATATCAGAAGTCATTAGCTTGATCACAAAAAGGTCCCTAAATATTTTTCCATGCCGAGTTCCAAGTACAAGAAAAAAAAGAAAATAGAAGATCACATTCAAAACATCTATGATGAGAAGGTTCTAACAATACAAGGTATTTTATTATTTAATTTAGAACCATTACTCTGTCCCTATTGATAAAAAAAAGGCATAGTATATTTGAAAATCCCTAAAAAGTTTTATTGTCCTTTAAAGAAGTATTTTATGATTATTGAATCGCCAGCTCCCAGGAGCACCATATCACTGAAGTACTGGAGCATTTCAGACATTCACTCAGTAAGGATGACTTTGATTCATGGAAACATTTTCACATTTATGCTTGGGGGTGGGGCAGAGAAAGCAGGAAGATGGGTAGGCACAGTGATTATATGAGCAATATCACAGGCAAGGGGCAACCCCAGTACTTGCATCCTTTTCATCTGTTTGCCTTGGGTACCACATCAGCAAGGCCATAGCCCAAGTTAGAGATGGTTTTTTGTTAAGCTTTACAGTTAAGGACTGCACAGTAATAAAGCACCTTTCCACAGACTTAATAAAAAGTACATTGGACAGTTTTGGTAAATCATCTTTCTTGCTTTTTTGGATGTATCTTATGATTTTCTTAGGCATGCAGATTCACAAGAATTTCAACTTTTTAAAGGGAAGGGGGAGGGGAAGGAATATTTTGATTAGGTAAAGTCTTAGCATTGCACCTCACAAAGAGTATCTCAAGACTCAATGTTCCCACTATGCCCTTGAAGCTGAGTACCTGGAAAAATCCCATCTCCCATTATGAGTAATACTGTACACACTTGCCATGTAACCCTGCAAGCAGCCACTGACGTGAATGACTCAATCATTCTGAGCACCCTTTTCCCACATTCCCTGCAGTGAGACCATCTACTTGGTACCTTTACCCTGAGCTCACACCACCCATCCCTCCAAACACGTCCGTGTGTCTATCGCTGCGAGACAAGACGTGGTTAAACCAGAGCATGAGAACCATCCCAGCTAAACTTCTGGGGAATAGGGGACTTTGGGAGCAGAATTTTTGATAAGAAAGAAGGTTACTGAACTATTTTGTTATACAAAAAAAGAAGAGGAAAACGGCCTTGCAATTTAATGTTTATCCATGAAGAAAGCTGTAACCTTCATAAAACAGGTTCCATCAAAGTGTCTTTCTCTGAAGTAATAATTACCGTTGTGAAAGCCCAGCTCTGCGAGGTGCCAGTGCAGAGCTGGAGAACACCACTGAAGTGAGTTTTATGCCTGAATATTGACGCACATTATGGAGCCATCTGGCTGTCTGGAGCGTGTGGAAGAAGCAGGTTAAGCTACTGGACACAAACATTGATGTGGTGCTGGAATGCTCTGCACAGAAAAGCATTTGGGAACATAACCACTTGATATTCAAGAGACTGAGCTCACATACAGGAGGTAGAGGGAAGAACGAATATGAGTCAAGCTGTTAAGCTTTGAATCTGCTCCCCTTAAGGTAGAACAGCACCAAAACTATAATATAATCAATTGTATAATAAATATAAATAATTATCCTAAACTATACTATTTAGCATTTCAATAATCTATTTTTAAAGCCTTTTGACAATTAAAATACACCAGATTCCTGCAATTCCAGTTTGTTTTCAGAAACAATTATATGGTGCAGCCAGCACTACCATAGGTGTGCACGATCTGGAGGACAAGATCTGAGGATGCCTAGTGCCAGTACATTTTCCCAAAGATGATTCATAAGTAATATGGCCAGAGATTTCACACCATTTGCAGATATTCTGGCAGTCATCCTTACAATATACATTGCTGTAGCAGCACAACCCAGGCTACAAACGTTTCTTTTTGGAACTACTGCAGTTGTGTGCTTTTCCACCAGGAGCTCTCTGTGCTGGACTTTGGAAAAAACTCATTTAAAATAAAAGAAATGGGATGAACTTTCGGATTTTGATGCAACAGTGATGTTCACACACACAAAAAAATACCCAAAAAACCAAATAAGGCCCCACAAAGCCACCAGACTCTCAGTTGTCCTTCAACCCCGTCGGAGAATACAGCATCAAGGATGAGAAGCAGGCAAAACCAAGATGAACAGCTCTGTTTTAAGATTATATTCATATACTTTCTGAGTAAGAGTCACTTGCTGCACAGAATGCTCAGTTTTTCTGGACTGTTAGCAACAGAACAGAATGCAATCTCTTGAATCTGTTTCTAGCCCCAGTGTTTATTTATTTCATTTTTTGTTAATTTGTAACCCCATTCTGACTGGCTGTTAAAACAAATGCTGGTCTTTGGTCACCCAAAGCATGACAATTGCTTAAAGCTGGTTCTCAGGGTCATGCATAAGAAAGGGGAAGATCAAATCTTGACCAGCACATGTGAAAACTGTTTCCTGAATGCACCAGTATATCCAATTATGCACATATATACATTACAAAGATTTTTACTCTGTCCCAACAACAGTTCTTACCTGTAAGAAACTGAGCAACAGCCCTGAGAGAAAAACACAAACAAGGGGTGAGGGGGGAGATGGATTGTTTCATGTAAAAGAAAATTCTGGTACATCTGGATGTTCCTGAGAAATCCTAAGATCATTAAGAATGTGGTTTTTTCCACTGAGATGTTGTGATCTTACAGTGACTATTATGCAAATAAGGTGTTACTAACAGCATAAAGCTCTGGCTGCATCACTTATTAAAATTAATGACAGCATTGTTACTCAAATAAATCACAACATGAATGAGAACAAAACACTGTTTCAACAAAAACCCCACAGCTGACTCTCCACATCCTAGGTGAGACAGAATAAACCCACCAAACATCAAATACATCTAGATTTTAGGAAAGTGCAGGTCTATATCCAAGTTTTCTGATTACTCATTTAGCCTTAAGAGAAATTTCATACAAATTTGTATTTCTTCCAAAGATACAGTTTCAGAACTTCAACCAGCACCTTTAGTCCTCATACAGCTGACAAGATGAATAAAAGCTACCCAGTTGTATAAGTGAAAAATAGAAGCACCTTAAGATGCTTTTGGTTTTCCTTTTTATGAGCAGGTTTTTCTGCTGCTCAATGAAATGCATTCCAAGCTGTCTCTAAACTGAAATTCTCTACTTATTTTGATATGCAAAGGCTCTGGGGAGGAGATGCTTTTTTGACCTTCATTCAATTGCCCCAAATTACAGAATGTGTGCAGTTGTATGTCATGTAACAGGTTAAAAGATAATTGGCAGTCAGTTCAATTTTAGAAAAACAGCTCAGGAAAACTAAGAGAATATAATTTTAAAGGTTCCTTGGTAATCACAACTGAAAAAATGATGAATTTGTGTACCAAGATACCCAGTGAACCCCTGATTTGGGAAAACGTCTGTTTCTTCCCATGGCCATCCTCACTGACCAACATTTGGCTACCACAGTTCAAGTCAATTCCACAGATTTTCTTTAAATATAAGACAGACACAAACAGAAACTGCAGTTATCCCTCATCTTAGGTCTGAAGAGGAGCAAACATGCAAGTTTTACATAGCTCCTCCCAGTACCCTCCTGCACAACTTCCACCAGCAACTGTTCTTGTATCCACCAGTTAAAACGGGTGGGAGAAAACATCCCCTGTTCAGGGAGAGACAAATCCCAGTTAGCTTCTTTCCTGACTCCTAGGAAGTCATTAACTTAGGCCTCTGGTCTTGTCTCTGCTAGCACAACCATGCAACTTTCCAAAACTCTGGGCCAGCAGATTCTACTGGGTTTTCCTGAGTAGACTGAGTTAAATATTTCCCATAGCCCTGTGCACTCTGCAACAGAAAAACTTTTCCAAAACCAACATAACTTTAATTTTGTAGTTGAAGCAAAGCCTTCTCACATAACTACAGTCTGTTTTCTTTGAGGTTAAGGATTGACTGCTGATGTTTTATTTCCCCAGGATATTACAAGCATGTCAGAAAATGCCTGTAATCTACTGCAACTAGGAGAAACTCTCCAGAGCATTTGGGTTTGCAGTGTATCTTTTGGCATTTTCTTGTATTGGCATTGTCTATTAAAGATACTCAAGTACTTACTATACAGCAACTTACACTGAACATTATTTCCTCCCACCTTCCTCTGTACCCTTCTGCCAACTATTAACACCAACTCATGAAGTAAACTAGGGCAATACAGAATTACAGAATAGTTCCCAATACTTCAGGGTATTTCGAGATTTTCTGCTGAGCAGGGCACAAAGTAAAGAACATATGCAGACACAGAGCAGGTTGCAAAAAGGATAGTGTATCATATAAACATATAAACCAGTTTGTATGATGTACCTGAATCGTACCCCAGCAAATGAACACACATGCATTAAAAAAAGAAAATTTTAACATTGCATTATTAGGGTGCTTTATCGGGATAGCTATTGTATTAGAGCAATCAGAGTCGTAAAAGCATTTGCATGAAAAATACACTCAGAGGACTCTGATACCCTAGACAATGATCAATTTTTTTAATATTGAGCATAGCAAGGATTACAGTCATCTGTACTTGTGCTCAAAGTTAATTCTCTGTGCAAACTGGAGTCTGAGGGGAAAGGAGAAGCTAATTAATATAAATTACAGAAGCAAGTGACAAGACTGTTGAGTTCTTACCCCTGCAAGGGGACAGACATCCTTAACCAAAGAAAGTCAATTAAACACAAAAGACAATCTGAATTAATGGCTAGCCCTGATGCAGATGCTGAGTCAAAAAAAAAAAGGACAAACTGATACACTGGTGTATCCAGGGATGCCTTTGTTTTGTGCTTTGCAAGCCTCATAATGAAACCTTGTCAATGCTCCAGGACAGGAGGAAGCCATGCATGACCAGGGCAGGGAGAGAGTCTCCCCCCAGGATGAACAGACATATCTCTTCCCCAGCTCTGCACTGGCTGTATTTGTTCAGTTACAGACACAGTTCTTTTTGGGCTCAGACCAGGTGGAGAATGAGCTCTTGTTTGTCTGTGGTGCACAACCTACACCTGTGCACATGGCAGGGCTGCCGGGGAGTGGGGAACTGCCAGCACCTGGGAGCTCTTATTGACACAACACTCATCAGCTCCACACTGCTGGTTACTGTAAATAAAGACCACATCTTGGGAAAGGTGGTTAATTAACTTTGTCATTATCCCCAAGTTGTTCCAGAACTTAAGATTCTGGCTAAAGCTGTACCAAAGCTATCATTTGACTGTAAAGGGGCACAAGGTGGCAGTCACAGTGGGAAAGCAGAGTGATAAAGGCTATTGCCCCGAAGGAGGAAATCCCCTAAGCCCCCAGCCAGCTCCTAAACACGGCAGCCTCACACAATGCTTTCACAGTAAAAGAGACCAGTCACACTCCTGTGGCGTTCCACTGATTAATTTAAACACTGTTGACATTTGAAAAGTAAAGGAGTCACTTCCTGTATAAAGATCACTTCTCTTGAACTACCCTGGTCTCGACATTGTAATTCTTCACTCTTTTCTAGGTATTTGCAACATATGCCACTATAGAAATGAAGTATTCTCTTTCTCATTACTTAAATCAGAAAGTAAAAGAGGAGGGAAATCTATATCTCAAACAGGAGGAAAATGATATAAAATAACAATCAGAATGGTAAAGCTGGAGTTTTGATTGAAAAAAAATATCTTCCTGTTCTGTTTTTGAACCTTTTCAGCTAATAAAATGAAAACATATCACTTTTCTTTTTCATGCTATTGAATGTTCTTAAAACAGTCAAATTTGCATTAGCCATCAAATTATTCTTATTAAAGACTTAAGCCACACACTGACATTATTATCCCAAATGTTATCCTTAAACATTCACCACAAAGTTCTGTTTGCTAAGCTATTGATGGCATGGTCCATACATGAGGATGCATCCAAACCTTACTAAGGAGCAGTGAGCCAAGAAGACGATCGCTGGAGGCCCCAAGTGCTGGTTCAGAGCAGCAGAATGCAGATTCCTGATGCCAGCAGCTCCCATCTGCTGGACACAGCGCTGCACTGCTCCAACTCACACTCATGTTTGCTTAGGTTTGGTTGTGCCTTTCTACACAACACACGGAATTTGGATCTGGAAAGCCTCCAAAGTAGGTTCCAGTGTTGGGAAATTCAGAAATATTTTGCCAAGCTCACTCCTTGAAGCAGGCTTTGGGCGCAGCCTAAACGTGCCCCAGTAGGCCTTCCACCCTTCCCCTCGCACAGCCCCACTCCAGCCCGGCAGCAGCACACACCTGCAGCTCCTGCAGCAGCTCAGGTGAACATCCCAGCTTTGCCTCAGCAAGAAAGGAGAGACAAAGGAGCGAGGACCCCCTCAAAGGGCAAGCAGGGACACGCAGCTGCAAAGGAACACGTCTCTCTCAGCAAAGCTACAAGACATTTTTCTTCCTCTTGTTGCTGTGCTGACTAATCAAAGCATGCTGAACTAACTTCACTTCAACTCATGCAATGGTTGACAGGCAAATTATTGTAAAGACAGTGCAGGTGAGCTTCACTTAAAAGAAGCAAAGCTGCTGTAGACTTCCTACAGACTGCAAGGAAAAAAATCAATACCCCTCCAAAAAAAACCCCAAAAAACCACAAACCATAAAACCCCACCAAAACCCATAAAAACAAAACATCTCACGCACAACCAACCAACCGAATAAACCAACCAAGTGAGCCAGATAAAAATGCAGATGAACTGTTCACTGGCTTAGTGCCAGTCACACCTGCCATAAGTACAGTAAGGTAAATCCTAAGATCCCATTACTGAGCTGTATTAGAGTGGTACAAAGTCTAGTGTATTGAGGGGATGCTGTATTAATCCAGAACCGTAACAGCATTATTGTAAAAAGTCTCTATATTTCCAACTGATAGCGGTCAATACCTTTCCAATTCACAATGCCTCATTTTAACTGAATTATATTACAGTAAATACACTAAAACCTCCATTACCTGATGGCATTTCAATTTCAGCTTTCAAATTCTCAGACTTGCTTGTGAAAGGTAAGCTTGGAAAACAGTGCCACCTAATGCTAAGGAGAATTAAAATAACATAAAAATAAAATCTAATAAATGTAAAATATAATGTTGCAAATTTGTTTAACACTCATTTTCCACATCCTTCTGTAATACTCAATAATAGCTTTAACAGAAGTTTAAAATGCATCTGCCAAATGACATAACAGATTTGGTAAACAGCATTGCTGGTTCAAAAGTATCTTTTATGATAGCAGAAACACCTAATTCAGGTGAGGAAGAAGTACTTGTACTTGAAAAGCAAATTCCCAAACTACTGCATTTGCTTTACATTGCTTGAGAGCACCAGGGAACCTGAGGATGTGTTCCAAACTAGATCTATTTCTATCACTAAAAAATGAAAGATGACAAATAAGATTACTTGCAAATCATGATGCAGAACAGCTCCAAAGAAGATGCAGAACAATGCTGTCATTAGCCACAATTCATAAAAAAGATAATTTACAGTGAAAGAGTAAACACCATTCTATAGTTTTCTTGTTCAGCTTTGTACTATATGTGCTTTTAAATGTTCTTTTGCCAAACTTCCATGCAGGAGAAGCAAAATGAGCAGGATCCAAATATACAGAGAAAGAAACAGAATGAACATGCATTTTCTAGGACAAGTCTCCAGACATCCATCAGCTTCAGGCAGTCTGGAGTGAGGGCTTTCCTCTCAATACATTTTGGCAAACAGCTTCCTGGGGTTGGTTCTTACAGAGCAATGAGGTTTGTGCACAACTGCCAAGACTGGATTTGTTTTCCATAATCTGAACTATGTATTTAAGAGCTGACCAGCACATAAACATTACCCTGAATGAATCAAAGACAGCAGAGCAAGGCATAACTACAAAGTTCATTGCAAGTTTAATGAACACGGGAAAACAAAGAAAAACTACTTCTTTATTATCAAGTATTTATTTATCAAGTAATTCACATACTAAAATCCAGCCCTGAACATCACAGAAATTCACAGCGAACTGAATTCATGTATTAATGCTGCAATGTATTCATTCAAATTACATGAATAAAGCATCTGCCTGAATTTTCAGCCACTGGACATTTAACTCATCCCATTTCAGATTGTGAGGAACATCCTCTTTTCACTTAAAAATACCAGCACTTTTCAAAATTACATTCAAATAAAGCACCTGTAGTAGATGACCCTCCTGTCAAATTATTAAAAATTTCATGTTCTCTCAAAAGATACCATCACTTTTGATTTTAATCCTTCAATTCCTTATTCTATATAGCAATACTCTTCTGCAAGCTGATCTGCTGAGAGGCTACATCTGGGTTTCTTCCCAGCCATCCTTCACTAAAATCCTAGAAACATAATTTCTGGGTTTTTTCAGTACTTATTACAGGACTAACCACACACTAAAAAAAGGAGATATCTTGCCATGACTGCAGCCACTGTATCCTAGCCCTATTATGGTTAATGCTTTTACACCAAAAGGCCAATAGTTCCACACAACATTAATTTTATCGTAGTTGAGAATTAGTCTGGTAATCTTCTGCAGGCCTGCTAAGGAGACCAGGAATCGATGGGGATCAGGAAGTTTCACTCTTCATTTCTTTTAACTATCACAGAATGCAGTGGTACATTAATTAATTGTGTGGGGCTTGAATGATGTAGATTTTCTTTACTGAGGTAAATACCAGTCTGGATTTAATCCTCTTTATTTATCTTCTCTGTTCTGTTAGTATACTCTAAATATCATGTTGCATTAGACTCTTATCATCAAAACAGCAAAGCTTTTCGGTTTTGTTCTAACACACTTCCATTAAATCCTCATACACGCACACAAAACCAGGAAGTACACTTCACTAAAAGAGAGCTGGAGAGGGACATTTCACAAGGGCTGGTGGTGACAGGACAAGGGGGAACGGCATCAAACTGAAGGAGGGAAGATCTAGAGTAGCTACTAGGAAGAAATTCTTCCCTGTGGAGGTGGTGAGGCACTGGCACAGGTTGCCCAGAGAGGCTGCCCCACACCTGGAAATGTCCAAGGCCAGGCTGGATGGTGCTTGGAGCAACCTGGTCTGGTGGAAAGTGTCCCTGCCCATGGCAGCAGGAGTAGAACTGGATGATCTTTGAAGTCACTTCCAATCCAAACCATTTTATGAATAAAGACAGGCACTACTTTGGAGGTTCAAGGTAAGTGCTTGCCTTTGAAAGCAAACCAGCCTTATAAACATCACACAGAAAACAGACACGGCTAAAAAGTGGCTAAAATACCGAGAAGTCATCTCTAGGAAAACTGAAGGTTTGTCTGGAGGAAATACAAAGAATCATAAATACTGGCAGACTAGATGTCAGAACGTGGTCGAAGATAAAGAAGACAGAAAGTGGCTTAAGATCAGCTTATAAGACTCATAAAACCTAGTGATACATCCTTCTTCAAAAGGAAAAAAAATACCTGTCTAGGAATCTGCAGAAGCAGTTACTGTTCAAGGTATAACAGGAGTGCTCAGGGAACATGATGTTATTGCATTAAGAAAACAGGGTTTGGTTAATTTTGAACTCATTTTTACAATAAGACAGATTAAAGGTATTTCCTTACAGGATTCCTTTAGAGTATAAAGGATATGATAGTGTATGATAGCATTTTTCCATCACCTTCCAATCAAAGGGCTGCTGGAAGACACTGTAGTAAGAGATGAGAACTTTTACTCTGAACACTGAGCAGTACCAACCCACTGGCACAGGTGGTACTCACCTGTCACATTCTGGGCAAATCCACGGGGAAAGAACTGCACTGTCAGCTGTGCTGGGGAACCTCCAGCTTGAAAGTGCCCAAGTACAAGTCTGGGTCACACGTAAGGTTGCCATTTTGAAAAACAGTTCCAGGACAGAGAAGCAAGTACACACCAATAGATCTGAGACCTGTAGATGGAGAACTGCCAGAAACTATTCGAAGGGTAATTTTTGAGCTCATAGATAGGTGTGATGCTTTGGCAAAAGGCCAGCATGGACTGTGTAAAAGAAGCCACATGGCACCAATCTATGGGAAATCTCTAGTAGCTGTATAGTTAAAGATGACTCAGCTGACATACCATTTCAAAGAAGCTACAAGAAATTAAATTGGCATAACTGGAAGGAAGAACAGAAGGAAGCATTTACATGACTAAACTAGTTTTCATTTATTAGTAGCTATAAGTAAAAAACCCACAGTAAATAAATAAAAGATCTTCAGTTTCCTTTTTTATTATTATTTTCTTATGCAGTTTAGCAATTTACAAGTGATTCTACAAAGAATTCTTATCTTTCCAATTCCATTGTTGTAGCTGTGTGGATTTTCTTTGCTAAAACCTCACATTCCTTCAGAGTAAATTTCCTTCACCTTCTTTTCAACTATGCCATTCCTTTATGATCTCCAAAGATTCAGTCCTCAAATATACATAGTCCTAGTGCTCAGACAGGCTTCCTACTAACTGCACCAAACCTGGTGTTTGCAAAAGAACTTGTTTTATTTTGTGGGGAAAGATCTACCTTTGCCCCACAGTTCCAAACAAAGCTGGCCACATTCTTATGCTATTTTTCCAGAACATGGCTTAAACAGAAGCTGCTGCAGAAGATGCAATTCTACTCTAAGCTTCCTCAGTAGCTGGTTTACCTGGGTAGACACTGAAACGTCTCTCTGCAAGTCAGCAGAATTCACCCAGCTTTCTCCTTGCAAGATAATGAAATGGTCACAGGACAGGGATTTTCAGCAAACAATGTCACCACAGTGAAACACAAGATAAAAGAGGCAAGAAGGAAACCTACTTGGTTCATCTTTCAAGTGTTCTGTGATGGCATGACTGCACAAATTAGTAATGGTGTTAATCAAAGCATGTTTATTTTCCTCTTGGTCATATAAATGTGGATAACTGTAGCTATAGTGTTTGGTTTAGTTTCCATGAAGTATCTGCCTAAATGAATATGATGAAAAGATTTTAACAATTCTGAAGCAAAGGCAGCTTTATACTACTTACCTCTGGTACAATGTGTACTTGACACATGAATAGGTTTTGCAATATGAAAATGCACATTATCATTGTGAACTTTAGTGTAAGTTCTATATACTAGAGAATGTACGCAGGTTTGCTCTTCTTTTTACAGCAAAAAGCAGTATAGATTATTCTGGTGGTTCATGGCCATTTTAAAATGTATTACCTGTAATACATCATGTGCCATTATGAATCATCACAGGGAGAATGTTTTGATGATGTATGTCACAATTTACAGGCTCTCCTGATGAGGCAGAGAATACACTAATGTAATGCATTCCAGGGATTTAGCAGGAAAAGAAATTACTTTTGTTCTCTTTAGATGATTATATATGAACATATGCTATGCTCAATTCACCCCCACTGACATCAGCATTTATAACAGCAGATATCCAACAATGTCATGGTGTCAGGAAAGGATAAGGCCCATGTCTAGCAAATAAATAACCAGGATATTTTGTTCCCTTGCATCTTTCCATGACCTGTGAATGACAAGAGCCTTGATTCCCACTATTTAGCAATCGTATGATTGTTAACAACTCAACATGAACATGACACCAAACCAACTCATGTATTGCATGTTACAGTCACTTGAGGAGAGAACCAAGCAATTAAAGCATTATGACACTGCAACCTGAACCACAGGAAATCATAAACTACACTTTTAATCTGCCTCTCTAACACTTCCTGTAAGATCTATTCTGAACAGATGAAAGTAACTTCAGGAACAAGGGGGGAGCTGAAGAAGATGGAATCTTAGACTTTGCTTTGTTGCCTTCCCAGCTAAAAGGAAAAGAAACTCTTGAATTTTACTGCATTGCAATTTCCTCTGGTAAATCTCTTACAATTTGGTAAATACTCAAATAAATAATGTTGCAGGTAAGTGTAAATGACATTACTCAGCAGTCAAAAGTGAGACTATAGTTCCTTCAGAACACAAAATTGTTCTGGAAAGGATTTGAACATTCCAATTTAGTTTGGTCTGATTAACAGTGTGGTGTGCCACAGTCACATGATATTCAGAATATCCACACATCTGCATTCAATTCTTTGCCATATTATTCCTTTGCTGCATCTTCATGTCCAACTCCAGAGACTTCTCTGGAGTCACACCACTTGTGTCACCCAGGGATGGCTGTCCCAGAGCTGCTGTAGATTCACAGTGGGCTCAGAACACTGATGGCTTTAAAGCATCGGGGAAGATGCATCTCACTTGTAAAACAGAGGCTTCCAATTATCAAGCCAGTGCCATTAGTGTGACCTGGCAAAATCAGATGCACATGGAAAATGGGAGGCACAGAGGATGAGGATCTTTAGGCCGCACCTCCCACATGGTGCCTCAGCACTAACACACGTTCCCAAAGGCGGCTTTCCTCCAATTCCCTAACACAACATATGGGATGCAGATGTTAGTCTGCACATCAGGTCCCACAGAGGACAAGAAGCTGAAGCACAGCTTGGAGCTGGGAATGTGCTGTCTCCTCAGTGCAACGCTGAGCTGTGAATGTGCCTGCAAGAGTCCAGCTTGCCCCATCGTGCTAGGCACGGCAGTGTCCCTTCATTCGTGTCACAGCAGCCTCTCTCTTCAACTCTCTCCCAAGGCCATGAGACTCATTTTTGTAATTATATGAACATTACCAGAAGCATAACCCTACAGAAATTACGTTCTGGTTCACAGTACATTTGATCATCCTGTTTGCAAGTCCCTTGTTGTGGTATGGCCAGCTAAAGCACAAATACGGACACATTGTGGTAGCACGCAGCATTAAAAACAGATTTCTCTTTTTGATCATTACATTTAGTCTTTCAAATTTGCATTATTAAGCAACAGTAATGCATGACAGGTTGCTAAATGCCATCTAGTACATTGTTCCCACTATCCAATGCAGTTAATAGTATAAACTAAAAATGGCTGTTATAAATTCATCATGGACCAAGTCACATGCTGCACTGATTTCCCACCCAGAGTACATGTCTTTTTGAGAAGATAATTCTAATATAAGTCTTGAGACTGAGAATTGTAATGAAAAGCAGTTCCTATGCTCTGTTCCCTTGCACACAGAACTAACAAGAGAACAGCACAGCTGCTGTTGCTAACTAAGAATTTTTGACCCTCAAGCTAAATGGGAGAGCTTTTGTGACTATTTTGGGTATCAGACACCTGCAGAGGAAAAACAAAATAAAAGCAAAGAGCAAGAGAGAGATGATTACATAGTGTTCAGCTAAAACAATGCTAGGATTATACATTTGTTATTCTACTCCAGTAAAACTACTTCCATACCATTCTTCATCTTCCGTTTCAGCTGAGCAGAGATCCTACTGTAGAAACACAGAAAGACCTCCCCCAAATGAACCTACAGTAGCACATACCAGTACTAAATCAACACCTGGACAATTGTCTTCCTCAGATTAGTTACTCATAGTAATTCAGAGCCCCACTATCCAGGCTGCACTGCAAGTTTGTGTTCAGCACCTCCACTGTCCTAAACTTGCCAGTTTCTTAGGGTATCTTTCATTTTTGGAGAAAGAAATCCCTATTCCTTTTAATGAGCTACCTATCCAACTCTGACAATCAGCCCCTAGTGTACACTTCCAAAGCAAATTATTTCTAGGATCAACATGTCATCTTAGATCCACCCAGCAAAGAGAGAAACATACTCTTGCTCATTTTACATACTGATTAGGTTGTAACTCAGATAATTTTACCACTAATGATTCTCTTCTAGTCAGAAAGGCAGGAATTTCAACAGAAATTCAGCTCAGTGGTAACAGAAGGAACCTGGTCTGAAATTTTTCATGCTTTTTCATGCTTTAGGCCTCATTTATACAAGCCCATTGATTTAACCCTTGACGGGTCTCACAGAAATACTGGGAAGGACAGACAGAGATAACTAACTCAGCTTCACAGAACTACCTCCAGCTTACTCATTCTTCTTTCTTATCAGAATACTTGTTAGAATCCATAAATGGAAGTTCATCTGTGAGTTAAATTTGTTCCATAGCAACACGTTAAGTATCTGCAAACAAAACTGAGTTTTGTGTTAGTATTGTTTCTACCACAGTCTCAGAAAATAAACTGCTTAGTGTGGTCATGCAAACTCCACTGGAGTCAGTCCCTCTTTCAGAGGATGCATTTATGCCTAAAACCCATGTCAATCAAAACTGGCCAGCCTGCCAGTCTGAGCTATTCTCTGCGCTCAGGCAGTTTTATCTTGCACATTGCACTCCTCTCAAAGACTGGTTTTTTCTTTAGTCTTTACACATCTCCAGTCTGTAGTTCGAGCTCCTTCAAATCCTTTACTGATAGAAAAAGCAATTTAGAGGAGTTCTTTTCCCTGCATCCTCATGTTGTTAGCCACAGAACGAAATGATCAATAGTGAAATACTTCCCTATCTCCTAACTGGACAGTTCACTGATACCGTTTCTCAGACACACTCATAAATTTACGTGAACTTTCCAGAAGCAGAGCAGGATAACAACTCCTAACCACAACACCAGCTGGGTTTCAACAGCTGCCTGCTTTGTTGCAGTGAGAACCAACTGTAAACTCCAGGCGAGCCCACCCTGTACTGCCAGCATCCCCAGCCCCCCGAAGCCAGAACAAACACAGCATTGTATTTCCAGGACATATCCCCAGGATTACTTTCAAAAATAAGCAACAAGTTTAAGAGAGAGGTAATTTATTTTATCACACACTATAGTGGAGATGGAAAAGAGGTTAAGACTTCCCACACACCCCCGGCACAGCCAGGTACTGCAATAGATTACCCAGAAAGGTTCTGCAGTCTCCATACCACTTTCAGCAGGAGGCCTCTGGAAATCCTTTCCAAAATGAGTTATCCTATGACCTTATGATGCAACAAAACAATTTCCTTTCTTTTTTGTAAGAAGTCTGTTCTCCATTCTTTACATCTACAACAAAACTTTTTATTCAGCAATAGTCATTGAGGCTTTGATTCTGTTGACATATATTAAAACAAGCATTCACAGAGAAACAAATGAAATCACAGAAAGGTTGGAACATATCTTCTGAGGACAAATATGTCACCTACAATAAGCAGGAAGAAACCATGAAACAGAGTCTGGACCAGCAATGTATTCAGAGAAGTATATTCGAAATCTAAGTATCTATGCCCAGTTGTCACACAGCATTTACAGTCTAGCAGAAAGAGAAGCGGTCTTGATTTTCCATCAAAGTATTTTCTACATTGCCAGTTAAGCAGGGGGGCGAAGGGAGAATTTCATATAAATCTGATAGAAATATATGTGCAGGCTTCATACTGAACTGAGTAATTTTTTTTTCTGTAAACAACAGTAAAAGTGAAAAAGAGAGCAAGAGAATAGTTGCTTTTTCATTATTTGGACAGAAGCAGTTAAGAGAGGGAAGAAAGGAAGACAGGTCTTTACTCAATGTTTCCTCTCTCTCAATTGCAGGTGGAATTAATAAATGACAATCCTCCCAGTAGACTTCTATTTTCCCTTCTCAATACCCTTGTCTTTCTCCAGACTGGTATGCTGCTCTTGCCATTTTTAGGGCATGTTGTACAAGGAACTGTTGCTTACAGGCAACATATAATAATATGTTATTATATGTTATAAAATATATTAACATATATACATATATATGTTATAACATATAACATATATATATAACATATAATTACAAAAGGCTCTCCACGTTCCCTGAAAGGACATGGACAAGCTATCCTGAAGAAGCACCCTGAGTACATTTGCAGCAAAGCCAGAAATGGGGCTATGACAAGCAGTAAACAACTTAACATCCTCTTTCAGATGCCAAGAAGAAAAAGAGTAAGTAGTAAAAATGAGTAAGGATGCTTACCTTAGAAGCACCCTTCTGCTGCTGCAGGATGGAAGGGGGAAATAAAGAATCTGCATTTCAGGCAAACACAAGTGGTACATCCTAAGCCCTAAATCAGGAGTTTACCTATTTGCTTTTGGCACAGAGGGACATACAGGATTCACCTATGGTAGTTAGCCTAGAGTTAAACCCAGAGTAGGAACACTACCTTGTTCCTGATACTTTTCCTTCAATTCTGTGATTAGGGTGGGGTATTCCACTCATCCAGATCTCTGTATGGGGAAGAAATAGAAAAAAAAACCCCTACCCATCTCAGAACTGGATTAGTCAAGCAGAGCTTTATGGCAAACTCACAGATTCTGGACAAGAACTGTCTGAGGCTGTGACAGCTCAAAGGAAACATCCTCTATACAGGAGTTAGTGGAGACCCACCAACCTCTTGTTTCACTGACATCACCACCTAAAGTGACTGAGCATGTCCTTGGATCCTCTTGAAAAATACTGCTCACCTCAGGCAAAATCCCATTTCCTGTTTCTCCTGCTTTTGCTGCATTCAACCCTACACAGCTAAGCTAGCACCAAGGTCTGCAAGGTCAAGAAAAAAAATACCCAACTGTGCTGTTATTCTGGAAATATCCACTTCAAAAGTTGTTTCTTTCGTCTCTTTAAAAGAGTCTTCTCTGCTCTGGGTCTGTAAGCTGTCACAGTGTCAAGGCAGATAGTCACAGAGACAGACCTGAAAGATGATGTCAGAAAACTAATCATCAAACCAAAAGGATGCTCAGTGCAATGAACATGGCTCAAAATACTTTTCAGGTGACTCAGTATGTTTTTAGTAAGCTCAGTGAAACTGATAGAGATTCACCACTTAGAATATTGATAAAGGATTCAGCTTTATTTTACATCAGATCATTTTTGAAAAAAATATTAATTGAAAAAGCAATGGCAAATTATGTGGATGGTTTTCTAAACTGATTCTACTAGCAACAGCACCAAAATATTTTGCTGCAGCATATTGTACAACAGCTATAATAGAAAAAAGAAGACAGAAAAAGTGCCTTACCTAGAAGCAGTGCCTTTCACTAGCCCAACCAGCACTTCTGGAAAAGAAGGAGCAGCTTCCAAGGTACACAAGATGAACAGCACTGATCACAGTTCAATTATCAATTGAATAAACCTTTTTTTTTTTTTTTTAAGAAAGGACAATTTAAAACAAAAAAAATTCTACCACAAATATAACTTAAGACCACTTAGAACTTAAATGCAACCATGTTACAGGAGAACTTCTTGAAGAGAAAAATAATACAGAAAAATGTAAGGGAAGTCCAGATTCAAACACCAGATTTATCTTGCTTTTCAGCAAAGGACAAAGGTGAATGTGTTCTCAGTTGGGAGCACATCAGATTTTCCTTCTGGAAGGAGGAACAATAGTTCCAAAACCCTTCAAAAATTCTACATAAACAGTCCACCCTTGTACAACCTTTGCAGCTATGGGTAAATGGAAAACTCATTCTAATTCAAGCAAAACATCATTTACATTTTTGTCTTCTCTGAACAGGTCAATGCACCCACTTTTTACTTTGCCCTTAAAACATTTCTGGTTTTAAAGCTCTTTTTGAGAGCCTATACTGTCCCTCCAATTCTTCTTTTCTCCTTATCTACATAAATGGCATTTAACATCTTTTTGCAAAGAAGTGAGTTTGATATCAATAAAAACTCAGTGCTGCAGGGTAAATAGTCTGCTTTAAGAGAATATATTTACAAACCAGAAAGTTAAGGTATATGTAGATTTTTAACTTCATTATATAAAAATTAGTAGGACTCCTTTTACAAACTCTTGCCTGCATTAGGGAAATATCAATACCTTTCTATCATTTTAATGATGTCGCAGGGTCAACTGAAGCTAATGGAGCTGCACTCTGGATTAATTCAGGCCAATTAGGATGGTAAATTATTTGAAGGTTTGTCACTCTTGCACAACAACAACAACACAACCAAACCTTTGTGGAAATTTCAACTGCTGCTACTCTGCCTCTCTGCCCAAACTGGAGCCTCACAGCAGTGCTGGTTGAAGAAAACATGTACGTGTGCCTGAGCTACTGCTGAAAGGGCTGAGAGTTCACAGAACCCTGAGGGAATTCCGGCTGGAATGCAAATCCCACCTCCTGTCACTGCATGGGGAGCAGCACCCCTGAGCACAAGGGTGCAAGAGCACAGCAGTTATCTGAGACAGAAGTTAAAGCCATAACTTCTAGTTGCATCAGGGCTACCTGTGGACAACTCCAGAAGGGTCACAAAGCAATGCAGGTGGATCCTGCTCTCCATTCTCCAGAGTGCTGCCGTGGAACAGCACTCACTCCTCTCTGATCCCTTTACATCAGCTTCTACCCAGCTGAGCTAACACATTCACGCAAGGAGGCTTTGACACTGTAAATGTTGATGGACTTGTAACCTCTTACCTGTAACAGCATTTGGGATTCTATCTAACTGGTTAGAGGTCCTACCCCTACTGCCTGGAACCTGGAGCCCTGCAGGATGTATCCCCCACAGCCTTTGCTTCTCCCTGCACGTCATGTTTATGAGCAGCTGTTCAACACAGTGGCCCCAGCCCTGCCTGCAGTACTTCAAACACCCTTCACAGACCAGTGTGAAGCATAGCTGTCTCTGCCCAAGCACAAACCCACTCATCCACACACCGTGGGCTGCAGAACCTTGTTAGAGTTTACGTAAGTTTTGGCCGATTTATATTTTCATGTCTTTCAGCAAGAGACAATTAAAGCTGTTCACAGACACAAGCCACAAAGCCAGATGAGAATGTCAAAACAGGCAGAATTTTAAAACACTAATTTTGAAAAGCTGCATCACACACTCAGCCCCCATAATGACTCCTTTTAATTGAGCCATTTTAAGTGAATTTTCACTGAATTCTAATTCTCATTACCAAATGCTTACGACCCAGGATATTCTATGATTGGGTGATGGGTGAGAGTTTTCTTCTTTTTTTTCTTTTCCTCCTGATGGACATCGCCATGAGAACTACAGTGAAATGCATTTCTCCTACTCTGGTAATAAGGTATACATTCAATTTTAAATTATAAAAGGCAATACTTTTTTTGGTGTTGTTACTTTTAGTAACACAAATCAGGCCAGCTTGAGATGTTATTTCTACCCTGGAGAGTCTTGTGCAATGTTTTAAATTGTAAAGGGAAATAAGTGATTCTAGCTTTTATGACAACACAATTCACAGTGACTTCTCCTGGTATTATTTTTCTGGGAATTGCTGCACACTGCAGACTAACATAAACTTCTATGAGTACCTTGAGAGAAATACGCATTTAAAAGTTTATTTAGGCAAGGTAAAAGATTACACTGAGAAGAATACATTAGCACACGCTAAGCAGAACAGAGCCTGATCTCCACTCTGCCTACACTCTCCTCATGCGTAAGTGGACAATTTAGTTTAAAATTCCTACTTCCACTTGGATGGAAAGTCCTAATATTCACATTCCAGTCAAGCCCAACAGACAGATTCCTTTGTGAGAATAACTAGAAACAACCAGTTTTCAACAACTTTCTTCCTGGGCAACAACCCCTGACAATGAATTGCAACCTAAATGTTGCAAGTGTAACTGGTTTATATAAAAAAGCTTCCAAAAGTAATTTAAGAACATTGAGACTAAAAAATTAATTTCTCAATCCAAAATGTAAGCATCATGAGGAGTTCTGTGGTTTTATTCAGCATTAGCTCAGTTTATCTCTGGGGATAGATGGCACAAAATTAAAACAAGAACTACAGTACAGGTTGGTAAGCCTGAAGGAACAGCACTAACACCTTGCAGAATTCTTGTGTCCTATGCGCAGTTTTTTCATTCTAAATAGCTTCTGTAATGCCACTGTGCCCACCTTCCACGTGACATGAAAACTCATGAAAATGTAGCTCTCTTCTAAACAACTGTTTGCAGACAATACCAATTCTAGTGATTTCCAAATCCATGAGGAAATCAAACTGCCCCACTTCCTTCACCCCAAAGTAGCAAACAGTTTTGAAAGAAAAACAACCAAGTTCCCTTTCCACTAATAAGCTTTAAAAACAGATCTGTAGATATTCTCAGAGGGGGATGAGAAGAACAGTTCAGAAACAGCACTCAATAGTAACAGGTGGCTGAACACAGGAATATGCTCTGTCACATCCTCATCGTCTAAATTCTTGGTATAACATGAGTTCCACAAAGTCTGAGAGATCTGACCCAAGCTATCTCAATGCACTTTCAGCCTACATTCCATCCATAAAAAGACCATGACTAAAGCTCAGATAAGGGTTTTGACAATGTTTTAGATTTTTAACAGGTTCTAGTTCTTTCCTCACACACTACATCCATCTTTTTAAAGTAACAAGATTAATTCAAATAAACACCCTTAAACAAATGAAATTTCAAGCCAGTTGCATCTTATAATGACAAATTGCCCTTTTTCTACCTGTTTCACTTCCCTGGCTGTATTTTCCAAACACTGAAAATAACATTAACTGGATGGACAGACAGTTAAGATAAAGTTATCTTCTGGAGCAGCTGGCAAGAAGCAATGCACAAAAAGAATGTACAAAGACTTCATTCTGAAACAGGAATTGGTATTTTGATATTAAGTGCATATGAAAAAATTACACCAACTTTCTTCACTCAGGAGAAGTATCAGCCTAATAGCTCTATAGAAATGGCAGGAAACTGCTGTAAAAGAAACTTCTTTCTGTGGGGAATATGGAAAGAATTGTGACTATTGTAGACACTCTACAATTGTAAATTGTAGACACTTGAATTTACCCCTGTATCTGACTTGAATGTTATATATTTAAATATAAGATTTGTAGATAGTCTTCTCTCCTCACATGTTCCCAACTCCACAGAAACATCCACAGCTACTCCATTAAAAGCTAAGCTAACTGATTTGACTGAAATGAGGATTTCAGCTTTTATGCAAAATTACAGAGATTCCTCAAAAAACATATGAACCACATCACCAGTTTGCTGGTTTTGCTGCCCAATCCAGTTCTAGGAAAACTGTGTCTTCATGCACATATTCTACAGTGATGATTAATTATTCTGTCTTTTCCCTTGACTGAGGTTCAGAATAAGCAATTCTAAGGAGTTCTTGTGTGTAAATGTTTGCACAAACAAAAGCTTCAATAGAAACACAGTAGGAGTAAAAGAGTTTGGGACACAGCAGGGTTGGTGTGCTTTGTCAGCCTCCTAAAAGGAGGGGAGAAGACATCTACACCCTAACTTGTTTACAGTTTGTAAACAAAGAGCCAAAGTTAAAGCATCAGTTAAAAGGTAGCTTTCCACACTGGAGACAGAGATTCAGAGGCTAAGTTCAGCTAAGTTTTGTTGGGTTTTGGGTTGTTGTTTGGTCAGGGTTTCATATATGACATAGATTTTAGTAAGCTTTACATAATTGCTTCTGAAGGGCTCTTGCTGGAACCAATCTCTATTCTGTAAGAAAGTAACATGCAGATTTTTAGTTGTTTTTCTGAATGAAACTTTAAATTTGTAAATACAAAACTGTTTATTCTCAATATGTGTTCAACAGCTGCGTTCTTCTGAGACACTAGAACGTGGAGAATACTGACAGAAATTAGTATGGGAGAGTTGTGCTGTGCAAAGGATTCAACAGAAAAGGTGCAAAAGGAGCTCAAAGTTTTAACAGGACAACAGAGATGAAATGCAAAAATAGGTACGAAAAAACCCTAACTGGCAGAAAGAGAAGGGTGCAAATCTCCAAAGGCTGCCAGAAGTTTGGAAACAGCAACCTCACATCACCCTGTTCTGCCCCTCTGCACTTCAATTCCTTGATTTATCCTAGTCTAACTGCAGCTTCAGTCTTCTCGAAGCAATCAACAAGTCTATTGCTCAGAGCAAACATCAAACTGATCATTAGAGCTAAATGGTGCTTTGTCAGGTTGCCAGAATGACTCTTTAAAAGAAACACATTATAACAATTTTAGGAAGTCCATTAATGTCACAAGTACAACTGGCCTTCATTTTCCCGTATCAGTGTTAGACATGCATATGTATTTACTCCCAGGATGAAGGTAAACTACTGCTGCAACTATTCTATTTATTTCTCTCACTTTCCAAACTGTGCCAGTCCTTTCCTGCTTTGTAGTCATATGCCAAAGCCATAACTAAGATCAGGGCCCCTTTGGCAACACAGAATCCTTGCCTCAGATCAAGGGTTAAACAGCCGAGATGAGAAAATGGGAGAAGAAATAATGGAGGAAGCTGGAGATAAAGTTACCCCAGGTCACAGAGCAGGACACAAACACAACCCCTATCTAGACTTCCCTTCCTAATAGCTCACATTTTCACTCACCTTTGACTGAACTTTCTTCTTTGCTTCTTTTCTCCTCAGTTATGAATAATTCACGCTCCAGCTCTTAGGTCAAGATTTTTGTTCACATACGATAATGTTAACCGGGCAAGAAGTCTTATGCTGCCATATAAAAAACACTGAAAAGAATGACAAGATCAAAACTTTTCAGCCAAGAATTTTGCTGCTGGTTTCTTCATCCATATACAATTAGAGTTGTTTCTTCTTTACTGATACTGGTTTAATTAATTCTGTCTGTGTCCACCCATGGCAAGCATTAGATTTCTGCAATTCATAGCTTGAAATATGAAGAAATTCTGCATTCAGATTAGCTGTAGCATTTCCTCTGCCCTAGAAGTATTTTGATTTTGTAGAGTTTGCTGCAAATATGGCAACAAAATTTAGTAGCGTAAAGGCAACATGTGAATTGTGCTCCCAATAAGAATTCATCACTTTTACATGCAAGACTGGATCACCCATCCAAGTGACTTGGAACTTAAAAGAAATTTTAACTAGTGACTTGTTCTAGATAAACAAAGTTGTTGTCTTGACATTAGCCAGACTAAGTTACTGCATTGAATAAAGTTGACAGATGTTGTTTCTGGAAGTGCTAGATACAGCTCCTATTGACCCTAACTGTGGTAATAAACTGATGATTTTAAAACTGAGATTGTCCATTGTTCAATTACTAAATCAATTTGGCAAAGAGTGTCCTTTGGCTACCTTCTATTACAGCATAGCAACCAAAGCAGTAGTAAGTAACGTGCCTTAAGCCTTTAAACAGAATGATGGGTTACATCATCTTCTATCCTTCTACTTGGACTCCACACCTAGATTCTGTACTTTCCTGGTTACATTTTCTTTGAGGGGTACAAAACAAACTACTGTATAATTCTAAATCACCGAGAAAAAAAAAGGAGGCCATGTGATGATTACTAGGGAAATTAGAAGGGTACAGTAGACAGTGAGGATGAGTAACAGCAACAGTAGATTTCTTTCCATTGTCCAAACTGATGGTGTACATTTCCCATAGCAGATTTGTATACCTTGAAATTTATGGGAAAAGTGGGCCCTCTTACCCCTCCATATGTCATGAAGTATTGTTTAAACAGAGAACAGTGCGAGTAAAGATCATCTAAAACTATTCTCTACCACTTACGTAAATTACATCACCTAACTTTAGCTGCTGAAATACACCATATCAAGTATTTAATAATATACTTTATATATCTAAAAAATTCAATGTAACATAGGGTGGTTGCTATAGTAACTGGATGAAATTGCTCCACACGAACTAGATGAGGGTGAGAAAAATGCATGAGATCTCCTGGTAAGAAACCTGGAAGCTGATGTCTGATTGCAATGCGCCAACTTAAAGATTGCTCAGTACTCTTCGGACTCCATGCGTGATGAAAGAGGAGAAACTCCAAACAAAGGGCTGGGTGTCCCTTGGTCAGGATGGCAGATGGGATGGCACAACTCTTAGGCTGGGATTGAGTATTGTGACAAAAGCTGGATGATAAATTCTTTGGTTCCAAAAAACGGGTGGCTTTCCCTGACTAAAGCGTAATTCTTGTTCCAAAAGAATTTTATTTACAACAAATCCCATGTCAAAAAGTGAAAAGAAATACACAAACAATGAAGCCACAAACCCAAATAAATATCAATCTTCAAGCTGAACAGTGACTTTACTGAGCAAGGCTGTAAATTGGCTTGCATGTGAGTGCAGAATTAGACACAAAAACTTCTGGACATGCTTTAGGGTCTACACCATTCTGTAGTTCAATGTAAGCTGCATGTTTGTCCTCTCATTTCAAAGCTTGTCCTGCCCTTAATTCAAGCCCACATACTGTTTTCTCTTGAACAGAAAAGGAATGGAAAAGGGTTTTGAAGGCAGGAAATTCACTACTTACTCATGTTTAAATGAAGTCAATTTTCAGATAGGATGTAGAAACAGAATACAATTGATGTTTTAAAACCATTTCTAAAAAAGCTCCTGCCATTTTTTCCAAAAAGAATTTCAGGAAGTGGCAGTGGCTGTTTCAGTTCCAAGCAAATAAATGCCTTAGACCTCAGGATTAGAAGCACTGAAGAGAGGATGCTCCTATGAGGGGAAAGGGCGTGTGATTAACTTGGTCACTGTTCACACACACTGGATGCAGAACTTAAAGGATCAGAAAAAATCCATGCAGTCTTAATTACGTATCCTTAATCTAAAAGCCTCGCATTTTCTACCATTTTTACTTAATTCAAAACATAAATGCTTTATTTTTCCAGTAGTTTTCCCTGCTGTGTTGTATTTTGAAATCCAATAGCAGTGTGAGCATATAGTAAATTAGTCTGTAGTCATCAAAAGAGGCTGAAAGATGGACTAGCAATAAAATCAAAATATAGAACCCTATTTCTGTAGTAAATATTTGAGCTAATACTGTATGTAATTGCACTGCTAATGCCAGCTTCAGCTTACAGACTCTCAAGTACTCATGTTAACATTTTACCACAAGAAATAACAGAAATAAGATAATAAATAATTGGTGCCAAATGTGACTTTTAACCTCCGGGAAGATAAAAGTTGTGCAGTAGTCTTCTCAGGGAGAAACCATGTGGTACACTGTGTACTGCAACTTGTTTCCCACCATTTTCAGCACTGTGCTACTACAGGATGCACGGGAGGATGTGCAGCAATTCTTGACTGTAAGCTGATCCTCAGCCATAAATACAGTTTAACGAAAGTAACCTAAGCAAAATACATCTCCTCCAGCTGGAGGGGAAGGAAGAGAGATCTCAATGTTCCTTTCCACTACTGGACATTAGCCTGAGTGTTACAATGGACAGTTCTGGAAAATTAACTACTTGGAAATACACAGCAGCAAAGAGAAACAACCATTACACACAGGAGAGACAATTTGAGTATAAGCTGATATTAAATTTGCTATTAAAAGCTCTGTATCTGAAACAAACAGGACTCATCTTCCCTTTCAATTGACACAAAAGCACAGTAACATTGTACCTTTATGTTCCTTAAAAATGTTAGGAGAAAACCAATGTGAAATGGTTCAAATGTGAAGCTGATCTAGCAGCCTCCAAAACACAGTTTTCCTTGAAGGCATTTTAAGGAGCATCCAGGCTCTCTTTCCACTGCCTTCATTTATGCCAGCCAAGAAGTTTCAAATCTTTTACTGGCTGAAGTTTTGAAGCCTTCAAAATCCAGCTACTGCTTTACACAGCCAGTTACTTTTAAGCATGGTTCTCTTTCTGATTTTTGATCCAAGTAGTGCTTTACACTCAAAAAATCAGTACAGTTTTAACCCAGTATTTCCTGTAAAAAGTTATATCATATCAGAGACATACATAAAACCATTTCTTACTAGTTTTAGAGCAGGTGAGCAAAAACACACAGGCATTACTTGGGGTGAGAAGGGGGCTTCAGGGAGACATGGGGACAGACACAACACAGAGTTTGGATAACCAGAAGCTATGTGGAAATTTTTAGTTTAATTCATTCAGTGCTATAGGTGAGGATAAATATCAGGGAATGCAGTTTATCTGTTTCAAACCTGCTGTCACAGAACTTGGAAAAAAAAATAAACATCTCTCAGTTTAGTACTACCATAAGGAAATCACATACATTTTTGTCTAAACAAACATTTTACACCTAGAGTACCAAAAGAGAGGGCAAGACAAGCCTCTTTCCTCATTTTTAAATGCCTGAAGTTCCAACAGCAGCCTGTAACTTCTGTGAAAAATTTCCCATCACCCATAAAACCACAAAAATTTTTACTGTTCACAAAACAAAGTCCCATTCATGCCATTTGCCAATCCCTATCCCACATAATACTAAGTAGTCTATTCCAAGTGTGACAGTGCTAGTACCTTTAGCAGTAGGACATTTGATTCAGGGACAGAAGATGCCAAAAAACCCCAAGGGAACAAAATACCCATACCCTAAATCTGAATCAGTTTGAAAAGAGACTGAAAAAGGAATTATTTCCAGAAATCTTAACTTTATTATTTTTCCACTCTATGTAATAGTTTACACGAATAAACTACAATCTAGTTATATCTTCATAAACAAAGAATTAAAGTATGGTAATATAATTAATGCCAACCAGGATGTATTTACGGGAAAAGCATCTCAACTAACTTGATGAGATTAAAAGTTCATAATTAAAAGAAAATTGCTTGATGTAGTTAGAATTTTATGTGGATAAATTAGACATGGTACTTCCTGAAATGTTGACTGAGAACCTGAAATGAAAGAAAGTCAACACATATCACGTGCTAATCAAATTAAAAACTGATTAAGTTACAAATCTCAGTAAAAAGTTGAAGTAGAAAATCCTCATCAGGGGAGCAGGGCTTTTAATGGGTTCCTGCAGGCTCTACAATCTTTTAATAATTTACTTTTTACAATCAGCTACCTGATGGGAAAAAATAACAGTAAAATCTGGAGATGAGACAGAGGAAATAGTAAGCAAGAAGTAGGGTGTGTCATGAATGTACAAGCACAAATACCAGCCAGAGCAGCTTGCACTTTAACACTTCTAACACAAGCAAACATTTTGGCACACTTAATGCTGGAAGCAGGAATCATTCTCAATTCCTGTATCACAGGATACCAGTAGGAGCTCCAAAGCGTTTCAGTCTTGCTTGTTCTTCTTACAGAGGAACTTCAGCTCTTGAACGTGTTTAATTTTAAATGGCTACTCTGGATGTGCATGAGTGCCCTCATCTAAATGCACATGCACATCTACAGAACAGCATGCTCTTCCTTGGGGTAAACTAATAAGGGGAAACACGCTATTTACACAAAGGATTAACATGTTGCCATGGAGATATGATACTTTTTTTGATGGATACAAGTTCCTCACTTAAGTGAGGAAAGAAATTAAACATCCCTGTGTCATTACACTCCAAACAATGTGCCAGAATCAGTGACAACCAACATATTCTCTCCAACATGTTCCTGAGGACTGGGAAATTTATTTACAAAAAGATACAACAAAATCTCAGCTGAAGAGAACTAAAACTTCCCATAAGTCAAAATTCTATTATTTAATTCTCAAGCTGATACTATAATTCCAATATTACTTTCTCTCTTACTATCAAACTTTTCTTTAAAATCTCTAGTTTGAAGGTGGTCATGGTCAGCGTTTTAAGCATCTCCAAAACAACCATTTGCAAAATTGACTAAGTACCAAGCAAAAACACAACCTATGCACAACCTTGAGACCAGGTGCCAACAGAGTCATTGCAATGAATATGGAGAAATTTGCACCCATGCTGATTTCCCTCATCAGGTTTAGAAATAATGCTGGCAAATTGTCCTTCACATTCTTTTTGTTTCAGCATCCTGCCCTCATAAATTCCCATCATACCATGATCGATACAATAGAAAACACTTGCTAGGAAAGAAAGTAATAAATTTGTAGAACCAAAAATTAGTTTTTCTTATGATGATCTAAAGTCTGGAATACAAACTGATCTGAAAGGTAATGATTGTCCTTCATTAAAAGAAGACAGTTTCATAAATAATAAGTCATATTATATTCCCTGTCACAGGCTGCCCCGAGAGGCTGTGGCTGCCCCTGGATCCCTGGAAGTGTCCAAGGCCAGGTTGGATGGGGCTTGGAGCAACCTGGGATAGTAGGAAATGTCCCTGCCCACGGCAGGGGCTTGGAATTGGGTGAACTAACAGCGCCCTTGCAACCTGAACCATTCTGTCATTCTATCAGTTTTAGAGCATAACCCAATATTTGCTTCACAAGCACAGTTTCCAGAAATCAGTTTATTTGGCTAACAGGTTAAATAAATCAAAGTGAGGGGTGCATCTCAGAAGTTAATTACAGATGTAAGTCACTTTTCAGAACTGAAATGTGGTACAATTTCATGTTGGCTTTAACCCAGTGCCCTTGCTAATTACTCTCAGAAAAGCCAACTCTCACTCTCATCCTCTGCCCTCAAGCACACATCCTCTGCCCACACATCCCTCCCCTGCCCTAGTGCACATGAAGATCTGACAAAAAAAGCAAACTCAAAAATCAAAACAACCCCCATCATCTTGCTATTCAAGGACACAATTAATATTTCTCGAGTTATTTAGGTACCCAAAGACCCATATATACAACTACCTTTCCAAATCCAGGTCTTGCTTGTCACAAATCTACAATGTTCAAATGAATGATGGGATTCAAACTTGCTATTTAATGGCACATATGGCTCAGATGTGACTACAGCTATTAGTGTTCATATCTAGTATTTCAGCATCTCCTGTGGTAAATTATTTCCTGTAACTGAGAAGTAATTATCACAAAGTTATTGGGTTATCAGACTTCTAATGATGTTATAATTGCTTTCATTATACAATTGATTTGTCACAAATGCTCATATTGCAAATATTATTGACCTCCTGCCACGCCTGTAACATAATTAAGGTTTCAGTTCAGTTTAACAAGTTGCCCTCCAGTGCTGCTGAAGACATCACAGAAGCCACAAAGTACCTGCAGTCACTCTGCAGCTCAGCAGCTGTATGAGTCTCAGGCCAGATGTTACTTTGCCACCTATTCTCCGAATTCTTACTTTCTCCATACTTCACTGTGGTGTTTCAACACCTTAACTTTGCTTCTTTATTCAGCCATGTGTCATTTACCCCTACTGCATCCTATTTCTCTCCACATACAGAACTTATTTCCTGTTCTGCAGTTTTCCTTTGGACACTCACTAGGCTTGCACCAAAATCAAATTAGTTTCTGCTTCCCTTTTCCTGGTATTTTTCTTTTTGAAAAAGCAATGGCCCAATTAATTCACTTTTTTTTTTTCAGAGTATTCAACTTCTGCCTCTTTGCACAATTATTTTTCTCATTCATTTATTTCCGAGATTTTGCTGAATCTCTCTGAAAGTTAAGACCAGACCAAAGGAGTACAAATAAACCAATTTTGTATTGTCTTGTTTTAGCAGCCCCTTCAATGCATGCCTGTTTACATAGATTGGGTACATAATTCTTACCTTCCACAAGCTGTTGTTCTGAACTAACATGAGAACTCTGTGAGTAGCCTTTTGAAAATGGGAGCCCTAAAATCTAATATTATTGATACCTTTGTTCAAGGTTACCACCTTCATACAAACCTAAGCAAGACCCATCTTTCCCCTGTTTTTCTTGCCTGGCAATTAAAGTTCAGCTGATGGAGACTCATGAGCCTGCCAGCACCAGGGAGTTCATATAGTTTGTATACTGACTTCTTCAAGTGCATGAGGTCATTAAACCACCCATTTGCCTACACATTTTTTCCTGCATCTCAGAGATGTCCACACTTTAAAAGCCATAGAGGATTAAAAACATAAAAGGGGGAAAAATCAAGTTTAGTATTATTCTGTCCTCTAGAATTAAGAGAACATGATTAGGAATTAGGGAACTACATAAACATAGTACTATAAAGAACCAGATGTCCGTGACAGTAGAAATTCTGCAGTGTGAGAGTTAAACTGTATCATTTAGGCAGTAAAAAGGGAAGCGAATACCAAGAACAAATAACACTGAAATAGCAAGAATAACACTGAAAAAAAACCCTTAAAACTCTAGACAAAAATCTTTATCAAAAGCAGTAAAAAATAGTATTTTAGGTGTTTTGGCATTGCTGTAATTTAAATTACTGCATTACTAAATTAAAGGAAAGAAAAAAATCCCAAAAGTTATGTAAGACATATATGAATCACCACTGTCTGCAGTGAGAAACAAATATTGAGTAACTCTTCTAAAGTGTCTGTATTTGGACAGAATTCTTGCCTAAGTAGGAATCTGAAATGCCTGTCAGAAGTAGACTACATCTGACTCCAGGAGTAGATTATCCACATCATTTGCACTGAAGATACACCAGCGTAGATCAGGAGCAACTTCAGTGAAGCCAAGGAACTGAGAACAAATCTGGCCCTTCATTCAATAACCACGTATCAAATTTCTGATAGGCAGTAAGAACATTAAGCACTAAACATATAGATCAATTTTAAAGGACAAATTTCAGAATCCATACTGTCACTTTCTAATGCCCTTCACATTGTGTTCCGCTTTAAACACTTCTCGGGATCTCCACAAATTATGAATATTACAGTCTAAGAACATATGGCCAGCTGTGTGATTGTTTGTATCAGCAGATGAGGCCTGAATCAGGTGGGAATCAGAGGTCTCACGTAGCTTACATAACGCTCATTTAGACCACAAAAATGATAGAAACAATACGAGAAAGACTCTTGTGAAGCCAGAGTTACAATCTCTGCCTTTAAACCAGCTTTATTAGTATGGACATTTGCATCTTCCAAAACAGCATTTATCTGCTTATGAGACCCTCCAATGCTAGAATATACATATTAGCCCTATGGACTTGGAAAGAACAGGAAGTATCTTACATCACACAAGACTTTTGCAGAAGACCTTCCAAATAGACCTGGCTGCCAGGCAGCTTCAGCTACAGAATTCAGAACAAACACAGATTTGGGGGTAGGAGAGGCCGGCTAAAAAATACAAAAATCTCACATAAAAAATAAAACTTATGCCACATAAATATTTCAAACTGCTACTGTGCAACCAGTTGCTTAGCAATGTCCTCTCTCCAACAAAAAGCTGGTTTTTGTTCCTAACAAATTCCAACACCAGAGACAGCAATCCTGGTACTCAGGCTTTAAAGGCACTTGGGAGGACAGCTAAGCTGATGGTGGGAGATCACTGCACCCTGAGTGTCTGCCTGCACTGCTCCTCTCTCTCCAGCTTGCTCAGTACCTGGCTCTGCAGTACTGTCTCTTTCCATGCCCCACCCAGCAGCAATACTGACTGCTTCAGCCCAGTGACTCGGCAGCAAACTGCTCACACTTCCCACTTTGTCACTTCCCTGCAGCCTAGGGAGCTGCAGCAGTTCCCTGAGGGGTCAGAGCAACACAACCAGGGCCACACACAGGCAGAAGTGTGGAAGGAGTGAGATTGCATCTTTTACTTGGCACAAGCTGTTCCACCAATTTAGACCATCTCCTCCATCTTCCACCCTAAGGAAGTGTGACTGAAGACTTGATTCAGCTTTCTATTTAAAGCCAAAAAAGTTTTCTTGTTACAATGGAGTAGGAGAAAGACAATACTGCCAGTCTACCAATGCTTAAGAACTCCTTACAGGAATTTCACTCTTCAGAAGAGTAATCTCTTTTTTCAGAACAACTAATCTCTAGCAAGCTGGTGATGCGCCATGCAGAGAGGTGGAAGAGCTCAGGCAGAGCCAAAGAAACGCATCAGGCATTTTTTTGCCAGTTTGGATAGACTTTTAACATAAGAACTTGCTTTTCATATGCTCCCTGCCATATTGTGTTCTGCCCATGAGTGCACAAATAAATTTGAATCCCATTTCTGAGATGTTACATCTCTCCAGCATGTTCCATTTGGAGTTTAGGGAATACAGGGCTAAAATAAAACACACAAACAAAAGTTACAGCAGCAGGACCAAACTTAGAGACCTAGTTAAAAATATCCAGAGAAAGTTTCTTTCAGACTATTCATCATTCACATAGCAAGGCAAGACCTGATGGTGCAAATGTCCTTTTGTGGTTTGTGAGTTTTCTAAAAGCAAAGCATAATACTTAAAATTATTCATTTACTTATTTTTCCTAGAATCCTGAAATACTGAAAGATCCATCTTAAATTCTACCATGATCACTGGAATTTTTTCTTCCCCAAAACCCCACCTAAGTAACAGAAACAACTGCCATTAATGTTAACAGAAATTGTGAATTATAGATGCCAAGATTTGAAACAAGTTATCATTACAAATATCTTCCTCTGTTTTAATCAATTATCTGTCAGGTAAAAAAATCAATTATATTTTAAATTAATCAAGCTACTTTCAAAAAAAAAAAAAAGCAGCAAGAACACAGATAATTACTGCTGTGAATTCCTTGTTATTCTGAGATTAAACTTAAAGAACATTTTTTGGGAACGCAGTCCTTTATTTTATGGCAAATGATGCAAGTAATATTCACCACCATGATTAAGTACTTGTTTCCGGAAGTTTTTCACAGGACATTTACATACACGTACCCCTTTCCATTTCTACACATTATCTAATGACCACTGAAAAACATTGTGGATTCTGTAGATCCATCATTTCAAAGAGGATGTACAGAGAAATCAGATGAAGGATTATAGATTCTTATCAGATGCAATTAATCACTCTGTCAAGTATAATTCTATATTGCTCTGCTAAATTCAAGCTCAGTTGACAATAACCGCTCTTGACCAGAGTCCCAATCAAACTCTCCATGTGTCATTGAGCCATCCATCAATCCATTCCATACGTAACATAAAGATGTGTAAGAAAATTAGTGTTGGAATACATGCTTCACATAGAGTAGTCCTCTAAAATATCTAAAGAACAATGCAGCAAACCACAGTGGTGACTGCAGACCTTGTAATCTACAGAGTTTTTGTGCTCTTTCCCATGGCATCTTAAAACAGGTTCTGTCAAGTTCACGGGGGATTGCCATCATTATCAGCAGCCTAATGACTCCATAGGGGAAGGTGCCCATCAGGGCAGCTCGGGATCCAAAGGCAACCCTAACACTTGAACAAAGCTTGCAGAGGTGAATGTCCAACTCCAGCTCCTGGTATTTGCTGGAAGCAGCATCCTGCCAGTCTTTAGAACACCAAGCCTGGCAGTGTTACAGTCATGTGTGCACAGTGCCCTTTACAAAAGCAAAAGCTTTAGCCCCACAGTGCTCTGGCATTTGGACTGGGGGGTCACTGTAGGGGTACCAGTGAAAATCCGTCCAACAAGAGTCACCAGCCACCAACCAGAGACCTTAGAGAATGTGGTTTTGATGCAGACCCTTTCTAGGGGCCTGATCCACAAAAGACTCCATATTCATAGATTTTCAGAATCAGAAGGCTTAGGTTTATTGTTTCATGTAAGCATAACAAACAAGCAAGAAAGCAAGGTGCAGAAGCAAAAGCAAGAAGCTTTTCTCTCTCTGTCTGCAGTGTCTGCTCACAGAGATTGTCCATCTCTGTCTGTCTGTGAACAGAGCAGTGTAGTACAAAGTATGAAAACAAAGATCGAGTATTTAACTGGCCAAGCAAACACTCTTTTTCAAAACATCTTCCCATGTTTACATTCTTTATCAAAAACCTCCTGGGAACATGCAAACGTTCCCTGAACTGTTCCCTTTAGAAAGTGAGAGGTTTTGCAACTTAGGACATCTTAGAAAGAAAGTATTTTTCAAGCTTGCTGCTGGATTTCTTTAAGATCCACTAAATGTCAGCCCCACAAGAGAGGTCACAACATTCTGGCAAAATCCTGGAGCTTTATGGCACTAAATATTATTAGTGCTGCCCAGTCTAGTTAGTGGCTCTTTTCCTGACATTTGAAGCCATTTAAGTTGAAGTGGAAATCATCTGGATCACCAGGAATGCATGACAGGTATTAGAAGCCCAGTAGTGCAAAATCCAGAGGCAAATTGGGAAGTTTCCTGACACAGTACAGAGTCAGGCCTGTGCATTTAAAAGGTAAAATATGAAAGAAGATAATCATTTAAACAACTTACCCAGCCCTTCTACCAGACAGAAATGGGAAAAATACTGAAAATTGAAATCCAGGTTTCTCTAAGAGGCTCATAAGCACAAGCCATCCATGCACTTTAAACAACTACAATCAGCTCCAGGGAAGAAAGTCCTCAAGTCCCTCTCAGGGCTTTACACTCTTTGAAGTCCTCAGGAACTTACTAGAAGCAGGTGGGTGTTTTGTTATATAGGATTTTTTATGTTGGTTTCTTGAGTAATATTGATGCCTTAAGTTTTAACTTTTATATTTTTTTCAAATCCTGTACTGCTAGTGTAGCTCTGAAGTTTTCTGTAACTTGTTAAGTGCTGTTCTCTGTGCAAAGATAGACATAACAAACCTCTGTAACTCGCTCTCCAAGGACACCCAGAACAAGAGCTGTAAACCTTCATCTTGGGGAGAGGGGGGCAAGCTTGGGGAAATTCCATCCTTGGCTGGGTTCTGGTTGGTGAATTTATGCTGATACAAAAGTGTGAAGAACTCATGACCTGTCATTGTCCATTTTGGGATGCAATGAGGCAGGAGCCTCTGGATCCCAGAGTGTGCATCTGAAGGCCTTTCAAATAAATACCTCCTTTATTCCTTTATTCCTGTCTAGTCTCTGTTTCTAGGTAGCCATTTAAGGCATCAATATGACAGTGAAAACACTTCACAAAATAGCAGATTTCTAAGACAACTTTCTATATTTCAAAATAAGTTTAAAAGCACTGAAGTGCTGGTAAGCAACAGCAAGTTATCAGACCTGGATTTTCAATGCTAGGTTTCAACTGGACTTGAAATTATTTAGGAAAAAAAATTCTTATTAAAATTTTTTTAAAATAAATAAATTTCAAGAACCTAAAATACTTTGGTAAAGATTGCTTTCAAATAGGTACTTCATTCTACATCCCTGCCAATAGGTTTGTCTTTGTGCAAGATCTGCTTTATTGAGTTTCCTGTAGCCCCCACAGGAATATACATGAAAGACCCTCTCTAACACATCACCAGTATCAAGAAAGAAACCCCCACTCATGCAGCAAAAGGACAGGAGGAAATGAAAACTACTTTCAGTGAAATCATGCACTGAGCTGATCCCCATCTTGAAATATTTTGACTTTATTTCAAATATGGGGATAAAAAAACTCTTTTTTGCAGGCAGGTTTACTTTATAAGAAAAAGATCTTTTAATGGAACAATTTTCCTCTGAAAAGATGTTTCAAAAGTAATCTTCTCTCCCAGACTGTAATTTACAAACTATTAGGTTTGTTCACGACAGACAAGAACACTTGTTGTGATGAATTCTATCAAAGGCACACTGGCCAAATGATGTTTTCCAGATGATTCAGAGGTGAAGGCATGAGGAAAGCCATCACCACCCTGCAGAAGGACTGAATTTCCAAGCAGGTTTTACTTGCCTACTTTTGTCTGCTTAAGCCCAAGTGGGAAGGTGCCCCATGATGACCTATATGGAGCACTACCCCAAAATCAAAGGAGCTTTCACTCAGTGCAGGACAGAGCAGCTGCAGGGGTCACTACACAAACACGCAGGGCTGTATTTCCACTGCACAGCACTGCCTTTGCCCAGACAAATGTGTCGCTCAGATCACTAAGTAGTAACTCAACTACTTCTAAATTATGGTCTATGCTTGTAAAAAAAAAACAAGAGCCTTAAATTTTTTTTTCCCCATACAATAATTTGATACTGGTAATTTCCTCCTTGGAAAATCTAAAATGTAAAGCCTATAATAAAGGCTTGAGAGCCAGGGGCAGAGCCGTGTGTGTCAGGTCCTTGAAGCCTGCAGCTCTCAGTTGCTGATGGAGACTCACAAAGACCACAAATCTCACAGCTCTCTAAACACAGTGCTTATTACTACATTATAGCTTTCAGAATACTGCAGTTGCATGAAGGAGAAACAGTAAGTTCTAGGAAAAATAAAATGCTTACAACTACCTCGGGAAAGAAAATATAGCAAATCAGTGGAAATGCCTTCACATTTTGACATAATTACTTTCAAAGTAACTAACTCTTCATAGTTTTTATACTTTGTCTTTGAACTTCCGAAAGCACAAACAGGAACTACTCCAGCTCTAATTGCTCCTCAGAATACTTTAAAATCAGATTTCATATTATAACGTGTTTTCAAGCTTTAAAAGCATTACATAGCTGGGATATCTTAAAAGGGATGAGTGGTTATATCTGTCCCTAAACATCATCTGTATTTGTTCAGGTCCTTCTTTTGTTCTCTTCAATTTAGTAACTACTGTCACTGCAGGAGGTTGCCATTTCTCTTCATATGTTGAAAATAAATCTTACATGTTTTAAGACCATATTTAACTCCTATTGTCTTATTAAATACCAGATTTATGATGCTGCCAACCACAACACAGACACAGGATCTGTGCTTTGCAGCTCCCAGTAACCATTCTAGCAGAAAAAAGCAACTCACCTCTCAGCTCCTTTCACCTTACACCTCACTCTCCAAGATGCAAATTGCATACAAGGGGTGGGAGGGGTTGATAGTCCAGCATTACACAATGAAGAGACTTTTGAGCTCCCCACTCCAACTAACTTGTGCAAGGTACTTTTGCCTCACAGTACTCACACTGGAGTTTCTGTACAGCTGTACAATTCATATTTTTCAAATAGATCTAAAGGAATACTCTCAAGTGAATGCTCTTTATGCTTTAAAATCCTAAGTATGAGCAATTAACGGAAACATAAATCTTCCACTACTGAAAAAAGAGTGATGCATCTTCTAACTAATGGACTGCAAATGCTATAAAAATTTCAGGCTTATAGAAGTGTTCTTCTCCCCAGCCCCTAGTGCTTTCCAGATAAATATCTAATTATTTTAAAGTATAGTTTCAATACATGAATAATCTCAGCAGAATATGTAAGTAGATGTTGATGCATTCTTACAAAGATGTCTTCACTGGCTGTAGAACCCGTTTAGACTTGTTATGCTTTTTGTGTATTTTAAAATGTTCTTTTTTAAAATCTACTATCAAAGACTACATATGTAGTCTATTTTCTAACATGTTCTAACATGCAATTTTAAATCAATTCAAAATCAGTTTGGAATGGACACAAGGTCAATAGAAGCTATGGGCACCTGCCTTAGATACAACACATCTATCATAAATCTCATCTGAAAGCTTAAGAAAATACTTTCAGATTGAGCAGCACTTCAACTATTCTATTAAATTAGATGTATTACTTATAAAAACAGTTTATACTTGGTAATATCATTTAAAAAACCTCCCAGCAATTAAAGAAGAGGTAGGAGCATTAAAAAATCCTAAAATGGAAGATTAGTTAGTAACTTCTGTAATTTCCATCATCCTAGCATCTGCTTCTTACATATCACTACATAAGGAAGGTTATTCAGTTTTGGAAATTAAAAAGAAAAGCTAAGCCTAAGAGAAGTCTGTTGACATACTGAGTCCACTGCCTCAAAAAGGTTACAGTAACCTTTTAGGTTAAAAGCGAAAAATCAATTCTCTTTGTTCTAAGTGGTCTCTCCAAGGCAGCCCCCTTAGATTGTTAAGAGCGTGTTTGGGTTAACAATGAGCTAAGCAACAGAAGTCTGAGTAGAACTACTCAGGCAATGTCTAACAGTAAAAGCATTCCAAGTAAAAGGGGGATTTCTGTTGCTACATAAAACTAAAATATCTATATATTTAGAGATAAGAAGTACATAAAATAAGGTGCCTCAAGAATGCTTCGAGGAAGGAGAGATCTCCTAGTCTGTCCCTTCAGCCCCACAGACTGTGCCATGCTCCTGTTATAACCAGAAGGTGCCACACTTCTGCAGAAATGAATCTGTGCTTTTCTCTAAAAATTTTACAATGACACATCAGAAGAAAACTCAGCAAAAGGCAAAGAAAATTGGGCAGGCTGTTCTTAGCCTAATCTGACTGACAGCCAAAAGTGATCCATTTTTATATACAGTACACCGCACACTTCAAAAATCAGCATTTGCTTGACTGCACCCTGATGCTGGAATTTTGCCCCAACTCTGCAGACTGATTGTTAAGACCTTCCACAGGATCCAATATGAAGCACCTCTGGAATCATTTTATTAATGTAGATGCTGTTGATCTGAATGTGATGAAGAGGGTAAAATTAAATACAGCAGAATGTGGTTCTAAAAGGAGGATGCAACAGTTTTAGAAACTACACCAACATCGGAGTTAAAAACTTGTAGCAACACAAAGCTTAATTGCTGGGCAAAATCAGAATTTAGTGCTGGTCAGTATGTAACTGAACACAAAACACTGTGCTACAAGAAAGACTTGGCAATAAAGAGGGGCTGTTCAGTGCCTGGAACAGTTTTGCAAGAGATTTATCACCCTGAACACATATGTGGTTAGGACTCTGTATGCACTTCCTTTCCCTAGACAAGGATTTAGTTTTTGAAGTGAAAGGCAGTGCTTCAGTCTGCAGTGTTAATAAAGAACAATAGAACGATATTTGCACACACAGAGAAAATCCCAGCCAGTATGGACAGATGCCATTTGGGAAGGGGTATTTTGCTATGCAAAAAGCTTGGTTAATGAGCTCATGAAAAAGAAGTAATAGCATAGTGATTCGTGCTTTTAAGAACAGACTGGCCAGCTATCCAACACTACTGTCCAGAGAACCATCATTTTGTAAAGCTGATGTTTAACTGATCCACTTTCAAAAGCAGTTATAACACTTGGTCATCTCAGAAACTTAAATATGTCTGTAAGTAAGTGTTTTACTTGCACAGTGAAGTGAGCTTAAAATGTAGCTTATTTTGCTTATGCAAGGAAACACGATCAGCATCATAAGAAAACTGGAATATTTTACCAGTTATAACTTCTATGAAGTCTGACTGCTTGACTCGGCATTATAGCTCCTACAGTCTTTCCAAACTAATTAGAGATAAACTAATTATGACACTCACAAGAAATGCACTTGGTGGACATCTGAGTTTTAATAAATTAACCATGTCATTTTATTCAGTGCCTTCTTTTCCTATTGTGTGCTTTCAGTGACATGCATCACATCAATTATTGGGTTTTAGACTACATCTGTCACAGGTCAAAATAAAGCAAAAAAATTACTGTATTTTAAGATGCCGTATTTTATAATAAAAATATTTCTACTGCATACCAAGCTGTAAGATCAACAACTGCTTTCTGAAATGCATTAAAGTGTATTTATGCAGATAGAACATCCAGATTTGACTTCCACACAACTCTTAAAACAGTCAAACCTCCGAAGGGGCCAATAAAATTAGACAAGAGGGAAAGCCTGTTTTTCTAAACTAATACTAGAAATGTTGGTGGTTACAACCTAAAGCTGACTGAAGTAAATAGGAATCTTTCTACTGGTTTCTTTCATTCTCATCCAAGCTAATAATATCATCTGTGTTCTGCATAGATAGCTCAGTTAAAAAAAAAAAAAAAAGAAAAAGAACCTAACAAGCGATGAAGAAGGTAACAAAAATGGGATTAACTAAACAGCTTCAAGAGCACAAGGAAAAGCTCCTTCCAGGAAAAAATGTCATCTACAACTATACAGAAGTAGAGTATCTTGACAACAAATGCTGCAAGAGGAAGGCTATTCCATTTCGTCCCCGGGTCCAAAGGAGGAGCTGGTGGACACACATGCAAAAGGTCTCCAACTCCTCTGCCTTACTTTATGCAATTCTTTCCACGGAACTTCCCAGTTCCCAGTGGCATAGCATGAGGAAATTTATTTTTTTATTTACTACCCTAAGTTGACTTTCGTCTCAATAAAGACAAAGTAATGACATTATATAGAATTATAATCAATTCTAACTTGAATTTAGTTTACGTTATTGAGTTGTTTGGATGGGGAGGTTGTTCATTTGGCTGGCTTTGTGGTTGGATGGTTGTTTTTTGTTGGGGCAAGGGGGTGTGAGGGAAGATGCCTTATTACTTCATGTTACAGGTCCAACAAAGTGACAGAATGAGCTTGGAGTTCCTCCAAAAGAGCAGCAGAACACTCAGAAGATTCTGAAGACTCGAAACTGGTGAGATTGTATACAACACAACAACCTATCATTGGCTTACTCATCTAGGAAGAGCAAAAGAAATCGACTTTTTTGCTGGTAGGGAAAGAAGTGGGGAGGGTCAAGGTCAGCAAAACATTTGCTGTTCTGCTGGAAAAGAACTTCAGAAGACATTTCCATTCCAGATGGGCAGGAGAAAGGCTCTGAAATCGCATCATCCACATCTTCCATGTACACACACCAGGCAGAAAGAAGGAACAAAGACACCACGGAAAAACTGTCTAGTCTGAAGTAATTAGGCACAAATATAAACATCATTAGAATGAACACGTGGACACCAAGAAAATCTGTACTTTTTAAAACAGCATGCAGGCACCACGAAATGGATTCAGCACTCCAAAGGAACATTGCTCCAGCCCCCTGGTTAACAAACACGGACCACTGCTGAGACACATCATTTAGCTCTCTCTTTGAGCTGTGCTACCTTGGGTGGTTAATTGGATAGTGCCATGGTGTAATTGCACACAACTGTTCAGTGTAAAATCCCCACTTACTGGAATCAAAAAGTTTGCGAAAAATAGAGAAAAACTCCAATAATTGTTTTAAAGTAAGTTGACAAGATGTTTTTACTTCCACTCCACTGAGCAGACTTCTGCCTTTCTTGTCTGCTATAAACCTATGCTACCAGCATGTTAGTTCCGTGACAGAAGACAACCTTAGCAATGCAAGGAGGCACTGTTAGATTCTAATTGCTGAAGTTTCAAACTATTTTTGTTGGGACTCAGTCACTGCCTCCCACACCTATTTTAATAACCCACTATTGCCTACCTAGTCTCAAATTTTGAACTTTAAATTAGTATAGTAGCTGTTACATGGTTTTGAGGGATGGTTCCAATGCACCAACACCTCACATGAAAAAAAACACTCAAAATACACATGCACTAAGTAATTAACTGCTGAAGCAGATTTAAAGCCACAGAAAGCTGTATGTGTCAGAGTGCAGAGAGGAACAGGAGTCAGAATTACTTCTCAGGGGACCACCTTTGAACAACTGCTCTTCACTAGGCAGCGGTGAGGGGAGCACACCAGGACAGCAGCACTGCAGTCCACTCCGCAGCTCCACCGCCCGGATCTGTGCACACACCCATTCTCAATTACATTTCAGAATGCCAAATCCACAGAAAGCTGTGGAAGTCGTCAAAAAATTGGAACAACTCTTCACCATCTGACTTCTACGGCATACAATCCCTTCAATACCATAATGCACAATTAGTTCTCCTCAATCTGTTAAATGCTTTTTGCTGCTGGTATTTACAGCCCTAACAATCAGACACTGCCTACATGAACCACTGCATCTGTTGGCTGGAGTTAATCCTGATCCATTTATCAGTTCTAGGATATTTAGATCATAAAGTGCCACTGTGGCACACAGAATGAAAAGACTCCGAATTCCAGAAAATCAGAAGGCTTCTCTTTATTCCAAGATCCATCCCTTCATAGGGTCTTTCGCTAACAGCTACTTGATTGCTTAAATGACTCAATGCCTCTCTACCACCATTGGATGAGATAGAGAGATATTGAGATGAGACAGAGATATTTGAAAACACACAAAAGAAAGTAAAAAACTAAAGTGAAAAACAGCACCTATTATTTTGAGAACAAGAGATGCTGACAAAACCTCTATCAATCTTTTCCTGAGAATACGAAATGCCTACAAAACTGTTCTCTCTAAAGGTAAAATGTTTTTCCTCGGAAAAATTCAGGCCTGGTGCTGGATCTCTCTAAGATCCACTAAATGTCAGCTGCACAATAAAGATCACCAAATCAAAACTATATTTAATGGTGTTGAGGGAACTATTTATTTAATACATACATATAAAATTACTCTTAAAAAAGGTGCCATTTTTCTGGTGATAAACCCACTGAGCATGGTCAGTTAAGAAAAAAATCTCTTAGACTCTTCCTACAGCTCTAAAACTCACTGGCACCCTGCTGTATTTCTTGTACACTTCTAATAAATGGTGCAACCATTTTAACCTCTTTCAACTGAGGCAATGGTTTATGACACACAGTCATCACTTCTGATATTAATAAGTGAATTTTTGCAGCAACACAGTATATTCAAAACACTGTATATCTATAAGGTAAGACACAGGCATATGCACTGGCAAGAGAATACATAACAAGAAACAAATAAAAGCCAATTAACTTTATGGATTATCAGGTCATTTCAAGAATGAGTGACTTGGGAAGTGCATTCACTCAAAAATCTCTGCTATATTTGGCCTTATTTGTTGGGAATTTCCATTTCCGTTAGAACAAGCCTGTTGCACTACAAATGAATTGATATTTGGTGACCTTTGCCAATGTGATTGATGTTGCTACATAACTAAAAGGCAGTAAAGCGTATGTAGTTCCCCATCTGTATTACAGTCATCACTGTTGGTTTACATTTGCTGGAATTTAATTAAGTGCAAACACAGACTTGATGATTTCTGGTACAGCAATATTTCCCCCCTCCCCCCCAAAAAATACTGCTACATCATCTGATTTTATGGAGGAAAGGTTGGCAGCTACTTCTGCAGTTAAAGCATAGAGTTAAAAATATGAATGCTGTTATGCTTAATTAGGTATTCTATATACAGTTTTTCTTCATCAACTAATTTATACACAGATTAGGGCTGGTTTATTATGCTATTACATATTTTAGATATGTAAAAATATATTCAATCTGAAAGAAGACAACTTGCAGTTGAAAGAAAAAAATTAATCTGATTAACTTCAAGGTAAATTTAAGTCAATAAAAACGCAGCTAAAAAAATACCTCATGCCAGGATTATTAGCCAGCAGTGATCCTGCTACAGCAATGGTGGTTAAAGGTTTCAGCAGTGTACTATATAGCTATGGAGTCCTAAGTGATTTTAGCTCTTGCTTTTTTTTCTTGCCTTTTTCTTGGTTAATTCTATGCACAGTCTGTAATACATCTCAATGCTTTCCATTACTGGATTCAGAGGCAGATTCCACCATGTTAATGTGTATTCTTAGGAAAAAGCTGCTTATTATATGGATGCTGAGAACAGCTAAACTGTATCCAACTTGAGAAGAAATCCCTTCTGTCGCATGAAGTGTGACCACTCGTAAACCACCCATCCCACATGGTTCCCATGAGGCATTCATTTTGTTTGGCAAAGAAAACAAAGAATTTAAATTTTAACCACTTTTGCTGACAAGGGAGTCCAACTAGAGCCCACGGGGAGCTCATGAAGTGTATTGCCCCTGAGACAACCATTCCCCCACACCGACCCTTGCAGCACCGCTCTCACCTCCTCCTCCTCACTGCCCAGACCCCCATTTTCCCTGACTCAACCTTTTCTGCTTCTGGGCATTCCGGCCAAAAGTGCTGCTCTCCTCGCTGCCTCAGCACATGATGGTGCTGCCCTTCCTCTCCACCCCATTTCGGCCATGCCGCAATGCCTTCTCACAGGGCCGGACAGCACCCTGCCCCCCATTCCAGTCATGGTGGCTTCAGCGACCTGAGGCAAACCGACATTATGGCTGAAAGTGGCCAAGCCCACAAACAACCAAATACCAGAAGTGAATCGCTCCCTGAGGACAGAGAGCAGGGCACCCTGAGCACTCCCAGGCCTCCCTACTGATGGCCAGCCCGCCCTGAGCTGCCCATGCCCAGAGCCCCTCACGCTGAGGACATGCCTCCCTCATGGCGGGGAGGCCCCCAGAGCCTTCCAGAAGCTTCGCGCTCCCGCCGTCGGGACACAGCAATGCCCTGCCCCGGGAAGCGAATGCCGCGTGTTTGAAGTGTCCTGGGTTCAGCACCACACGCACACGGAGACCAGGAAAACCCTCACTTTACAGCTCCTTTCTTCACAGGAAGTGGAGCTGCATTTTGCTTCAGCCCTGAAGGCTCAGTGCGCCTGAGGAAATACAGCTCCTAAACAAGACATGGTGCAATACACCAAAGGAAGGGGTTTGCTGCTTCATAGCAGTTCTGTTCGTCAGGTTTTGCCTCTGCTGATGCTATTTTAATAATTAAAACATGTCCTCTCTTGCCTTCCTTGACAGACTTTTTTCCCCTTTGAGTTGCAGGAGACTCCCATTCTAAAAGCAGCAGCAGACACCCCGACATCTGAGCCCAGCCTGGGCTTCAAGATCCACAGAGACTCTCCAGACACCATGAAGAAGAGACACCCAAAGCTCACAATTCTGCTGATACTCTTTCAAACAACAAAAGGACATATTCCTCAAGAAAAGGATTTGTCACTAGAAAAATGAAAATACAATCCCATCCTAAGCTTTCTTCCTAAGTTTTCTTGAATAGGTATCAAGGAAAGTTACAGCACACATCCCTCTGTTCCCGGAGAATTCTGATCTACTTATCACTGAAGTTTGCCCCCAACCCAGAAAGGGAATCTATTCCAAGCAGAAACGTAATTGAAAAAGATCCTAACATGACATAGCTCTGACTTCCCTGGGAGAAAATAAAGCATGTTTGTTTGAACAAGTGATAACAAATCCAGCAGGCAGAAAAGTTGGCAGATGAAGAGATCTGATTTAAAACCTCTTACTTTGTACCCCTATCCTGGGTTGCAATGTAAGATGTGCTCAGGGGTGTGTATTCCATCACCATCGGCAGGATTCTGTTGAAACCAGGTGGGGCAGTGCTCCTTGCCTCCTCCATCAAAACCATCTTCTGTTGATGGGCCCATCAATGCCTTGCCCATGACTCATCATCCCATTGTGAGATGCTCCACCCAGAGGGAGGAACCAGGCATTCCATCCTGGATATAAACTGAGATTTTGAAGACCAGAGGTAGCTTTTTCCCACTGGATTTCCAGAGGACAAGAGCTACATGCCTACCACTGGACCTTCCAAGGAAGACCAGACCTTTCTCCAGGATCACTGCTCCAACAGAACCACATCCATCACTTCAGGAGGACTGCAGCTACCATCTTATCAGACTGCTACTGCTACCCTGACTGACAGGGTGTCAGGTCATATCTGACTCTGTCAGTTTAAACCACTGTTTTTCCTGCCTATATTTCTAATTTTCCTAATCAATTGTTATTCTGACTTGGTGTCTTCGACTGGTTTGTTTTTCAAACCAGAACAAACTCACATGTAGTTTTCCAGCCACGTAAATTAAAAGGGACAACAAAGCAAACAGAAAAAGTAGAAAAAGAAACCATCGACCTAATATACTCCAGGGCAAAAGGGTACATTATCCCTACCCTCAAATGCCTGACTGAAGCTCTTTATTTTAGTATTCAGAGGAGCTGAATAGTGAGCATAAGACCAGGAAAAGGGATTGAAACTAGTTAGTGCTGTGCGTATGTAACAGCTTTACCTGTGTTATTTATTACTGGGATATAGTTCGGTATGCAACATTGATTTCCTCTGTTTTTCCTGCAGTAAATGGATGTGGACCAGTAATGACTCTTTGATTAGACTGTAAAGGTTTCTATTATACTAGCAATAAATTATTTATATATATAAGGTTTGTTTTCTTTTTGTCAACAAGACTTTGGGCATAATAATGCAATCTGGACAGTCAACTCTGGAGTTAAACTGAATCAAACATTCTGCTTGAGATTTTTACGTCATTCCTTACACACAGCAGGGCCAAGACACAAGAAACACTAAGCCTTCACACTTATCTAAATTACCTGGTCAGCTTTCCAATACTGCAGGAATGACAACTGGACAGAGTCAAAATACAGTTTTTACTGCTTTCATGATACTTTTGCTCTAATCAACATGAAGAAGTTGGTTGTAACAAACTCGATATATTCCAGGAGTATATTGTCTCTAACGCTTTAAGTGGGGTTGGGTTTTTTTTTTCTGTCAGTTGTTTTTTTTGTTTGTTTTTTTTTATGAAGTGCCTTTTAAGAAATTTTAATAGTGTAACAAAATTGCAGCATCTTTGAAAAGAGATTTCTCACCCTTAAGATTGTTTTCCTCTAAGGCATACATTACCAGTAATAACAGCCTAAAAATACAGAAGAAAGTGTTTGAGTGAACTTCTTTGGCCTAATTATTTGAAATGGTTAAATCCCATGCCAGCAACATCAATACACATTTGGCAGTATGTCTATACTCTATTAGTGGCAATTATAAATGTCATTGAGAACAGAACTTCTCCCAGTGTCGCTGCCATACAGAATTAAATACAAGATTTTTCAGAAACCATTTCAGAAACCAAGGAAAAATATTTGTTTGGTCTATGAAAATGGAGGGGAGTAAATCAAAGAGCACCAATTCACCCTGTCTGGTAAATGCTATCTGAGATTTACAGTGAAATATCACTTTGTTATCTTCCATCTTTAGAAGCATGTAAAAGCTGAACATTATAAGAAGGAATGTAAAAATCTGAGTATATAACATAAGGTATGCTTTATTACATCTATACTACTATTACAAGGGGACCTGATTTTAAGCATGATCTCATTAAGTCCTGCCTTAAATTCCCCTATTAACAGAGAGCCCCATTGTAACTCTTTCCCTACTGATCACATTTAATGAAACAGTAGTGAAAATCAAGAAGATCACAAGACAAAACTGAGAGCTTGCCTAGTAATTACATCTCCTGGGACTCCTTTATGTCTTACCTTAGGAAACTACAGGTCATCACCATCCCTTTTATTTGCCTTTTACTTGTTTGAGCAAACATTTCTGCCTGCAAATTTGCAAGCGTAGTGATTCCCATAGTTACAGTTTTCTGTAAATGTAATGGCTAAAAATCAATAGTCACTATAATTCTTTTGAAGATCATTATAAATTTCAATGCGACCAGAACTAGTTAAGATCCCCTGGCTGCAATGACTCAACCATTTGAATAAATCTACACAAATGAATAACTATTTTGGGGTCAAGGCAATTTTTCAGCAGTGTGAAGAAAGTTTCAAAGACCTTTTTACAAACCAAAGATTAGGAATGAGGCAAAAATCCTCCTGGGAGAATTAACACTTGGTTATATTCACTGCTGTAGTTTTGCTCTGACCCATTTTCTGGGAACAAATGTTTAGTCCTTCATAGATTTCTATAACATCCCCTATCCGATTGCATGCTCAAGAATGCCTGGTCTATCCAGCATTATTTTATTCAAGACTCCAATGCTCTTAACATTCAGGTAGTATCTTTCCAGTAGCACTAAGGAGACTCAGTTATCCCATTACACTGAAAAAATAACATGCACCTGGTGTTACCTGAAAACATTTAACTAGATGAAGTTGTTTTCCTTATCTCTAAATCTTTGTTTTCAAACAGGAGCCACGGGGAGTCCACTGCCCTGCTCACCACCAGCAGAGGGGAACGGTAATACACCAACTTCTGCAGCACAAATCCCAAAGCTTTTCTACACTCATGCTGTTCTTCTTAGTTCTAAAAAGATCTCCCCAAAAATGCAGCGCAGAATCTCTGGGGAGAGCAAGCATCCAGCATATACTAACAAAATGGCTTGTGTTTCTGCTGCCTTTGGCAGGTCTGCTGAGCAGCAGCAGAAAGCATTTGGCAGCACTAATCAGGTCCTGTTTGGAGCCCAGAAGCCAGCAGGGAAACTGAAGAATTGTGTCAGTAGTGTCTCCAAAAACCACCAGGTAGTTCTACTCAATGACTCTGGGGCACACCATCATTTTCTTCCCAGCAACATTGTTCTCTTGCAGGAGCCTGCCAATTAAAGGAAGGTTTTGTGGAAAAGCTGAAACGGCAAAGCCAATTTCTTCGCAATGCTAAAGGCTCCCGAAATCAGTGAATGCCCAACACGTCAGGATGTCGTCTCCCAAAGCTTTGCATATCCTACATCTGGCTGAGAACACAATAGTACAATTACTTCATTGGCAGTGAACACTTTATATGCTCTATAATTTTAATTGAAATGCCTTCTCAAACTCAGAGTTTAACACTAATATTGTTTATCTCAAAAATACTCCTTTTCTTTTAGAGTTCATTAGGACAAATTGGGAAACACCTGACATCACTCCTATCACCAATAGGAGATTTTACCATCCTTGCTTCCCTTTATAATCCTTTCAATTTAGACAACAGCACATCATCTCAAAGTCCTCATATGTCCAACCCAAAATTCAGTTGGGTTATTCAAGCCATCGTACTTCTGTAAGGTTTCACAAAAAAGATCTTTCATAGGGAAAAGGGAAACATCTAGTCATAAATGGACTTGGGAGGGTGGCTTTTGTGGTTGTTTACAGTTAAAGGGATCAGGAAGTTGAATCTGTTAATTGTTTTTCGAATGTTAACTGTTAATTGAATGTTCTAGTTAATTATTCAGAGGATTTTGACTGTTAAATGTTTTCCATCTAATGGGAAAGAGGAAGGGTTAACTAAAGATGGGAGTCGTTAGTGTACAGGTAGAGGCTGGATTTACAGTTATTGACTCCTTTTGAGTGAATGGGCTAAACCTACGGAAGCTTCTCGAAAAGGGGGAGCCAATGGACAATGTCGTGAGGGGATAAGGTTGGACGAAGGCTGGGCCGATCATTCGATGCCCAGGGAATCATCCACCTGGACAAGCCAACCTCGGGGCAATGACTCAACAGCATCCAATCCCAGTGTTCCTGGGGGGAGGGCTCCAGGGAGGAGGGGTGGAGCTGGCTGGAGGGGCATAAGAGGGAACTCCCCCTGAAGGGCTTGGTCTCCGACCACTTGCTTGACAGTGGTCAGGCACCCAGCATGGGTCCTTCCCTCAGGGGTAGGCAAATCTGCCCTGGAAACCCTGGATCATTCTTGTTAATAAACCTTTCTTTGGAAAATTGGCATCTTGTTCTTCTCAATCTCAAGTTACAACAGGAGATAACTTTAAATCTTTTCCCCTGGTAGATTATTTAAATTTCTGACTTTCTAGGTTTCAAGGAAGCATGAGTTTAACAGGAGTCAGGATGAAAGCTCTCCTTTGCAAAGGTTTTCCATAATTCTCCATTTCATGACTATTGATTTCCCTTTGGAGGTCAGTCAAGTCCCACACAGAACACAGCAAACCTCCCAGACCTCTGGCCTGAGTTATGTCACCTTGTCTAGTCACACACCACTCAATTCCAGGCAAAAAAAGAAAAGAATGAACAGACCAACTGTCATGTAGGGTTGTTTTTGTTCCCGCTCCAGCACAGCAGCACTGATGGAGTTTCCCTAAATAGGCTGGCATGGCGTGAAGCTGGCTTACATAACCAAATGGAAATTACATGCACAGGAGAGCAGGGCCTCCTGAGCCATGGGAACATTCCATGAGGGCCCTGTAAACAAAGTACTTCACAGTACCTTGATCCCTTCTCACTTTGTAGAGTGTATATAATCAATACAACACTATCACAAGGACTGAAAATGTGGCTGCAAATGTCTTTCTGGTGCCATATACACCACTCTACACGTGCCACTGCAGATCTAGGCTTTTAGTTTGCCTCAGAATATTGTTGTAAATTTATTTTTCTAAGTCAGTAAAGATCATTACATACAAAGAACTTTACAATTAAAGACATGAAGTATTATTTTTCTGAAATATGAATAAAAGCCTTTTAAGGCTGAGAAAAGAGAAAAAAAAATTACAAATAGTAATTCCAGGGTCAAGGTTTCTGTTTCAAAAATGGAACAAGCATTTAAAATCCATACCCCTATTGTCTTCAACCACACAAACTCTAAACTGCTTATCATTTTCCAGATGGAAACCCTGGATTATAATTTTTAAAACTTCTGGTCAACCCACTGAGAGAAATGATTATCTTTTACTACCAGAAACAATTTAATACTACCCCAATTTCACAGTTTCTGAAGTTCCAAAGATCCTCTGAGTTTTACCAAAAGACAGGTGTTTATCTCAGTGATCAGGACAATGTGCTTCCCCCCTCAATATTTTATGACATTTACTGCAGAAGACCTACTGCTATAGATTCATCAATAAATTTGCTCCAGAAACTACCACTAAACCCATAGACTTTGCTTAAATCTCAGTTTTACACTGACTCCTGCTATGATTTGTTGTGCATTTATAGCTCAGACAATGATATTAATGCAATGAGGCTCACTCTTACTGTCATGACAATGAAAAAAAAGCCCATTCTTGCACATGATTGAAGGAAAAATGGGACAGAAAGAAAGCTTTAGACAGAATTGATGATAACCTTGTAGCACGATACATACACATTGTCACTGATTGTGTGTTCTTCTATGGCATTTTACCTTATATCCACTTGAAAAGTTCTCAAAGTCAGTCTTTCATGTATTTTTTTTTGTAAACTATTTTTAGAGTAAACTAGTTGGTTCTCACCTGTAAGCAATCCAAAATGATTGAAGAATTTAATAACAGAAACTATAATTTTTAGTGCAGTTATTTCCTTATAATTAACTTTACTTTGCATTTTGACAGGCAGTCTTTAAGATTGAAACTATGACATTTATTAATACAATTTTAAATTAAGCTTACTCTTACTGATGAAAAATGGCTCCCTGTTGCATAGGCTTCAGTTCTTATGTCAAAATAATACAAAACCTGCATGTTCTTCTGTCAGAAACTCATCCTGCAGATTTCTTCAATGTTTCTCCTGGTAAAACAACTTTTGGTTTATACCCAATTCGGAAATCCTCCACATTACACAGAGGACTCTCCTTAATGCCATACTGAAACATAGGGAAGACTTTTTTTCTCTCATAAAGCTTTTAATTATTTTCAGTGCTATGCTATTTCCACAAACTTAGTGTTAGTGACAGCAAAGGGCCTGCAGATGAGAGCTAGAAGAGGCATCTAATAACCCAAAATACTTTAAGAAATATGAGGTGCAATAGCAATGAAGCCTAAATTGCAGTGGCTTGTCTGGGCTGTTGGCAGTACACAGCCTGACCAGACCTATTGTCATGTGAGTGCCAGCGATGCCATTCCCTCTCCACGTCTCCATGAGGAAGGCTGAAGGGAGAAGATTTACAGGGACCCTTCAGAGGCCTCCCACAGCACCAGGGATGGCTCCACAGCAGCTGAGAGCATTTTGGTTTCCATGTCACACCTCAGACACTGCTCTGTGGGCTGGCAGAGATCACATGTGTGAGAAACAAACCATCAGCAGCTTCCCACCATGCAAAATAAAGCTGATAAAAGCAGAGTGTAGAATGCAAACTTGATTGCGCATTGAGCTTCAGAAAGTTTATGTGCTTCTGGCTTAGAGTTATAGCTGTCTGATAATGCCTCCTTTATTTCTCACACCTCCACAGGAAAGTTGTGTAGTAGTAGCTTCAGATAGCTTAAAATCTATCTGATATTTTTCAGATTTCACCTCCAAAAAGGCTACCATGTCAGAAATAACAGATACAGATCTGTAAAAAGTTCAAAAGATTTGTTTAGGGATATTGTAATCCAAGGATTTAAATGCTGTGATCATACTGAAGAGATGAACCTGAAGAGAACCCTAAAACAATCTCCTTTTCTGTTGCCGTCTTAGCAATGAGAAGTGTACTTTAATATTATTATAATCCCTTAGTACCATGGTACCCAGACTGTCATGTGCAAAACAAGGGCCACAGTACCAAACTGCACCACTCAAAGGTGCTTTGAAGTGGTACCTAATGCAGGGGCTCAAAGCCCAGTGCACTCAGGGTATCACAACCAGCAGCAAGACCCAGCTCTGGGCAAGGCAAGGAACAGCTCAGGAGGAGCTTTCACAGCCACCAGAGCCACACACAGAACCTCCCTCATTCAGCAAGTTAGGTGACACTGAAAGGCATGTTCTTATAAAGAGGGGGAGACTAAAAGACTTCACACAAGACCTAGGAGTAAACATGTCTAATGACACTCATTGAGATTCAAAGAACTGAGTTATAATGGCGACATCAGCCTCTCTGGTATGGACTCTCGCAAGCTGCTACAGTCCAGCAGAGCAAAGCTAAGGTTGTTTGAAATACTACATTTAGGTTCTAGTCCAGCCTACGAAATCTGAATAGTTCAGAAGAGCAACCTTTCAAATGCACTGACATAGCATCTGGCTTTTAGGAAAGAATTTTTTAAAAATTCCAAACTTCCTTCACATGCTGTACTGAAGTCTTCTAAGCTAACTTTCCCCAGCAAAGTCACCTCAGCTTTGTTGGCTTGCAGTAATGAACTTATTTGTTCCTTCCATGATTGTGTATTGTCTACTGGCTTTGCTTACAACCTTGACCACTATGAACCACTCATGCTCCGTGGCACCTTGGCACAGCAATTCATCATACAGTAAATCATTTCAAAACACCTGAATCACAAAAATGTGATCATCTGTGGCTTAGCATTCTTTTGACTCTTAAATATCAGATTTGCAGCTAGAGTTCTCACTCCTGGAATCGACAAGGTTTGTTGTGCCACTTGGATCTCATCAGAAGAAACCTCAGATACTTTCCCTGAAGAACTGGAATACAAGGAAGCATGATCTCCATGGTAGTTACAGAATAGCTGAGAATGATGCTAAGTAATAAGAATTTAACACTCAAAAAGTCTGGGCAATTAAGGTATCTGAACAGCAAGAATTACTTTAAAAATAAATCCTACTTTGAATTCTCTTGGCTATATTAACAAATATGTGAAAAGGCTACAACACAAAGGTTTAGATGCCACTCAGGACTAAGCACTTCAGTGAATCTCTGTTAAATCATTTTGCTTTTATGCTGTTCCCATCCAAATCAAACCTGGCTGAGCTGCTTTTGAAAGTACTTATAACTAGCTAGGAACTCACAGGTATCTTCACAAAGATATTTTACTTGAATCTCAAGAGATGCTACAATAACAATGAAATAGGAAACAAAAAAAAGCAAGATGCAATGTTCCTGTTTACATTTGCAAACTAGACTAGATGAAATATGAAACACTTATAGTACTCGGTGTAAACAACTATTTCATACATTTTAATAAAGATATGAGATCATCCAAGGAACTGCCCCTAGATAGCAGGGGAAAATTGGGAAGTAAAATGCATGACATTTCAAACAAGGGAAAATGCACTGACATTTTATTCAAAGCTCTATCAAAATAAAAAAAAAACTCTCTCAAACTACCAATTATTTTGAGAATTAAGAGGGAAAAAAAAAAAAAGGCCAGTCTTTGTTTTACACCAGGCCAGTTCTGCATACAGAAGGCTCCATATGGGAGGTTTTATGCTGAGTCCAGTTTAACATCCATTTGAAAAATATAATGAGGGAGCCATTACACAAAATATTATACCAAGGTCCTGGCCTTGCCTTTCTCTTTTCTTGCCTACCTTCTCTCAGCACATAATAATTCTCCAAGTGAAACAAACTGCCCCACCCGCTTTGCTGTGCACAAGCCTGCTTCATAAAAATTCCATCTCGTCATGTCACACAATTGTTCTTCTGGCACAACTTATTTTCTTCTGAAAATGTACATTTTTATTAACACTGAATATGTGGATATGTGTTATTAATATTGCAATTACTTCTAGAAAGAGGCAATATTGCTGTGTTATTTAATATATTCTGTTACATAAAATATTCAAGACTTATCAGGTTCCTGTGCAAATTCATACATCTGCTACAAAATATTCACGTGTTCAGATACACTACTGCAATGCAAATATCACAAGATAATATCCCAGGTAATCTATAGCACGATTCCTAGATATGGTATCAAATCGGGAGCCAATTTACATTTACAGCTCTGGAATCATATTCCAGGCTTGATGAATAGCCACACAAAGCCTATGAGACTACTGTCTGTTGCAAGACTTTCCTTTTTCATATGCTATTAAAACAGAAGTGAACATCCTGTGAAACTAAATTGCCTTTGATCCCCTATTACTGGATTTTCACCAGTTTTTTTCCTTTTTAAAAATTAAAAACAAGCACACACCCTTATATATCACTACTGCTTAGCCAATTATATTTACAGACAGCCTTGTAATAGCCTTCTCTGTCCAGCAAGAATCTCACCTAATGCCTCTCTCTTCACTCCAGGTGTTTCTGACCCACTCAGCCTCTACATGTTACAGCTGATCCCTCACCCTACCTGGCTCCCCCTAAGTTGCAATACCAAGTCCCTGCCATTTGCTGCTCCAAACACCAGGAGTGTCCTTTCATCCTGCTATGTAAGAAGGAAATCTCACTCCCTTCCCCAGCTCCTCCTTCGTTCCCATGGAGCCCAAAGAGGGCTCTTCCAAGCAGCCAAATTCACGTTCCCAGCACCACTGACACCTCCACATGTTCTGCCAGAAATGTCTAGGATGCTGTCAGCAAGTCAGCTCACCTGTGCTTTGTGCTGCTACAGAGAGACTTCCAACAGTTCAACTCGGGTACCTTTGTATTACAGCCACAGTTACTGCTGGAAGCCATGAGATAACCTGGATATTGGACAGGAACCAGAACTAGGCTAAAACACAGAAAATGCAGCTGTCTGTAGCCTGTGTTTACTGAGATGGCAACAGAGGCCAATTCTGAAAGTTATCATCAGTGAAACTGTACCTGAGACAGTTCCCTTCTGCCAAGAGTTCTGAACTTTGTAACTATCTCAGGTACCCACGAGTTCAAAGTCCTTTTGCTGTTCAAGTGCTCATACAGATACGTACAGAGAACACAGGAAAGGAGCAAGACAAACCCTTTATGAATGCAGCATCATACCAAGGTCCATCCAAGTCTTGTCCATCTCACTATCAACTTCCAAAGCCAGAGTCCCACTGGGATCACAACAGCACAAACAGGAGAACTCAGAAGCACTTTGTGAAAAATCACCCATATCTAAGAAAACAAGGAAAGAACAAACATCTGTCTGTTTTAAAAAGATGAGCTGCACTTTTGCCATACATATTTTAAATATTTTAGTCTCTTATCCCAGGCATCCTTATGAAACAGGAATTGTGGTGCACTCTCAAGAACCTAGAAAATAACCATATTTTGTGTCCAGGCTGTGGTCTCTCCAGAGAAGGCCTCTACCTGACAGAAAACCCCACCAAGCGTTCAATGACTTAACAGCCTTCCTGCCACTTGGTCACTGTCCTTAGATGTCATAAGCACTCCACGACAGTGCAGGAAAAAGCAAGATAGAAGTGAACCATCCCATAATATCAGGTGTTTGCACTGGCAACAGCAGACATGGTGAAAGCCTCAGTGAAGTCTGATTTGTTTGAAAGACACAAGGTTATTTAAACAAGGTTATTGTACCACTTAAAAATAATTGAACAATATAACCCAATCCTAAAATCTGACTGCACAAATACGTAGTCTCTAACCATTCTCTTCATTTAATACATTAAAAATGCCTGGTTTCATTGCAATAATTTTTTGCTAAAATAGTAAGCCATAAACTCTCCAGCAAATGAAAACAAATTTAAAATTTAAATGAGAACTAAGCCAACAATTTGGTGATACAATTATGTATTTTCAATTAGATATTCACAGTCTGCAAGTGAATTTATTTAGGCCAATATATCAGTATCATCAACAAAAAAATTCATCATAATTACCACTTTCATCTGGCAGAAATTAGTAGCAGATGTTACGGAACTTTTCCACGTTTATATTCATAGATGCTTGACATTCCCCCATTGAGTTCAAAATATGAAAGCACAATGAATAATAGCCCCATGTTTTGAATCATAATCTGCACTTACTTTCAAGTCCTGGACTGCAGCAGTGATTGCTTTTCAGACTCAGTCTTAGCAAGACAATTTGCTCCACAGAAAGGACACAAAACACTAAAATGGAACATTGGCTTGCAGGTCAATTACTGCCCAATCACTGTAAATGTTCCCTGGCCACTCTGATTTCTGTGGACACCGCACACTTACTTCACACATCAGTAAGAAGTGTCAATTCTACTCTCTGGCCCCCTGGTAACCTTAAAATCTAAGAATATTAGATTTTACTTGTAGAGTTGAATTATGTACAGCAAACTCTTCAACATTAAAGAATATTTACTTAGCCCAACCACACTTACAAATATTTACTGAGTAATGATATGATTTGTGATTCAGGGTTGAAAAAAAAACAAACTCAAAAAACAATACATGGGGGAAAAAAACCCCACAATAACAACTCATTGTCTGCCCAAGCAAAATTATCCAAATTATCCCCTTTCTTTCTGCTAGTTAGGAATCACATAGCTCATAGTGGTGACAAAGTATGGGAAGGGCAGAAAGTAAGCTTCTCTTAGGTACCTGCATTGCACACAGGATTTCTAGGGAAATCATGAATCAGATGATGAAACTCAAATTTCTTAACAAACCTACAGCCTTTTTTTGCTTTCACATGACTACATTATCCAGGAACTAAGTGTATCAAAGGTGGCTTTTTTTCCTTTACTTCTTCAAAGGATTAATTTTTCAATAAGTTGATTTACTGCATTAAGATGAGTACTCAGACAAGGGACGTAGCAGGGACCTGTGGCAAGGAGCACACAGAGAGGAGGTGACAGCTGCCTTTTTCTTGGGGGCTGCATGTGTTGCCTCCTGAGAAACAGCAACCAGTGCCTAAAATCCAAAGCACCCACCCTACAAATATGTAACAGGAAGAGACTGTTTTGTTTCCACACCTTTTAAAGTCCCCTTGCTCCCCCAGATGCTATGAAGCCTCCAAGACTACCCTGCTACGTTTTTCTAGTTTGTTGTTTTGCACTCTGCTACAGTCTGGCTCCAGGCTGGGCAGTGTGAGGACTCCCAGCACACCATAGAAGAGGCCAGGGAATGCTCCAGGGGAAAGGTGAGAAGAGCAGTGGGAGGAAAGCCAAGCCCAAAGCTTAATTTTTATTCTCCTTCTAATCAGGCAGGTACACCTACCAGCATCCTAAAAGATACCTCAGAGACAGAGAGACAAAACCTAGAGAAGGTGGCAGGAAGGACAACAGGAAGATCAACAGTGGCACTCTAGCAAGGAAGTAAAAGGAAAGCCATGGTGCCTTAGATAAAATACTGCCAACTGTAGCCCATAGCTAGCAAGGTACAGAAAAAGTCCTGATGTGCCCTTAATTCCTATTTTACAGTACAGTACACAAGCAAAGAAGCAAAAGACTGCATTGTACAAAAAAATATACAGACCACATAAACTGGTAATAAACCTGAAATATTCATGCAGTGTCATTCTGTCAAGGCATGTTTAGTCTACCAGCTAAAACACTAGCAAGAAAAAACCCACAGCACTGCAGTACTCCCATTTATGACTGAAAAAAAAATAGAAATAGAACTTTTGTCTTACTGAAACCCTGTATTTCCTTAAAACTACAGATTATTGTATTTAATTAAAATGTAGTGAGGGAAGTATATTAATTTGGGTCTGATTACAATTACAAATAGTTATAAATCTGCACTTGGAGTTAAATATTCCTTCAAACAAATGTACAATGTCACATTTACTGGACTAGATAAAATAGTATGTTATCTGATGTTAAAGTAACTGGATATCAAGATACGAAATGAAAACAAATACGCTATATGTATACCTTTAAGTATGTTGGATTAGTTAAAATGTAGCTACATTTACATTTTGAGTTAATGGTGAATAGCAATGTTTTTAATGCAATATAAATTGTTACTGAGAACTGGGAATAATACATGGACCTTTGTGTTGTTTGGGGGGTTTTGTTTCTTTTGGTTTTAATAAAGTAAAAAAAAAAAAGTCCTCCTTGCAAGCATCAGCAAGCAGAGAGAGTCTGCTCCCATCCCCAACAACTCTTGCTATTTTCAAGATACAAATGCAAGAAAGCACTTCAAAACTGCACAGCATAGCCATAAGGCTTTTGTCACAATTCTTGTAGGTCTCCAGTTTAATGAAATACCAATAGAGTGGAAGGTAATTATAAACAGTAACCTGGAGGGCAGGAACCAGTTGTACTGTTCCCAAAGCTGGCTCAGACATCTGAGAGAAAGATAAATCTGACAGAGAGTAAGCATTGTAATATTAACTATTAATGTATTTTAATCAATGTTTTCTAGATTGTTCTGGGAAAATGTAACAAGGGGGAAGGGGGAAGGTAGCAAGCACTCCCATACCCACTGAGCTCACCTTTACTTTTCATACAATATTCCTGAACATTTGTCCATAAACAGCAGTTTTTACAAACACAAAAGCAAAAGCATCTCATGTCTATCAGCTGCAGTAGCCATGGGATACCTCTGCTCTCTCTGGAGCTCATTGCTGATTCACAAGGCAAGAATCTCTTCCTTCCTCAACTATGTGCCATTCATTTTCCCTTTAGTCTTCTTCATGTTTTCAAACCCTTAAGCTACCCACAGATAAACATACCCAGTAGAATGCAGGAAGATCCACAAGTTTTCAAATAATTCATCTCTCCTTTCAATCAAACAGTTTTCTTTTACAAGCAAAGAGTTTCTTCTTCTACCAAGTGAAATTTTGGATAAGTTTTTTTTAAAAAAGCTTGACACAGAAGAGATATGTGACTTGCCTGGCCTCCCTAAAGACAAGCAGGAATATTGCTTCATGACACATGCACCAACAAGATGATGAGAGGGTGGGTTACATTCCATGGCTGTAGAGATTCCAAGTATTTCATGACTATGAAGAATCAAGCACCACATCAACAGATGTTACCTATCAAATACAAGGAACATGGGTGTCCTTCTCAAAGTCGGTGTTACAGAGCAATAAACAAACTGATCACACACTGGGATCATGCACTACACACTACATCAGGTCAGGGAAAAGCACAACACAACCACTGTGAAAATGAAAACCAGGTGGTAGTTGTATTTTAGGGTCTGTCTTACGCACAAAATTCCAGTTGTCATTCTATGAATTCCCATTAGAAATGAAAAGGGAGACTGGGGGGGAGGTTGTAAAAGAAATCCTCTGTTTTAACTTAGCAGCACTGAAGTACATGTGCACCTTGTTTTTTGTCAGCAGTTTCCTACTTGGAAGCAAGTATTTGCATTTCCAACTGGTTTTTGCCTTTCCTGCTGGACAGATCCTTCAGCAGTGTTAATCAGGTTGAGGATTTGCATAGTTCCATTTGTCTGAAGCACAGCTATTGCTGCTTGTGCAGGTACCTGCCCACACAGTCTGAGCAGGCAGAGCATGGCTGAGCAGATCAGAACAACAAACATTCCACCCTCCTCAGCAAATCCAGCAGCGAGAGCCATTGTACTCTGTGGACAAACTACACATCTCAAAGCACAGTCGTGTATGATGTCTACCCTTGACAAGCTGAGGCAAAGAGAGGGTATACAAGTTTAACTAAGAAAGGATTTTCCTCTGTCATACCCAGCACATGGAATGGGAAGATGACAAGGAGACAGGGAAATGTGTCCAAGGCAGGCTCCCCTGTGCAGATCCATCGGCCCAATGGTGCAGAGCCAAGAGAGACTCCTGTCCCTGCCGAGTGGCACTGTCCCACAGGACACACAGGCTGCCGAGGGACAGCATATGCTCACGCTGTTCCATGCCACACTCCACTGCAGGAAAAGCCAAACAAAAGCTTCCTGTGTTTGCCCGAGGTGCTCAGTGCCATGCAGGGACACTTCCTTGGGTTCTGGCTCTCGTGACTGTGCACAGTCATTGCTGATGTTACAGAGAATTCAGAGATCCGTGGGCCTTCATTTCCCTGCTCAGAGCTCCACGTAATCCCTCAAAGAGTTATTCTCTGTGTTTCAGCATTCCATAATAAGTCTTTCCATATCTGAGTTTTCCCTTCACTGCTTGCAAGCTAACATTGTTTAAAGTCAGTGAAGCAGAGAATGCAAAAGACTGAAGTAAATATAGCTAGAGCTAGACTGCCTGATTTGGCTTCAGAAAGGGGGGTGGAGAGACAAAGCGAGCTGTGAAAATTACACACATTACAATGCTAATTAAACCTTGTCTCTTCCATCTCACTAGAATATTTCAAGTTTTCTATAAACTGTAGCTCAAGACCAACTTCTGAGCAATCTGTCACTTCCAAGCTTCTCAAACAACCTAGTATAGACTTCTAAACCTAAATTTAGTCACCTGATTTGAAGAATTGTTCTCCTGAAAGGGATTCTGGAGCAAGCTTCTCAATTGTAAATTAGGGTCTGGGTGCAGGTTCAGACTGAAACAAATGACATCATTCAGGAGCAGAGTTTGTTTAACTTTCACATATCTCTGCATCAGACCTGTGCTTCAAGTCACACATTCTCACATATTTGAAAAGGGATGTAAGATTTGGGACTGATGGGGTAGGAAATGCAGAACACTGCATTTTAGAGAACTTCTCCCACAGGAGAATAAAAAGATTGCACTGTTTGGTTTTGAAATACTAGTAAGAAGGCACATCAAATCCCTTAGACAGAAGTTATCCTTAATTAAGCAGTACAAAGCCGTCTGTGACAGCCTGGTTGATAAATCACAGCAGAGCGACTGACTACAACTACAGCAGCAGAACAAAAAAAAGCCTTAAGTAGCTGGATGTGATCAGCATTGAGAGATAAAAAAGAGCATCTTGCAGATGTAAAAGAATGCCTTGGTTTTGCTGCTCTTTAGGACCAGAGCTGATCAGGAAGAACCAAGTGGGCTCTCAGTAAACCTTAGAAACAATCCATGCAACCCGTGAGTTGCATATTAAATAATACTGAAAGCTTACCTTGGAACTTCAACTATTTAGAGAAAATCATGGAAACTATGCATGGACAGGAGCCAGAAAAGATTGGATTGCAAAAGAAATTCTCTGAATCAATGAAACTGTAAGTGGAACATTAAAAGGAGCCCCCAATTTCTGAAGCACATTAATTTCCACTGAGAAAACAAACTCCTACTTTTAGAGTTATTTTCTACTTTTTCCTGAGTTTTGTAAGATCCTTCTTTTTTGGCAGTATACCTCTTGCTAATTCAGTGTTGCTAGTGTAACTGCTGGATTTGTGAAAAGTTCTAAAACTGAACAGAATACAAGATGAAAGCCCCAAGGAGGAGCCAGAGCTGGCTGCTCAGCCAGGTCCTGTACTTGGACACCTGCATTAAAGCTCTTGCTCTTATTCACTGCCTTTGTCACTGAGCATAAGCAATGCTGAATGCTTGCACAGCAAATGAGCCCTAAAACTCAGGTTGTTTATAAAAAACACTTCCACAAAACTTCATTAGAATAATAATGACTCAGTTTATATGATTTTAGTAAACAACATTATACTTTTAACTGTTTCATTATTTTAAAATAACAGACATTTAGGACATTTTAAAATGTGAAATGCATAGGAGTTTCAAACTGAGCATCAGGCATTTGAAACCTTTTCCTCATTTTCCGAGGAAAACAACTGGACACCTACAGAACAGTTTTAAGATGCTCTTTAAATTATAGTCATATTTCATACAGTGTGTAAAGCTGTCAATTCCTGACCTCACAGATCAGACAGCCAGATAACTAACTAAGGCTTTTGCCTATAATGAATTGAAAAAGATGGATTTAAAACCAAAATTGTTTCGGCCCTGCTTTAAAATTAACTGAACTATAGTTTAACTTGTGTTATAAAATGTGGATTGAATTATTTTGTAAGTTTCACAGCTTGTTTCAGTACTTTTTCATCACAGTATGTTCAGACTGTTTTAATCAACATCATGAAAGCCAGACAATATTCCTTCTTATTGCCACATCCTTGCTCATGATGCTGCAACAGGGAACAGAGCAGAAGGAGAATTTATGACCATTGTGGTAGAGAATAGCAAAACCTGAGTTCCAGTTTCCAAGTCCCATAGACCTTGAAGCACTGACAGATACAAAAACCCCAAACAAACCATCTTTAAGGGCCTAGCCCCTCAATCTTATCCATTCAAATAGAGTCTCGTGCACGTGGGACACTGTTCAACTCCAAGTCAGTCCTGTTGCATAGGAATTTGTACTGACCAAGACAAGCCTTTGGTCATCCAAGTCCAGATTTTCTTCATGTGAAAATCAGAGTCAGTTTTAAATGTCCAGGGGAATTGCAAGGGGTTGCTACAGCTAAAAGATCACCAAGCTGAAAAAGAAAAATCTCGAGATGCAACGAGCAGACTTCATTTAGTTTTGCAGTAGAGTTAAGGCCTGTTCCTTCCATCCCAGTCACGTCTGTGTGAATAACAAATGCAAGCACAGCCTGGGCAGATGAGACACTGTGGCCAGTGCACAGTTCTCCCACACTCATGGTGTGCCAGAAGGGAGAGGACACACTCTGGAATGGATGTGCAGGGACACACATAAGAGACAGTCATTACCCCTTCCTCTCCTGAAGAAAGAGGATGAGGAGCTTGCACTGCTCTTAGTACAGACCAGGATCAAGATGTTTTCAATGCTTACCTAATTGTTTAAAGCAGTAGGGAGTTGTTGATTTACAGGACCCAATGACCTGTTATTGACCTTATAATAGAAACCCACAAACAAGACAGGGCCCAACACGATTCCCGTGTCAGGATTATAATTACTCTCATGAATATACAGCCAGGGTACTCCAGCCAGTATTAGAATAAGAACAACACTCTCAGCTGGTGCTTTTCCTCTGCCGGAAGTTAAATATATCTTTGTGATTGCAGACATAAGCACACTGGCTCAGACCTTCAACTGGCCTGATAAATGGTATGGTGGTTTTCCAAATCTACTGGGACAAGTCAGGTGACAAATGATTTCCATTAGCTTCAGCAGAATGGAAACAAAACAGATCAATACAAATGATTTGCAGCAAGTTCAGGTCATAAATTTCCTTTTGCCCAGTTCCATCATTTTAAAATAGAAGCATTCTCCCCACACAATATGAAAAAGGCAGTAGTGATCCAGAGATTGGATCATTCCAGTTACAACCAACTGCTCAGGATTTCAGCTTGGAGTGCTTTTTAATCAAGCATTAATTTTACTCAGTGATTCAAGATTTTAAACTATGTCAAACAAAAATTGTAATGACTATATAATTTTTGGAAAATGAATTGGATCCTACTGTTATGTAAAGCCATAACAGTCCTAAATTCTACTTTTACATCACTAAAATTGTTATTTTACTTTTCCCCTTCTTTTGTCTATAACCATTTCTAAACTCTGTTCATGATGGATATTTTGGGAGTCACCAATTCTTGTATCTTTGAGATGAAATAACAGATTTTGAGCCTGCACTGCAAAGAACAGCTTGCACATAGCTCCTTGTTCTTCACAGCTGACTATATTAACTATTTAACAAACTACTCATCTTCTGTATTGTGAAGAGGAGATACAGCAATTAAGAATTCGCTTTTATGAGAAAATCATTCATAATAATGAAAAAGATATTCACAAATAACAGAAAAAATTCAGTGAGGTGGAAAGACCATTAATTCCCTCAGGGCAGGCTCAGTGCCCCCCCACTTTCAGAGGCAGATAATACACTTCTACAGGAACATGTTGTGAGGAAAATTGCCTTGCAAATGGTTAATGTAGAGACAAACAAATACAGATGTTTGTCATATGCAGTCACATTCTCTTGATATTTCTATACAGTTAGCAATATCAGTGATGCCTCTTTAACTAGGTCTGACCCCAGGTTCATTTTCATGCCATAGCTGGTTCCACAGGTTAATTCTTAGTAATAAAGAGAAAACGAGCTTCCCATTGAATTGTCTCCTGTTCAGATTCAGTGTATTGCCTTTACCTCTTTTATCACCAAAAAAATAAAAAAAGTAGAAGAAATTTAGAAGGAGAACTTGTCTTTTTTCCATATTAATAGATCAGTAGAATCTTTTCAAAATATGTCTCCTATTGACACAAGGCAATTTGCTCCTCAGGACTGCCACACAACACCCTCCATGGGGGCACATCCCCACCTGCCTTGTCACAACACTTGTCCCTGTCTCTTACCTCTCTCTAGTCAGAAGTCACACAAATAGACCACTGGGAGAAAAAAAAAAATCTCTCCCTGATATAAAGCAATCCTAGGTTTTCATTTTTGTACTTGACAACATAAATCAAAGAATTGCTATAAATCACAAGTGGATTCAGCTAAGTGGTGGAATCCTATTTCTGGAAACAAAGCTTAAGAAATCTGAACTGAATCGAAATAGCATCATGGGTTAGAAGATATACATCAAGTATTGTCATCTATTTGTACATACTAAACATTTATCTGGAGGCAAAAAGTTCACCAAACTGTGATTTTGGAATTTATTTAAATAAACTAGAGAGGTCTTAGCTGAAAGCTGTCTAATTAGCTGGAAGCTAATCAGAATCAAATGGCCTGCCTTCAAAAGGTAGAATAAAAAGCTAAGAAAATATATATTTCACTTAAGACAGAATTTCACCAATATTGCTCAATGCTCTGTGCTGTAAAGTACTTCAAATACAAAGCACCATTCCTCCACAATCATTAAAAAACCCAAATTCACAGATTCAGCACCTGATCAATGTGAACCAGCTGTTGCATTTTAAAACAGGATATGAGAGGCATTAGCATGATTTTACTTAATTTGGAGAAAGCAGCATGGATTTGGACACAAATGTCTAGTGTCCTTACGAGATTTACTGTTGCACTTGGATTTCACCTCCCTCTCTCTCCCCCTTGCCCCCGAAGGCTCCTTAGCAAAGCGAGCTGGTTTGCATGCACAGCTTTTCTCATGTCCCAGCCGAGCACAGAAGTGCAGGTTTTGTACCCCACCTCAGAACAGGTTACACACACCTCCCTCTGCCATAGCCTGCTGAGCATTGGAGCATGACATTGGATTTGTGTGACTGCTACTGCACTGACAAACCCTGTGACAGCCATGCTCTGCAGGACACTTTAAGGACATTTGCTGAAGAGTTTCCCTTAAGAGTCACCTTCTGGGCACGATCCCATCCAGTACCTGCTAAAGAAATCAAGCAACACAATGCAGACAGGTAGGTTTAATTTTATTTTTTCAATCTGTCAGGAAGCATGAACTACACTGGAAGGTAAGGAGCAATTATGTGCTGTCCATCAGTATTATTCTGGATCTCCCCTTCCCATCCACATTCAACCCCGGTGCCCTTCTTTTTTCAATCCAATTCAAGTCATTTTACTATTTTAAGTCAAAAGCTCAGATTTTCTTTTTAATTCCTAAATTGATCTAGATCACTGAAATTAACTTTTCCCCCCTCAGCAGATATATAGTGAAAAAGCAGTTAAGCCACTTCACAGTATATTTCATCATCCAGGAAGAAGGATTTTAGGTCAGTTCTGCAAATGTCAGCTCACTGTAATGCACTACATCAAGACAATTGAGTGAAATGCAGCCATATTGAGCATTTGGGAGGCAGTGACCAGGAACACCATAATGAATTGCAATGTGTATTCTTATGCCTATACAGAAATAAATGCAATGTCTATACCAATAATGCTGATACTTCACAATTGCACGGCAGTATTTTTCAGCTTCGGGGGTGTGGGCGGGAGATATGACAAAACCACCAACAGGAAGGACTGCAAGAGGCTGTCAGCTTTTCTAAAAGCCTCCATTAGGCTTCCAGCTTCTCAGGAGGGAAATAAGAGAAAAGCAGAAAGAAGAGATGTGCCTCTAAAACAGTGAGCAAATGGTCACTTTAGGACTGCAGCTGTTTCTCTCTGCAGGAGGCACAGACAAGAGACAAGAAGAATATTTGGCAAAGATGTTCAATACGTAGAGAAATACATAATGTGTGATCTACGGTGCTGTGCTTTCCCCTTAAACAAATCCCATTCCCAGATGGCCTGCAAGATATTAAACTATTGCTTATGTTTGCAGTTCCAGCTGGAGACCATATATAAACAAAACTACTTCTGTAAGTCTCCCTGCAGTTCAGTAGGATGTTTATTCTTACTTCTAAATAAATCCCTTGAACAACATTAGGTATAGATAAATACAAAATAGATCAAATTTCAATACTAACTCATCACTTCAGTGTAGTTATTAAAAAGATAAAATACAGCAAGGAAAACTTCCCTTGGTCCAGCCTTCTAAAAAGAAAAATCAGGGGGTTTAACTAGGTCCTCCAGGCTTTAGAAGACTTCTCCAAACACCAATCCATGTATGAAAGCAGAAACAAACATCCAGTAAACCCAGGGAACTTCTCAATTTGAAACAACTTAATGAATAACTTTACTAAATACGCCACAAAGCATACAGCCTTTGGTACTCTAATTGATTGTATAATCTTTAATCAAATAGTTGCACCTAAAAAAAATTGTGTGGGAAAACAACACTCTGCAAGAAGAATTCCCTGGGTACAACACATATTTGGAATTGTTGGGCTCCTAATTAAGTTAAGTTTCTATTAACATTCACAAGGGGAAAAAAAGTGATGTCAGATGACAATATTGAGAGCATAGACTAGATCTAGAGCCAGACAAGTATTTTAAAGGAATTAAAAGACAGAAGAATGCTAAAAATATCCTTGAGATAGCAAAATCTAGACTCAGTGAGTATGTTGCCTTTCCCTGGTCTTAAAATTAAAACCAAAACATGGTTTATGGAGAAAAGTGGTTTTTACTTTGGTATTTATTTCAGGATCCTTGGGTACAGCACTTTGTCCAGGTGGAATGTCCCAAAAATGCATGCACACCCTCACACCAAAATACACACAATTATAGGCCTTGCAAAATTAGCATATTTATCAAAGATTCCTCAATGAGAGGCTCGAGTGAACCCCCCGTTCTGAGGAACCTTCCCCCTGGATGGGCCTATTTTAGTTTACAAAAGTATGTTTTGGAGAGGCCCTTGGTGTCTGGGGCTCCCAGGATGTTTGGTCTCCTAGTTTAACAGTGCCGTGGGTCTGAGCTATCAGACTTGGAAAATTACAAGTATGTAGGCTAAAAGCACTAAGAATACATAAAACTATAAAAGAGTGTGTAAGAGGGGTTTAAAAGAAAAAGCAAAAAATTATTCTGGCATCAAGTAGGAGCAGCAATGAGCTCTCCCATCAGTGCCATAGCAGAGGCCAGTGACAGAGGCAGCTGGCCAAGCACTTGACAGCTGTCCACTCTGGGAGACTGCAGGAAAGGAAGAGTAGCTTAGACCAAGCAACTTAAGAGAAATCATTCTCCATGGCTTTGTTTAGGGCTGAGACCTGATTAAAGAAGGAAGGTCCTTCCTTCCCAAGTGGTATTGAAATTCAGCCCTGTTAAGCACAATGCTTCTTCCCTATTCTAGTCTGTGTTATGAATCTGTCAGCTGCATCACCCAGGCCTTCCAGAAAGCACCATTAACATTTCTGTGTTGGGATCTTAGGAAGGTCTTTCCCTTCCTTTAAACCTCTGATCCTGCTTTTACTTTCTGCCTTTCTGAATTCTGGTAATCCATCTGCTTGTTCTCTGCTGCTTTCCTTCATCTCTCCTCAGAGCTAGCCAAATAAAAGACTACATTAGGGCACGGAATTTCACACACACAGTGCTTCTGTGCTCACTTGTTTGCTGACAGGAGTTCAGAGCCCATTCCCTAATCTGGAATTGTACATGGATGTTAGTAACACATACATGTGCAAATGATGGGCAGGAAAAGCCACACAGTTGCTACACCAGCTATGAGACAGAGCCCATCCATCAGCCGAGCCTTAGAGGAACACACCAGGGCATTCCTCAGGAGGATATGGAGTGTTTTGCTAAGTTGTTCCTCTATTTGTTCCCATCCCTTTCTGCTCCTTCCTCTCCAAAGTGGCTTTGTTTGTTCCTGCAGGTTATTTTCAAACAGCCATTCCTAGAGCTCACAGCTGACGCAGCCCAGAGTTAGCTTGAACTTTACAGACAGGCACTTTTTACTTTTTTTTTCTGTTGGTAGCCTCTTCCTGCTTATTTTATTATGCTGCTCAACAAATTAGTATAACAAATCACTATCGGTATGGTAAACAGATAAAGCTTAAAAAATATATAGGAATTGTTCTACAGGTGTTTTGCTTAAAGCAGTAAATCAAATGAAGGCTTCCATCAACAGAGAAACCTGAACACTTTGAACAGCATTTAGCAGAATGGATAGCAGCCATCCACCTCCTTTACCTTTCTTTGAGCAGAAGAGTGACTTTTAATTTACATGTATAAAAAGCATTAACATACTGACACAGCCCATGCTTCCATTTGTCTAAATCCAATTCTACAATATATTTACTGCCTGCTGGATGTAAGTACCACTCCAGGCGACTGATTGTCTCCATTTTCCTTACACCTATAATACGAAACTCTTAGAGCATTTGCTGCACTGCTAAGATGATTGAAATCAAATACTCTAAAATCTAAGACTGATTTTGCAAGAGCACTTTTATTCATTATTTAAAATGTTCTCATAACCTCATTGCACTCAACAATACATTTCAAGTTCACCCTTTTATCCAGACTGCAGCATCTATTGGTTCCTTGCCTGAATCTGTACACGTCTCCTGACAGACAAGGTCTGAGCTGCAGGCATCCCAAGGACTTAAAGAACCTGGGAAAATGTGGAGCTTCATGCCTAGGCCTTCCTGGCAGCTCTAGTACAAAACACCAAACTTCAGATGGACACTCAGAAAAACAACAACAAGAACAAACAAAACCAAAAACAAACCACGAAACCCAACAGCCATCATCAAACAAACACTCCAAAGAAAACCAAACCTCGCAATTAGCCACCTTACTTAAACACAAAAGCCATTCAAAATCTTGTTCATTAGTTAATGTTGACCTCCAAATTGCACTTTCTCCATTTCAAGTTTCATTTGCAGACAGAGCAGGTTTCAGTGCATATTTTACCTCTTATTTCATTGCTGCAGCTTTAGAAATAATCCCTAGGAAGCAGGAGGTGTTACCAAGGATGCCAGGATCCCTCAGCTGCCATTTTCGTCAGGTTAGTGCCAGACCTTGCTATTGCTCACTCACCTCCTGGACCTCCAGCCCTGGCCAGTCCTGGCTGCACCAGAGGTTCTCTCAGCTGGATCAGAGAGCAGAAACCCTGACTCCATTTTCAGCTTCTTTAGGCAAAACCATTGCAGGAGACCTTTTAAAGTTTAACAGGGATATGAGCCTTGCTCTGGAATAAGCACGTGCCAGCAACTAAAAGGAAATATGCTCACAGCCCCATCCCAGCAGAACGCAAAGAAACGGGGAAGAGACAAAACAAAACAAAAAAAAAAAGCCCACATAGAAAACCAACTGAGTAATAAAAAAGCCCCAAACCACCTCAAAGTATAAACCCCCATAATTTTATACCAAGCCTCAAGATAGTAACATCCCCACCAGAGCAGGCAACTCTCTCTTTCATGAACCCCAGTGGTAAAATTGCCATTAAAATGAGGGTACCAGAGCTGCAGGGACTCAACTCTCCCCCTTCCCCTAGCAGTGACAGAGGCCAACCCCACATCCTTTCCCACCAGCTCTGCCTCTGAGCCCACAGATCCCTCTCCACCCCGAACAGCTGAATTTCAGACATGGCATTCAAAATCCAGCCTGCTGGAATTTACTTATTTAGCCCTCAGTGACCTGAGCATTTCACAGATGCTGTTATCCTGCCATTTGTCCCCCTCTAGCTTTACTGAAAAAACACTTTTCAACTCAGTTCTTTTAGCTGCATTGCCACTTTCTTTTTCCTAGGAAGCCACTACCTTTTTGACCATCTATCTTAAACTAAAACAAACCCCCTAAATAAACCAGAAAAGCCCACCCAGCACAAAAACCAGCTTTGCCTTTGTCTTCTCTAAACCAGGGATGTGCAACACTTGGATTAAACAAAGGTTTTTGTTTTATTAAGTATTGGAGCATTTCAGTTTAAGCCACCTCATGCTTCTTGAGGGAACCCACATGAGTATTATTCTGCTCCAAATCAGTCCTGCTTGATTAACACAACAATTGGTTTTAAAGGAGAGAAAATAGCAGAATTAGCAGCTGATCATTTGCCAAAGTCAAAACAGCACAGGTAACATCCTACTGATCACAAATAGAGATGGAAAAGTCAAGCAGCTCTATTGATCTGTGTGAGATCTTGCTGCCAGCAGAGTACTGCAATCACCCCACACTGAATTCTCAAACACATGGCATGGGTACTGCTTCAGCTGGTGTCAGCTGTGCCACCTACACCAGCCCAAGTCAGCCCTTATAACACACACCAACATCCAGAAATAACAGCACTTGTGAAAGTCTGCTTTAATCTCCCCATGGATTTGGGGTTTCTTTGCTAATAGTACTTGTAATTAGGATTAAGCACAAGTTCTGCTTTGACAGCCTATCTAATGATAACCAGCATAAAGCACAACAATGCAAGATGGAGAAGGGCATGGGTCAAACTTCTGCTGCATTAAATTGTCTGGATTGCCACGCTGCACACACCCAGCATGAGCCACAACCTCTAAAGCGAGAGCTGCCAGCATTATTCCTAGCATGAAAAGCAGCCAGCCTGATCACTGAACACATAGTGGTAATTTCAACAATATGAAGCAGCAAAGTTGGGCACTGAAGAATTCTTATCTGTGGAGCAGTATTAACTGAGCATAAACCAGCACTGAAGCCTTTGGCAGTGGATAGGGAAACACTGCCAGCCCAACTGCACCGAGAGGGTCGGCAGCAGCTCCCAACAGAGAGCACAAAGGCCTTTCCCTGGCAGGGACAGTGGCTCTGCTTCCTTGGCTCCTGCTGTCCCAACACATCCCAGGGCTGCCCCGAGGACAGACCCTGCATCGGTGACGCTGCTGTGGCACCAGGAGCAGCCACGGCCGAGCGCTCACACCACTGGTGACAGAGGCACTTCGCCATGTGTGCCATGCTCCGGCTGGGATGCACGAGAGGGAGTTCATATTTGCTGGCAATAACGCTCTTAGAGCTGGGCCATTTGTTCTCTGGCTGCTTCGTTCCCTGCACACACAGTTCCATGAACACAGCAACGCTCCTCAGACAGCTTTCCCATCAGTGAGTCCAGCTGTGGAAACTGCACTGCTACCCAGAGATGCTGTCAGGATATTATGGCCTTTCAAAGCACAGCTGACAAACGCTCTCCTGCTCCATTCTCCTCTCACTGGCATCATGAATGAAGAATAAATTGGCATATGCCAGAGGACTGGTATTAAATTTAAAAAATAAAAAATCCACCATCCCCTGCCCCTCAAAAAGCACACAAAACCAAAAACTAAGATGTCAGTTACAAATAAGTCAGTAAAAACCCTTGCATGAAAGCAGGCAATGGAAATACAGAACCACAATAACTTATTTGTGGCCAAAGTGAAAACTATGATTTCTGGTCACTCCAGAAGTCTCCATCTTGCCACAAATAAAAATTTTAAATATAAATGCTTGTGGAAGGTTCCCAAAATTTAGCTCACGTTAATATGTGTTTGTTTGATGTTTGCCCTGTTGAGAGACTAAAGTCTTTATAGAATGATAACTGCAATGTTATCTTTTTTTAATGCCTATTGAGAATAAAGCAGCTAATGCATGTAAACAGAACTAAATATATACTCATTCTTATTATAAATGGATTTGGAGTTTGAGTGCTAAAGAAAACAAACTATATTCCCTCAACAAATAGATATTTGGTTAATTCCTAGCAAGACCTCATCTACACACCAACTCCCACAGCTCTGCAAAAGAAACTGTGTAAGGCCAAACAATGCATAGTCAGTGATTCCTTGCATTTTTCCTCACGCAAAAAGAGAGAATGAGATACCTACTGCATCATATTATCCCACCCTTTTTTAGAAAGAAGATAAAAATATACCAATCTGCATCCTGGGAGGAGGGAAGGGAATCATATTTGAACAGCTACATTACTTTATCAGGTAAGAAGGGTGAGAACCTTATTTGGCTTTTGTCACTGCAGATCCTCCATCACCAGGACTGATTCTCCAGCCCTTGGTCTTGTGCCACTCTCAGCCACAGCCTGCAACACAGAGAGACTTCTGACACAGGAAAAGAACACCTGAATCTCCCTACACTCAAGCTTGCTTTTCTAAGACAAACATTGGCAATGTGTTCGAGCACATAAACATTTTCCAGAGCATTCCAAGGTGTCAGATACAACTCCTAGGACTTCTGTTTTTAAAAGTGAGAGATGTGCCCAAAAGACCTCAGTTGCCTTGCTATTTCACATTAAATAAATATCAGTCAAAAATCTCCAGCACTTTAAACACACCGAATGTTTCTTACGTTTGCACAGTGATGTGTATGTTTGGACATATTTAGAAATACACGGCATTTTAAACAAACAATAAAGCAATAATAAAACAGCCTAGTGCTTTGAGGAAAAAAAGAATTAAGCTTTCAACAGGATCTACAGATGAGAAATCAGCCTTTTTAGAATACAGCTTCTTAGATAGCATTTTCATTTAATATTCCTAAAGTAGAAGCCAACTTCTCATTTTATTAGCAGAAGAAAAGCCAAAAGCAGAGTATGGTCTACTGAAACTCTCATTTTAGGTTCATATGAGCAAACCAAGGCACATCCCCACTGGATCCTATTGTTTCTTCCAAAGACCACGGCAGTATAATAAAATACTGAATGTGCTCATATTGACATTATTTTCTCATGTCAAAGAAAATACTTTTCCAATTCACCCTGAGGAGCAGAAGGCAAGAACTATGGGCAAATCAATGTTTATGGGATGCTGTATTTACAAACAATTTTTAAACCAGCATATAGATGTGATTCTCTGAGTAACCCTGCCCTGCTGAGCCAGGCACAGGCTGAAGGGTGGCCTGCAGCCAGGGCAGTGTTCCACAGCACAGGGCCAGGCACTCACCCGTTACTGCCAGCATGGAAAAGCCATCTTCCTGTGCCCTTTCCCAGAAATCCCATCCTGTGTGATACCAGCTGGACACCCTACTCCTAAGTTCATGCTCATTCACATAGTAGCTGCCAATTCCTTATGAGCAAAATCCTAGATTCTGTTGTGGAAGAGCTCCAGTTACTTCATTAATGCACAAGCCAAGCTGGACTACAGACCAGTTTATGGCCCCACACTACACAACTTTTGTTGTGAACTGCAGTTTCTGTGTAGAAGTCAGTCTGTGATAAAACCAAAATAGTAAAGAAATGTTTAATGGTGTACAAGATGGTCCTTAGTTACATTCCTAACACAGCCTCCTTACATTATATACAAAGAGACCAAAACCAAACAAAAAAACAGAGGAAAAGAAAGAAAAAAAATTAAAAGAAGTGCCTGGATTGCCCCTCCCAGAGCACAAATGTTTTTTGAAGATGTGACTTATTCCTATCTTCCCTGAGAATATTTGGTCTCTTTCAAGGTAACAATCAGTAACATTTTGAGAAATAAATGTTATTCCCACCACACACAAGGTCATAATTAAAATAGAAAATTCATCATTCTAGTCTATTAATATTCACAGAACCAGAATTCAGTTCACAACATGTCTTCAAACCTTGGTCTGCAGAATGCTGAACCTAATTTGTTTGAGGTGCAATAGTTAAGTTCTTGCAGAATTGCTACAGATGCTTGAAGGCTAAACCAACAGAATTATAATTTACGGGGTTTAGCACATAACCACTAACTGATTGCTGCAGAAATTTGATAAGGCTCTTATCTTTCAAACAAACCACACTACAGGATGTGCAAATCACAAGCTGCTACCCTTTAAGTTTCCCCTTCTTCCAGGGGAAAGGCCAGAGTGCCTATGTTCAATATGGATGAGGGCAGTTCAAGATGCCATCCCCATTCCACATTCCAGCTGCAGCACATTCAACATGCAGGATGTTAAAAACAAAGGTGTGGGGTTTTATTTACGTTTATTTCCTCTGGCAGAAAGCAGAGAGCACCTCAGAGCAAACCCACCTCCTCCATTCCCAACACTCACCACCACCTCTCTTCAAGGTGACCTGTTGGAGCTCACACAAGGAGCACCCTAAGCCAGAATGGCTGGTTCCTATCATACTTCAAGTCTCTTCAATTCCTTTCCGTTCTGCCAAAAAATTCAAGTGCAAACTGTCCCCTGCCCAGAGCCACCCTCCCTTCCCCCAGATGCCCCTCTTCATGTCCTGCTGGGCACAGCTCAGGGTCTAAGCCATGGGACTGCACAGCATCTCTTGGATAGAGCTGCTCTGCACTGAAAGAGGGCACCCACTCCAATACACAAAATACTCCCCCTCAACTGACTCCTATTAGTTCACAACAAAGTACTGAATTTGTTTTACTCCTGCCTAAAATAAGCTTCTCTCCTATATCTTTAACAATATTTAGTACATTCACTGCTTTGTAACAGCATAATGGGCTAGAAACCATTTTCATAACTCTCAGTGCACTGGTCTTCATCTATTGCTACTGAAGATCAAATCAAACATCATGTCTATAATATTTCACATTCTCTGTTGTGACATAAGTGACTGAGCATGCAGAGCAAGAGATGCAATTCTAACATGATTGTGTCACTCTTTTCTAAGAGCCTATCTGCTATGATACATCCTACAGAAAACAGAGCTGTATTAAAAGGGACTGAATTTTGTTAGCCACCAAAACAAAATACTGAACAGAAATGTAATGATGCTCAAATAGAAATTAATCAAACTGATACTCTACACTCGCTCTAGTGACCTAAGAACAGAAAACCATTTCCCTTTAGCTGTCTATGGGAATTTAATTTACCTCTGTAGCTGCCTGCACTCAGAATGTTAATATTCTCCAATACACAAATTCTTCTTTCCCTTCTCCACCTGTTTACATAGGCCCTGCACTAGAAATGCTCCTATAGACCTCAGAGAGCATTAATCATGGCTACATTCCAGTAATGGATGCACCATGGCCTTCCCAATTGAACAGCAGACAGCAACCCTACCACAGCGCAGGCAAGTAGTAAGTAAGTACAAATATTTTACTTAATCAAAAGCCTGTCTGTGTGTCTATAAAGTACACACACAGAGCTCCTAAATAGTGTTGCCAGTAAGTGTTCCTTTTATTTGTGCTTTACATGACTAGTAGTTTTTCGCAATTAATATAATCCCCAGCCACCCATCAGGGGTGTTGTTACATTCCAGCTCGTGAGATGATTCCATCTGTGATCCAAAAGAAACCTGCTGTGCTGCTGGGCCTCTCTTCATGCACCTGAAAGCTCTGCATTACAAAAGCCTCTATCTCTTTGTTCTCTGTCTGAATTTCACCTTTCCCAGCCTTTTTCAATTTAGGGCTTCCTTTGCTCTACCTTTGTTTCAAGGAGATGAAGCTGACACACCAAGCCCACAATTCAGAGAGCGTGGGCCAGCTGACAGGGCAATCAAATGAGCACAGACCCGAGGACACAATACAGGACACGAACTCCAGATCAGTCACGAAACCATCCCAGTCTAGTGCCAAACCTCCTGAGTCCTCTCCTGCCAGGTGCAGTAGCCCAAGAGCAGTGGCACCGTGACAGTGTTATATTGCTCTCCACTCTGCAGCCAGCCTGGTGTCTGCCAGCTTGTACATCTTTGTCCAATACTCTGGTGCATGGTAAAAATACATATGCTATTTGCTTAAATTCCACAGCTTATGCTAAACGTTGGTTTGTCAGAGCATCTGGAAGACAAGTAGTAATGTGGCTGATACACAGGGGGAGTAATAAATTAGAAATAATAAATTATTTTATCCTCTTTCTAATACAAATCTCCCACTAATGCTGTAGAGTATTTCCTCCCACAACTCAGCACCATCTCTCTTCTCCTCACCACCCTGTCACTGCCCCTACATCTACTCTTATAAAAGTACTTTATCATGGTTTGCTTTAGAGTTTTTTTCCCCATGAAAAATCTCAGTGTAATGGAGCATTCCATCAAGAGGCCCACGGCACACAGCCAGGCCTCTGAAAGGGGGTTTGGTGATAGATAAAGGTAATTATAGTGTAACATTTGCCATACCACAGTTTAAGGCTATGTCAGCACTTTCCCCCGTTTAAGAGGCTTATATGTCTGAAAGCCTCTGGCCTGAAACTTGATAAATACATCCTGTGAAAAATAATCGGAGTTGTAGAGTCAATGAGATGCCTTGAATTGAAAAGCAGTCATGCCAAAAGTGGTCTTGAACTCATAGTGGATGGAAAGTTAGATATGAGTTGCAAAGAGATCTAAAAATAAATCACTTCATGCATGTTTTGAAGAACTGCCAGTAGACAAAACTTTTAGAATATATACTCTAAATTTCTTGGTAAAATCATAATTAAGAATGAAAAGTATGCCTTCTTCATACACTCAAACACATTCCAGACCTCAGCAATTGCTGATCAAAAGTTCTAGCAAGCGAACAAAGCACGTCCTTTCCCCAGGGCAGCGTTCCCAATTGCATGCTACTATGCATCCCCCAAGTATTTTAGGGAAACCACTGGGTCTGTACAACACTCATTTTTCCATTAATTCTCTGTACTTAAGCCCTGGAATCACAACTGCACCTTACAGACACCCCTTGGGGCCTGGCCACCCAGCTGGGTATAGGCCAGGGGAGCACAGACCTGGTCCCCTCTGGACATGTACACAGTGCTAACCCCAGCCAGCTCCTGCCCAGGAGTGCTCTAGACACATCAGCTGAGTGATGCACCTGAGCCAGGACTTCACTAGTGGATACCTCAGAAAGAAGGAGGAAAAAAAAAAAAAAAAAAAGGAGAAAAAGGAAAAAAAAAAAAAAAAGGGGGGAAAAGGGGGAAAAAAGGGGGGGAAAAGGGGGGAAAAACTGAAGGGAAAAAAGAAAAGGGAAAAAAATCCAACCCACACACAGTAAAAATAAACCACAGTTGCCACCATCTAAGGATAGCTCAGTTTGTGCCAACACAGTTCAATACAGTTTAATTACAAAATCAGAAATACTGAACTGGACTATCTGTGATTTGGCTGCACACTCCTGTAAACAGGCCCAAGTAGCTGAATTCAAGCATCCTGAACCAGAGCTGTGTCCAGGCTCCAACTCATTTGGCAAAGCAGCTTAGCCAGTGATTTGCCCCAGTTTCCATCGAAGCATGGGGCCTGTGATGGCTGGCACAGGTCAGGACATGGCTGTGAAATCAAAGTGCTACTTGAGCTGTAAAAGGACCCAACAGTGGCACACAGACGTTTTGGATCATGGCTTGCAAAGCTGTCACAAGGAGTTGCACTACACTTTTGAAGTCCCCAAATCCATTTGTTTTACCATCAAGCCTCTATCCATTCTACAGCATCTTCTGGAGCAGGACAGAAAACAGCAGTCGTGACAGGTTCCCCTCCCCAGGCTGTAATTTCTTCATTGTCTCTTTTACAATAACAGCATGAAATGTCATCAGTTGTGTATTCAATGCGAATAAGAAAGAAATTTCATGTAGTCATAAAACACTGCCTATAGCTGCAATCTGTCCTCATTAGATATGAAACAGAATCTCTCCTTTTCACAGGAGTCTCTTATACATTGGGAAAAATACCACTCAAGTCACTAAAAAAACACTTCTGTGGATTTTTAAAAACTAAAGAAGAAAACCAGTATTCAGCAATTCTTCTGAAAAATCACCTCAAACAGCAGGAACAGTTCCACCTCACAACCAAACTCATCAAACAACACACAAAAAAAAAAACTAAAACCACCACTCTGATAATCCCATCACCACTTCAGAGCCAGGCTTTAAAGGAGCAGAGATGTGCCTGATATTTAGCAGACACTGTAAAAATGCAACCTGGCATCAGCTGTGTTAATAAAAATGATGTCAATGGGTAGAACTGCCTCCTTAGTGGAAATCTGCAGCATACAGACAGAGCAGATAACTCTACATTATTCCTCTTAGAGTAAACTTTTGGGGAACGGTGACTTTAAATTAGGTATGGTTCCAGGTGGGCAGGCAAAGGAAAGGATAAATGCTCCTCCTACCTCCAGTTCAGAGCTGATAAAAATCCAAGCAAAGCCAACACAGATGTTGGGACCTTCGGCTAATCAAAGTGATCCTGGAGGGGTTTTATGTGCTGCCAAGAGTCTCCCTGCTATTCACACCCACATGAGGGAGAATTGCTTCCTCGAGAGGCTTTGGGAGAAGGAGGGCAGTATACACATTAAATTCTACCTGACTTGAGTCACAGAGATTGTGAAGCAAAAGCCACAGCAGCAATGATCTGTAAGGCTTCTGGAGGAACACGAAACTTATCCAGCTCTGCACATTTAGGGGGGATGAACCAAGAGAACATGGGAATGTCTCAGAAGAACTTTTTGATATGAGTGGTTGAAAAATGAAACACAAACTCATTTTGGTCATTGTCATTTGCAATCACAGAGCAAGAAAAGGATAAAAATTCAAGGTAGAAAAGAGCCAACTGTTTCTTTATGAAGAAATATAGACATAATTTTTTCTTATCTCCACATTCCATGGAGAGCCTATGAACAAGGTGATCTTATTAACTCACTGCATACATGAGAATTATATTGGAGAGAAAGGTGACGCCAAGTATGCATGTGTCAAACAGGAGGAAAAAATTTGAGGAAAATCTCACATAGACTGGAAACAAGGACAATGTACAAAGAAAACAACAGTGAAAAGAGGAATACACTAATCAAGCTTAAATATGAAACAAAAATGACAGAAAGTTTATTTTAAGTGAAATTATATGACAGTACTAAGAATCAAGTTACTATTCGATTCCTTTTCCACTTTCTGTTTAAGATAGTCCACAAGTGGCTCCAATGAGACTGTAGGATGTAAAAGGCACCTGTTGATGAAGGGTCGTTTATTTCACTCTTACAGAGTAAAAAGAAGACAGAACTCAATAGTTAAAGAAGGTCCAATTAAAATTCACAGAGCTATTGATCTTAGCCCTGCCCCGGTGAACCCTCTTTCTGCTTCTAGCTCATAAACAAGATGACACAGAAAAGAACTATCGATTTTCATATGATATCTTTTGGAGACATTTTCTTAGAATCTTAAAATTGCATTGAGTGTTCATAAAACAAATAGACTTAATGTGGTCATGTCTGGCAGATGGCACAACCCATTTGTCAAGTGTTTTAGATGGGGAGATAAACCACACAGATGGGTTCTACTTAACACAAACTCAAGCTTTCCACCTGGAAACCAACACACATCATCATTCTGTATCCACTTGTCTCATAGGTGACGGAGCAGTACCTTTGTTCTCCAAAAAAGCACAGGCTGATTGAAACACCTCCAGCTGACAGTTCTTGCAACCCTTACGAGGCTGAAACTCTGAACACCTCCAGTGGCCGCAGAGAAATGCTCCCCAGAGATTGGAGCCTCTGCCCATGGGGTCCTGCAAGGCTGCTGGGGTAACTCCTCACCTTCTTGATCACCCCCAGCTATCAACAGTGACCAACTGGGCCCCAACCTGCAACACTTTTAGGCAGTAAATTATGAAATAACTGAGCTGAAGTTTAACATTTGAGTAGAAAAAAAAAAGCTGTTAAAACACAAGCACCAGAGAAAATGGGAATGTCACAGTGCCTCTGCTAAACAGCTTAGACAACAGCTGACTGTGCCCAGAGAGTTCTGGATGAGGTCAAAGCACAGCCCATTTCCCTGACATCATCTCCCAACAACTTTCAGGTCACAGTGCCCACAGTGGTAATATTAGAAATTATACTTGTCAGTGTTAGAAGAGGTAGGAATACTCTTGCCTCCCTCCTTAGCCCACCAGCCTTTTTTGTCAGGTGGGGTCACAACAATACACTGACGTGCCATTCTTAAACTATACCTACAGGAGAGAAGCACACCTGTGTGATAAACAAGCACTCACCTGAGAAGGGGCAGGAGCTGAGGTTGTTCAGATGGGAGGCACTAAAACTGCTGCTTTTAATACTGGCCTCTCAGTCAAGAAATTCATTACATAAATCAGGCAGCCAAAAAACAATAATTGTGCAAAAATTGTTGGCTTTCTTATCTACTTACAACCTGATGCAAAACTGATCACGCCCAGAACTCAGATACAGGAGTAGCTCAATACACAAGCATATCTAAACGAGGATATGTAATAAATTCAAATATTATGTACCTTTCATTGGACTAAATCTTGAGTATGGGACAACATACTGGTAATATTAAGCCTAGGAGAGCAGTAAAGACCATTCAGGGTATATAACTAACATTCTACTTGCAGGAATAAAAAGTCGAAAAATAGTTCAAGGAATCCTTTTATCTGTTAATTGCTTTGTTCTTGTAAAATGGGAAAAAACCCACACAAGCAATGGCAGAATACTTTGACAGAATTATTTTGTGATTTCTTGTTTTTAAGCAGAGATCACTTCAAAACATTCATTTGCTTCAGGGATTTGTTTAAGTTGAGCAGGTTCATAAATAGTTTCTTTTCAAGACAGAGACCAAGTTGGGGGCTCTTTCAATCCCCCTTTCATAGTCATCTTGCTCCCTATATTATAAATAACCACAGAACTTGCCTATAAACAAGTAAGAAAGACCCCTAAACCTTTGCTTTCTGCTGTACTAGTGATTTCCCTAGAAGGCAGTACATAGCCTGACTCCTACCACCAAAATTCAGTTAGAAGGGATGTCCTTACTGACAGGTTTTTATCTAGCCTTGAGCCCACACCCTCCCAGGCACACTGTCCTTGGGCTGTCTTACTGCCAGGAAGTTCCCAACCCGTACCTTGCAACTTTCTTGCCAAAGTATGACTTTTTGTTTGAGCCAGTACAGATAAGTGGAAGAACACATGAGACCATTTTGTTTTCAGAATCCATTTTGGGCATTTTCTCCGCCATCCAAACATTCTACCACCTTCAAGCTTCATTTCCGGACAGTTTCTCAGCCACACTCACAACTCATCTGTTCTACCACCCTATTAACTTGCCAGGTGGGGCATTTTACTGCTCTTCAGGTAAGACTATATCTAGCTGTAGTTATTTCATGAGCATTTCCATTGCTGGTTCTGGGGAATCTTTTATGGGATATCCAAAGCTTTACTAAAATTACTGCCGCTGTTTCTCCCATTAAAAAAAGTCCTATTTTTCTCCTTAGAAGGAAGCCAAGTGTGTTTACCAAGAACAAATTGTGTCAGTGTGGGCTACCACTTCCTCGTCTTATCAGTGCTGACAACAAGATTAATTCTTAAGTTCTTTGGTTTCATTTATATTCATAGTTAGATTTGATATAATACACTTGTATTTGATCCCCTCTTCGGTAGTGCTGGGACACTTCCCAGCAGGAAGGTTTGCTTTGCAGATTATGTGGGAGCACAGATGGTCAGCAAATTTTCTGCTGTCCTGTTTCTGTTTAACACTGGTTACAGCTCTTACAGCTGCTGCAAGCAGCTGTAACACTGATATTCACAGATCATCTCACTTTCACACCGTGCAACATTATTAAAGGACTTTGCCATTTCGGTGAGTGTTGTTCATAATCAACCCTTACCCATCACTTCCACATCTGAAGTGGAAGATCTTCCCTCTCACGGTTTGTGCCCAAACAGGAAAGAATCACAGCACAGACTGCAAGGATTCAGCTCCAGATGCAAGAAGTGTATTTTTCTATCTTTAATATTTCTCTAACAAAACATTTGATATGGAATTCAGCACTTGATTCTCTTTCAAATACAGATTTCTCTGGCCATTCCTCCTTAAAGCAGAGAAACAGAGTACTGTTAAGCTCCTCTGAATATACCAAAGTGAAGATTTCAGAAATATAAAGCAAATAGCTATAACATCTCTACAGGGCTAGCACCTGCTGCATTTAGAAATAAACTAGGTATTAAAACTTATACATGCAGGAAGAGTCAGCAAAGACTGATAAGGTACACGTCTGATTTTAAGAACCAGAACAACAGCCTCATGCAGTACGATGGCACAGCTCAGCTGGCATCCATGCTACTCTACATTCCAACTGAAATGCAGTGAAATGCAACGGCCCGATACAAATGCAGAAAATAATAGTATTAGCAATGCTCAGATATAGGCAAGGCTTATCCTTTCTACTCTCTTAGATACACATCTCACCTTCTTTAATCATTGTCTCAAGATAAGCACAAAATTGTGTCACATTCCTCATTACCACTATGCAGCTCGAAAGAGAAAAAAATGAGGATGGCATGGAGTACAACCTGCATGAACTTCTTACGCCTCACTGCATGATCCAGACTTGTCAGATGTGAAAGACCACTGCCACCATCTGGTGCCTTCCAAGCCTTGAATCTTTCTTTCTAATCAAAAAGGAATTCACCCTTTATCTAATTCAATACATAAAAGAGAGAAGTGGAAGAGAGGCAGTTCTGAACAACAGATAAGGAGGCTTAAAAAGCTCTTTCAGCGCAGCTGTTGCAAAAGGAGGCCAACATTTTGATGGAGCAAAACACAAATATTGGAGGTGGAGAAAGATTAAGAAAATAAAATAAGCAAGCAAGGTCTTGTCAAAGAAAAAAGGCTAAGATTTAATAAAACTAAGACCATGATTCAAATCATATCCATAAACACATAAGGAGTTATGAACTTTTAAAAATATTTTTCCAAGCATTGCTCACAAGAGGGGAATCACCCAAACAAAGCAATAGCTATTTTTACAAGCTTCACACATGAGAAAAAAACCAATCAAAATTCAAAAGTTCATATTTTCCTTCAGTTATTACTCTCAGAAAACAAAATCAGTTCCTCATACAATACTCAATTTAAGAATTTTTCCTAAGATAAGCATCTTGCTTTTAAAATACTTTTAAATGTCTTTCATCCGATTTTACATTGTATTTGGGGATGTTTGGGAAGCCTCTGAGATAATCCCACCCATACCATTCTTGAGGTCAGGGAGCATAACAGCAGCTATTAGTATTTCCTCTCCCTTCTTTGAGTGGATCCCTGAAGTGGGAGCTACCTAATTTCTGTGCTTTGCTGGGTTCAGATGAGCCTCCTCCACCCCACTGGTGGCCAGAGCAATCACAGCCCTGCTCGAGGTGCAGAACCCACTGCTGAAATCCCTCCCCTGCCCACTTCTGGACACCAAGGTGCTGAGACATCCCTGTGACCTGGCTGTGCTCAGGGGGAAGGAGCACTTTGTGACAGGTGGGAAAGGAAAGAGCAGAGACAAGAGTTGAACAGGCAGCACCACAGCACTGAGTGCGGGCAGCCAGGGCAGGATGTGCAGCATCCAGAACCGAGGGAAGCACGGGGGGCAGGCAGGTCCTGGCCTCTGCTTGATCCAGGTCTGACACCGTGCCCCACTCTGACACGAAATGCTTCTTAATCGAGTGCTGGCCTGGCTTGTAGCATGTGGGTGTAACAAAACGCCAGCACTAAAAACAAAGGCATGAGGTGACACCGTCAGTGACAGCGGTGCACAGGGCACACATCATGTGCCCAGGAGTGGCTCTGCACAGCCCCACACTCCCTTCAGGCACAGCTCACACGGCCTCACCAGCCCCCTGCACAGCCACACCAGGGCACTTCAGGCTGCTTTCACCCAGCTCCCAGCCTGGACATGCTGCTTGGAAACACGCAGAGATGTCCCTATTCCCTCTTACACAGACCCCACATTTCCATCTCCAAAGTGCCCTTTCCCCTCTCCAGCCTTCCATGGCTCACCCTGCCAAAACAGCTGTAAGGGTACAGCAAATACCTGGAGTTTTGCTCAGCTAACAACAGAAATACACTCTAATTCTTTGCAAGTGGGTAATGGAAGCTGTGAATCTGAATATTAAGCATGGATAATGTTAGCAGGCAGCTCAAAACTGAGAACAGGCATATGCACAGTCGATTATATTCGGCTCTGGTTAATCGAAATCCAGGCACCTTAACATTCAAAGCACAGACACATTCACTTTTCCATCTTCCTTGAAGTGATAACTGCACAAGCTGCAGCTTCAGAGCCCCCAGCAGGACACACAACTCGTGCTGTAGCAAAAGGCCTGCAGCTTCCAGAGAAGCACCCCCTGCCCAATTAAGCAGCAGTTCGTTTGCAAAGCCATTAATCCACAGGACCTCCTTACGGTGGAGGATTTTGTCATCCTGACTCAACTCTTCAGATTCCCTCCCGGAGGCAGCCTGAAACATTCTATCACAAAGCTATAAGGATGAATTATTGGGTGGACGTTGCCAATACAGCTTTACATTAATTATTCATAATCGTGGCAAAATATTTCCCATATGCATAACTTAGTAAATTACTAATTTAGGTGCACGTTAATCTGAAGATGATGATTCACACAGCAGCCTGCATGATGTAGCACTTAATCATTCCTTGAAAGTTAAGGCACCTGTCCCAGGAAGCTCACAAGAGCAATATCTAAACTGCAACAAGTTCATAGCTAAGTAACACAATAAACCTATATTCATATCAGAACAGTTGGATCCATCTTTGTCATCTCTGCCCAGCAGCATCATTTAATTCCTTTCCACTGCTCACTTTTCATTGGGCAGCTTCATTAAAAGAGTGGTTTATGTAAGCGGCTTTTTTAAAACATTAACTTCTAAAAAGCCTAAAGCTGGATAATGATAAATGGAGATTCACACATATCATACACACTGAAATTCCTATGCCAGAGTAACAGAGTGGTATTTATTAATATGCAGATTTGAAAGGTAGAAATAAGCAGTATTTATTTACATCATTTGTTAGAAGGTATTTGTATTCTCAAAAATACCTGGTGAAAATCTAAACTACTGCTCAAGGAAATGGAAACATTCTGGGTCTACCAAAGTAAGATCTGAAGCCCAAAGCAGTAACCTGTGAATATTTTCCCTCCCAATGCCATGTAAGTGTTTTGTTGTATATTAGCTCCTAGGAAAGTTTGCTCTATAAGACAGCAGCAAAAGGCAAAAAATCCCAAGGCTTTACTACACAAGATATATTTTAGAAAAATCTGATTTTCTTTTCCCCAAAACTAGAAAACACCATTTTTTATGCATGATGTTCGTGTTTTTGCTATTTTAGAGGCAGGGTTAAACAAGTCATAGGTCTGTAACACTATAGACCTACTTCACAATTTTCATGAGAATATAATAAACAAGATTTTTACAGTCTGAAAAATCGTTCACTGGAACAACCTCCCCAAGGAGGCAGCAGAGACGCCACCAGTGGCAGTTTTTAAGACATGACTGGACAAAGGGCTAGATAATCTCACCTAGGCTCCCTTCCTACAAAAGTGGGGGCAGATGACCTCCAATGTTCCTTCACACTTGGGCTTTCCTATGAAGATTCTACGACTTCTGGCCCAGTGTCCACAGCACAATCCAAGAGCCAAAAGCTATTATTTTTTTAAAAAAGCTTATCACAAGCACACTTTCCCTGCTCTCTGGCTAAGTCCTTCACGCAGGAACTCCAGCACATTATTCCTTGTCTCTAGACATGAGGAGGGGAGCAGATCATTACATGGAGCTCCACAGATCTCTCTTGCATCTGACAGCTGATGTCTTCTCCAAACCTTCCTGTTTAGTTTCATATCTGCAAACCTATGCATACATAGTTCTTCCAAGATCATATTTCATGTACCTCTCACCACTTTTTCCTCCAGGCGACTTTTGCCTGGCTTCGAAACTGCTGTTAGACCAGAGCTCGAACTAGCTGCAATGCTCCAGGCTGCACCTGGAGGCATGACAAGCAGAGTGGGCAGATGACTCCCCCTTTCTTGCAGAAATATAAATCTCCTTCATACATCTTAGCAACCTTAATATTTTTCACAAAAGCTTGACCTTTCTGGCCTTGGGATTCAGGTGAACAGAGCACAGTATTCCCAGCATTCCCTTCTGATGGGGTATTCTGTATCCTGTGTCTGTGTGGATGCTGTTCTTACACCTGTCCCTGTCCAGCTGCTCAATCTGCTGTACCAGTACAATTGGATGCTTTGGCAGGGGGGATGTTCATTTGGAAATCTGTTCCTTCCAAGTCTGGTATTGTGCCAATTTGTTAAGTATACTCTCCGCTCCTTCCTTCGATTCATTCACAAGTAAAACCCATACTTGAGCGGTACCAGGCCCAGGCCAGCCTGATGAGGAATGCCCGTCCCCTCTCACAGCTGGCCACTTACAACTATTCCCTAAATGCAGTTTCCAGCCACACACACACCACCAGTAGCTGTTCTCACGGACAAAGTCCCCTCACAAAACCTAACTACAGCAGGGAGTCTCCCATTTGTCTTCCTGTAGCAGCCAGAGCTGCCTCTGTCACCGCCGGCTCCGGGCCGTGCCAGCAGCCCGCAGTGCAGCTTACCTGAGCAAAGGAAGGGCTGCAGGAAGTGCAGCAGCCTGGTAAGAGCACACACCGACTCCGCCAGGCACAACACTTTTACAGCTGCAGTAATTGATTGCCTTCGCAACAATCACACTCCGCCAGCTTCATTTTTCAGGGAAAAAACATCAGATTGGAACAGATGGGGGCAGATCAAAACAGATTGCGCAGAACAGCCACAGTCTAATGGTGAATTGGGAATACTGAGCAAATATAAGAAGCCCATGTGCTTCATGTCTGAATTGGAAACAGAGCTCTTTCATTGCAGCTTTCAAGTGCTGGTGTAAACCCTCTTCTATCTGTTCTGACAGCTAATGGCAGACTATCACATTCTCAGTAGCTTTACTTGGGGCTCAAAGCTGCAGTTGTGACCAGGACCACAGATCTGCATAAGGATGGGCACAGACTTCTCTTGCTCACAGAAAGTAAGGAGATGCAAGTGCAGGGGGTGTCCTCAAACCACAGCTACTCCAGCAACCCACAGCTCCTCCCTCACAGGGGTCACCAACACTGCATCCACAAAATCAACCGCGCTCAGTACTGTCATTCCATCCACAACCATCTTTTGATGAACATGGAATCAATCTTCCACTTGGGAGATGATGATACAGAAAGCACTTCTGGGAAAGAAAAAGTAAACATTTTTCATGAAGCATTCTACACAGATGAAAATTTTTTCTGGTAGAGTGAGGCAAAACAGGAATCCAGATAAAAACTTAAGAAGCCTGTCCATTTAGAATCAGTTCATTTCTGTTCTTTCCTCTGCAAAATTGTTAGATGCCGGCTCTACCCCCTTCGCCTCGTATTTCTAAGGAGTGATGAAAATTTCCATCTTAAATCTTCATTCTTGGTTTAATTATATTGGTGGAGTACTGCAGTGAAATGAGTATCCATCAAATTGTCCTGTATTTTCACTCTGAGTGATCCTACTAAGGGTTGGGGCAGGGCAGGTTACACTCATAGCACTGACTTTTTCTTTAGTGATTAAATCTAATCAATCAATACTTTACATGGCAGGCAAAACGTATTCACCCAATTCTGTACAGCTAAAAAAAATTAACAGCTCTTTGCCAAAAAACTGTATTAGCTATAGCATTTGGACCCACTTTTTTTAGAAAGGAGTGCACCAAGGAACTGCAATTTCATCACCAGAAACACAAAAAGAAAAAAACTTCCAGAAATCCATATAGGGAAAGAAACAAATTACAACAGCAGGCTATTACTGAATGCACCAAGCAGAAATAATTAACACTTGTTTCTATTTGTGAATAATGCATAGCTATAATAAGAGCTTTGCTTTCAAGCAATCACTATGCCATATAGCCAGGAGATACAGCCAGAAAGTAAAGCACACAACAGAAGCTGTGTTCTCCTCCTGCTCTTCCCAACAGGACTGATCCAAGCACTGAGGAAAACACAGACCTAGGGGGGAAGGACAGCCTCCCCTCAGTCCTTCCCATAGGTTTTTTATATAGCTTTCTTCAAGCCAGTGCACAAAAATCCCACAAGTAGTATTTCATTATGAAAAGGAAGCTTCTGCTCATTGGAAATTTATTTTTATTGTTCTACTGACTGGGTTTTTTGGTGCTTTTTCTTGCCTTATGAGTGCCTCTGCCAAGTATGCAATACAGCTGTCTACTGACTGGGTTTTTTGGTGCTTTTTCTTACATTATGAATTCTTCTGCCCAGTATGCAATACAGCTTGCTAATGGAAAACTTGAGGATAAACCAAGCTCTGCTAAACTGGTTTTCCTCACACTGTTGCTGCTTCTATATGGATGCTGACTGCCTAGTCAGAGAGGAATTTTCAAGCACCATATTGTAGCCAGAGCCTGTGAGAAAGTAAACTTTCCTGTGCATTGAGCCGAGAAGAATGCTAAACAACTTTGCACCTGATATTTTGTTTGTAAGATGTCTGGAAATGGGTGTGGTTTGTAATTAGCCAGTGGTGTGAGAGGGTGTCAATCTAATAATCAATCATGTGGCATCTGTGCGAAGCCATCCATAAAAAGGTGTGTGTGTCTAATAAAAGAGCCTTTTGAGCCTTTTACCTTCTGATTCTTTGGGGTCTGCATGTCGTTTCCCGACTGTCCCTAATACAACAGCGACACTTCTATTCCAGTTTCTCCATCCATGCTTCCAGTCACCACAATCACCTAGCAGGAACTCAGAGGAATATTCAATGTCATATGGGAACAGTGACCCTCACAGAAGGCCAGATGGCAATCCTTGGTTTATTTCTACTTTAACTATTTATTCAGGCCTGGAGCCCCCGGTGGTGTAGTGGTTAAGCACACGGCACAGTAATTGCCGGGACCCGGGTTCGAATCCCGGTCGGATGCTCCCCGGGCAGGCAGAGCTCGTTAGCCCTGCAAGGGGGCAATCTGCCTACGTCCTGAGGAGGACCTCAGCTGCCACTGTCCAGAATCGCTTTGGCCCAGCAGATTGAACCTCGGGATTAAAGGGCGGGCTCAGATCTGCGCGCCCTGTGTCTCACCTAAAAAATCCAGTGCGCAGGCTGGGAGGTCTGAAAGGAAAAAGAGACCTTCCCCGGATCTTCGTACGCGAAGGCTGGCCAGCAAAAAAAAAATTTATTTGGGCCTACTCAATTCAAACGAGAAGTCGGCCAGGCTACTAAGCCTGGATACTCCTGGTGCTCTGACACGTTATTTGTGTCCCCACCAGAAGCAGTGAAAATGGCCATGCTAAATTGAAGGTAGCAATTACCTACAAACCCACCTACCCAAAACCTACAGGTGCTGCCACCTTTCAGAGGCTGCAGGGATGAAGACCTCCCAGGCCCATGACTGATGCAGCCTCACCCCTGAAACAGGGATTTTTCTTCTTCTATCAAAGTCCCATACCAGATAAAAAGGAGTTGGACTTGCAGTTTTCAGTTTTTCTTGTTGTTTATTCAAGTTCTTATCTCAAATTAAGAGTGCTGCCCTGCACCTGGGCTTTGCGTTCTAAATTTCCAGCTGCAAGACCTCAAAACTGAGAATGCAGAGCTGTTTTAAAGACTTTTCACCCAGTTAACTGTTAAAACTATATTATATTTATAATTCTGTACCAATAACCATCACCTGTTTTTAACACATTTCCCCTACCTCAAATCTATTCTATCAATGTCTCTGTGCCACTGTCACAGCAGAAAATGGAGTAAAAGAAGAACCCTGAACATCGCCCAACAACCTCCATCTTGCTTCCCTTTTACTTCCATACTACAAAACCCAAAACTACACATTTTCACCCTGTGATAAACTAAACTATAATCTATCTTATTATTTAATGCTCTTGATTCATCCATAAGTGTTGAAAGATTTTCCCATGGACAGAAATCAAAGACTGTGTCCTCTTGGGCTCCCAGCGAGGGTCCCAAACCCCCCAGGGCAATTTGAGGGGTTTTCCAAATATCTTGGACTCCAACACATGACAACGCTTCCAGGCAAGCTCTAGCACCACCTTCCCTTCCCACCACCTTCCCTTGCCACCACAGGCACAGAAGATAGGCTAGGATGCATCTCTGCTATGGGCAAGCGTCTCCAGAGGGTTTCCAGCACCAGAAAACCATCGGGTTGGCTTCCAGGATCATTCATCTCAAAAGCGGCCCAGAATCCCCTTTTCCAGCAGGGACTAAACAGACAGCTGCACGAGCATCCCACAGGCACAGTGTGGACGGAGCCAGAGCCACCCCTGCTCCCTGGGCACGGGAGCTGAGAAGGCTCCACAGCACTGCTGCTGCTGCTCCAGCACAGCTGCAGAGGTTGTGCTCACACAGCACAACTGTGACTTGTGCACAAGCACTGCCTATCCCTCAGCTAGTTTTCTCTTTGAAAAATAGAACTTTTGTATAAGAAGGTAAAAGAAAACCGTCAAAATTTGTTTTGCTTCCAGAGCACACTATTAAAAAAACAAAAAAGTACAGCAATATCTCAAACCAAATGTTTGAATCCAAACATCTTCAAAGAGCAAGGCTAACAGCGCTTCTTTCATTCTTTTTTATTTAAATTGAACAAAATGGTTTGCTGCATACATGCTGTTCACTTCAAAAGACCATTCTTAATCCATTAATAAATAGCAGCTTAGAAGGAATCATACAAAAGTAAATTTTTAATGCATTAGCCAAAACAGCAGCCAAGCAGATGGGCAGGACTGAATTAACTGTGTGAATCATTCTCACAGGTATCTTGGCAAAGTGGGAAAATTAACAGCAGGAAAGTACTATTAGAAAGTTTTTTAGGGTTTTTTGTTTTCAATTAATGAAATAGGTTTCATTGCACTCCGGGTTAGGTGGTATAAAACACAAATCTCTTTTTTTAAACACAATGCAGCAATAAAAATCAAACAGTATTTGTATCTATCAATTATATCCAAAGAGTAATGATGACGTGAAAATGATAACAAAAAGAAAAGAGAAAAACCCAATCTTGTCACATAATTTCTCCCTGGTTTCAGTGACTACTTCTGGCAGATTTGAACTAGACTACTTTGAGTATCACGCCTTGCAATAACCTGAAAAAAAATATCTGTATGAAGACTGGCTTAGCAGGTTCATAAACTGATAATTAAATAGAAAAAGCCGTTTCCACTTTTGGTAAAACTGTTCCTGACTCATCCTTGGCTCTGAGAGCTTTTTGCATTGTTTTTTATTCAAACACCCATGTGAGAGAGAGCTGAAATCTGAGTTGAAAAGGAAAGTTCCCTCCAATAAAAAGGATGAAGATCTCCTTGTCTGCAAGAAAACTTTATCCTTCTCCACACCTTAGCATGTTTATTTCCAAGCAACTCATTAGCTTTGCTGCACAGACCAACATCTGCCCTCATCACCCACTCCCACACAGCCCCAGCAATCCACTGACAGCTCTCAAACCCCAGCCACACTCTGGAGGGTAATTGGAACAGTGTTGGAAGGACTCCTTTCAACCCCTTTTGGAGATATCAGCTTTCCAGGAGATCACCACTGTGGCAGGACAGGTCTACCCCCTCTCTACCACAGATTGTTGGTGCACGTGGAAGAGATAACTCAGGCAGGTCACAGGCCCAGCATGAGATCTCTGGCACCAAAAAGGCTCAGGTCCCCAGCTAAGAATCAACATCTTAGTCTGGAAAGCAAAGGTGGGAAGAGATGAAAGAAATATTTTTAACCAAAAGACACAATTCCTATGTCTATAAAAGCCCACACAATTATCACAGAGGCAGAAGTCTCTTACACCCTCCTTGAGAACGTGTGAGATTTCTCCCCAAAGCTGGATGCAGCTTTGAGGTCCTTTTCCCTGGGAATTGAGAGAGAAGATTTTTCAGTGTGTACTCCATCAAGATTGGATGGTAAGAAACATTGAGTCCGAAGTTATACCATTTCTTAGTTGTAGGTTTAATGGTACCTTTAACTCCGCACGTATGATACCAGCATCCCTTTTTGTCTTATCCCTGTGTAGTAATAGTCTGTTTTAAGTCTTATGTCTGCTAGTTTTTTGTCTATTAATAAATAATTCATTTTATAATAGACCAAATCAGCTGTTATTAAAGAACTTGCAAAAAAGAGCAGATCCTTGGGGTGCTGGCTACCTCAATACAGCTACTGCCTGCTTCCAGAGGCCTGGGAAAAAGACAGGAACTGATTTAAACCTACACTATCCATGCATAACAACCACCGAGTCCTTATCCTGAAGGAAAAGAGTTCGAGCTGTGACCTCTCATCCTCAGAATTTTAAGAGCTATGGTGACCTTCAGCAATTTTGGTGTTTATCACAAGACAAATACAATTCCATTAGCCTTGTTTCTGTTATGGAAGTAGTACACATCTGAAATACCTTATCCCACATGTCACACTCCAATTTAAGGCCAAAAATAAGTCACCCTAGCTAGGATCATAATCCAATGAACACCACTGTACATACTCAAACAGCTGCATCCATCAGTTCACCTCTCACTTTTGGTCGAAAAAACAAACAAAAAAAAAAGCTTGTGAGTTTGAAGAGAAAACCAAGAAAATGAATATGTCAGAGCTCAGCTCAGCCTCCTCCTGAGTCGTGTACAGATCCAGCCTCTGAGAATAAGCATACTGTGGATTTAGGAAAGCAGAAAGGTGGAGTGGATGATCAGAGCTCCTTCTGTGGAAGGAACAATTACACAGGTTAAGGCTCTCCTTTGCAAGACTTGGGACTACACAGTGCTGTAACCAGGCTCTGCCAACTCAGCAGTGAGACAGGAAGATAAATAAGGAATGACCATTAACCATCTCACATTAGCTGTAAGAAACGGGACAGCAAATGGAGTTATCTGATACAAAGTCATACCAAGGAAATACAAAGACTTCACAAAAGTGACTGGGCTGGGGAACTCGCCCTGGTGGCTGCAATGAGGACATTTAAATGGGGCCAGTAAGCAACCAGTTACACAAATAGATTTTTCAAAATTTCATTTGTCCCTAACTGCAAAGGTGCCACCACCTCTCCCTGAAGCTATGTCTGCTCAATTTCAGGAGACAGTTTTCTGAAATATCATTCCTACTAATTCTCTCTGCTTCCTCAGGCACCTGCTACCAGCCACTGCCAGACAGAGCCACTCTTACATCTTGGGACAGGTGTTAAAATAGTCTATACCTTAAAATAAAATGTAATCAAACCTGAAGTGAGTGCTGATGCAGTAGCACTGATGCCCAGGAGCCTTGTGATCCACACACAAGACAGATTCCTCCTTTGTGTTAGGGTGTTCCCTTTTCATGCAAAAATTAGGATTTAGGTTTTTTCTTTCCACAGTACCAAGACTTCCCTTTTCCTTAGAGCCTTGAGATACAAAAATGTTTTTTATTTGCAGCAGAGGAGTTTAGTTTGGGTTTGAATCAAGGGTTAAAAGAATTAAAAGTTGATATTGAAGCTAGCAAGGTAGAAGCAAGAAACTAGGGTTTAATTATTAGCATATAGGAATAGTCGAAGCAGTTGGAGCAAAGACAATGTATCATGTATTTGACTCAGTTATGTTTTCAGAAGTGACAGGGAGGACATTTAGCATTGTAAAAGGGCAGGAACCGAAGAACACACCTGGCCTCCAAGATAGCTGGGGCCAGGAGACGAGGCCTGGATCATGACCAAAGGGTCAAGAAGACCTGGCAATGGGACAAAGTAAAGAGGAAGACATCTGACTTCATCTTCAAGTGACCACTGACCCAAATTAAAGGAAGAACTGCGCAACCGTAATGAACATTCAGCTCATTTTAATACAGAGCGGGGATAGGTGATGCATATGTATAGGCATCTCAGGTGACTTAGATGAATATGTAAGATCTTTGTGAATAAAAGGAAAGACAATGCTTTAGAAATTCGCACATGCTTTTTGGAGGGTGACCTCGCATGTGTCCAGCATTGCAAAATAAACATATCACTTTTCAACTTCAAAAAGTTGAAAGGTTTCTTTGTCCATAGCACCTTTAGTGCATCAGGTTACACCCAAAGGTGTGAGGATCTAGGTATGTCTTTCCCTAGGAAAGGGTCACAGCGAGGTGGGATGGCTCAGTGGCAGCTGCCCCACACCACCCTGGGCTAGCAGGGGAAACCACAACCACCCCACAAGCAGCTTCAACTGACTCAGCCAATTCCACAGCAGAGAAGCCAAGACAGTCCAGCTGCCAGGGTCAGCACAAAGGCAGGATGAGGAGCACTCCCGCCCTGCATGGGGGACAACACTATTTGACACTGCTAAAGAAAATACATCTTGACACCAAAAATCCATCCTCTACACCCCTGGGAAAAGATTGCACCGAAGTTGTGTCCTATTTCACTAGAAAAAAAGCAGTAACTTCCACCTTAATTTTTAAGGATTTTCACTTTAGAAGTGGAACAGGAACCTTCCCCTTCTAATTTAACGTGTTAATTGATTTGATTAACCAAGTTGGGCTTTTCCTTTTCCTTCGAGCAGACATGCAGTGCCCATCACATAGCTGTGGTGAACACCCATCTCCCTTCAGGCAAAGCCTTCGCTGTGCTCTTGCTTCCCTCCCGCTGGGCCTCAGGACCTCGCTGGGGCACAGCTGTCACCTCCATGGTGCTGCCAGAAAACCCTTCTGCCACTCTGCACGACAATGCTCAGGCTGCTCCAGACAGGTAACTCCATCTAAGAGATTTCCTTCTTCAATAATTAAAACGTTAATCTAGCCAAAATCTTACAATACATACAAAAGCTGTTTGACTGTCACTGCTTCTATTTATTACTCCTCCAACCCAATAAGCAAAGGACTTGCCCTCTTTTCTTTGTGATCATTATTTGAACTGTATAGTTTCAATATAACTTGAATATAATTTAAATTCTGCTTAGCTGATTTTTATTCTATTATCTCTTGTTCTCTGGGCAAGTATATATTTGATCTTGAGAGTAAAATTGTTATAATTAAATCTGTGGTTTTAAAGGTAATATAAATTAGAGGGTAGAGCTGAAGCAATACATAACAGCTTGCATAGCATTATATAGATAGAATAATAACTCACTTGTCTGAGCAGCACACCATGACAGATTAGTTGTTACCCAAAAAAGTTTTGCTATTCAGATTTTAGAACCCATTGACTACATGGTGTTTAAATACATTACAAAAGTCTCTACAGAAATACAAGTTTATAATAAAGATGCAATTGGAAATGTCAGCCATTCAACTCAAACTGAAGTTTTGAGTACTCACCTCCCAGCCTAAATCCCCAAAATGATGGCCAAGGTGCTGCCTAAGGCAAAGACAATCCTTTAGCCTCTCTTTACTTTGCTGTGACACACAAGTTTAATAAACAAAAAAGCTGGGTTCAGGGAAGGAAGAATTAAATCTCAATAAAATTACTACGACCTAAAATTTCCTGTGCCTTGTGTTTGAGACATCAGGTTTTAACAGCTTAAGTTTGGCCTGGAACCCAAAAGGCCACTTTTTACTTCACTATATGAACTATACAACTGTACAACTATATGAACATCTTTGCAGCATAAGACTAATAAATGCAGAGAAGACTCACTTGCCCATTTTAACACAAATGATGTTTACTTTTTAAACTCATTTCCATATTCTTGACAAGCCAGTGAAAATGAGGCAAGTGCATGGGGGGCCTGGACTACCGTGTCAGGCAATTTAGCTTCTGAAACACATAAATCTGGTATTGCACATGTTTTTCTTTATATAGCACATGTGAATTCCATGTGATTTGTATATTGCACAAGTTAAATTGTGCCCCTAATTGGTACTTCATAGAAAAACGCCTGAAGGAGACCAGGCTGTTCTGATATGCGAGCAATTTTAGATTTAAATTAAGTTAGGGATTGATTTCCATTTCAAAAGTGTTTTTGAAATTTAACAAGTGAAATATATAGATGCTGTTTTCAAATAGGGACACAAACGATGAGAATGCAAACTGTTTGGTCAGGAAGTTGATATTTAGACAGCAGAAGTGTTACACATATGAAAATGTTTTTTCATTGTGTTATTGTCCACCTGATTTAAGAGAATAGTAGGGTGGATATTTTAACAACTCTGCTATGTGAGCACATACCGATGGATGGAGTTTGATTTTCTGCTACTTTATCTAGCTCTGATACTTATTTTATAACCTAGAGCTGTATTCTTTCTAAAATACAGGAAAAGTTATAAGTTGTGAAATAAAGATTGTAAGTAATTTTGTAACTCCTTAGTAGGACATATTGTAATGACCAAGAGTCCAAGAAATATTGTTACTCTGAAATTAAGAGGAAGACACTAGCTGGCTTCAAAAGCCATTGTCATTATGAAAGGCAGTCTCCCTCTGAACAGTTTATACTTGTTTAAATTCTATTTACACTTTCATAAACTCCATAGCACAACTGCTCTGTTCCCAAACTCAGCACAAGCATCAAGCTGGGTTTCTTTTCTTTTCAAGCTCAAGTAGTTCCTAAAAATACTCAAGAAATTTTAATCTAATGCTGCTGAGAATGAAAAGGTTTAAAAATGGAAAAGTGAAGGAAGACTTACCCTGTTTTGTTCTGTTCTGCTAGAATAATAAGAATAAAAGCAAGGTTATCTTTTTGAAGAAAATGCTTTACTGGTAAATAAACCACCTGCTTATTGATTCTGCCTGCCATGGGCTTACAATTGCTGATCTTTCCTGGCCCCTCCATTCTTCTCAGGAAGATCGCATTTCCTCTCACCCACACAACACTGCTCTGAGCTGCTGCTGCCTCCACCACTATCTGTAACCTAAGCTCAAGAATTTTCTACTCTGATGGAAGCTACAAAAGAGCACAAATGTGCTCACTGGGGAAATACCACAGAGCCATGAATGTCTGACACCCCTCACAAGAGCTGGGCAAGAGCAAAGCCTCTCAGCAGAGACACATCTGGATTAAAAGCTAGGGGAGCGGGGGATGGGAAGGAGGGACAGGCCCTAAATCTAGGGTAAGATTTACAGAGACCAAGGGTTTGTGGGGTAACACAAAGCAAACAAATTCAATTTAATAAAACATCCTGCATACAAGGTATCGCCTAGCACTTTACAGATAGATAAGAGACCAAGATAATGCTTTAGAAAATTGGATACTGTGATTCATAAAAGGAAAACAGGAAAATACACAAATAAAGTTGAAGCCATTCAGATAAAAGGAGAACGGCTGAATTTAAAAGCATCTAGAATACAAGCATATGTTCTTACAGAAGAGCCACAACTAAAGAAAAAATGAACCTCAAACGATTAAAGGCTCCTGTATACATCTAAAGCCCTAGTGTTTATCAAAGCATCTCTGTACAAGAAGTATTAGGTTGATGGAAAACAATTTTAACCTCGTGGAACTGGAACCACACAAAAATCTCAACTTTTCAAGGTTTCCAACACCCCCAATACCTCTCTCTGCCTTAGGCAAAACTTTAAATAGAGATTTAAAAAATAAAAATGGCCAAGCTTTTCTGAAACATAAAAACCCTTGACTTGGAATCAAATCAATTTGGATTAAATCTCTTTTTATTTAGACACAATGTCATAAATTCTATGTTAAAGTAAGTGAGAAGGGAATAAACAAGGCATGGATGAATGCATGAATCAATCAAGAGCAACAAATATAATGAGAGAGCACAATGGACTCACAATTTCTGGATACACAGAAGTAATAAAAAACCTCCATTTACCTCCAAAATTTAAGTTGAAAATTGTGACTACAGCACATTTTTAATAATACCTTCAGAATAAAGGAGCAGGTAGGTCACAAGGTCAAGCACCAGGGGCAGAGCTTGAGAGGACTCCACATAGAATCTGTCTGGGCAGCTCAAAAGCTTGGGAGCAGCAGAGCTGCCAGAGCTGGGATGCTGCCCCTGGAAGTACCAGCACAGAGTTATAACACATCAGTATTGGGGGAGACTGTTCAAGAGGAAACCAGATGTCCTGAACATTGGGAATCACAAAAGTACCAGCAGAAAGAGCATGAAGAATGTTCTCACCCCCCACCCCTTGGAAGGGCAAATGGGCAACACTTCAGGGCAGGGAAGGGGAGGAGAAACAACCAACACAGCCTTGACCACCTGCAGTTTCTGCTGCTGGCTGAGAAGAGCTGCAAAGGGACAGCTGAGGGGAAACGATGGCAGGATCATAAAGGCAGGGGAATTATTGATTCTTTCTTCCAGGTGGGAGATTTTATCCTAGAAACAGAAAGAACAGTGGAATCATAGAGACAGCACAGTCTGGATGGACAGATCAGCCACTACAAGGCACTAAGAGAGTGACTGACAGCAGTGCAGCAGGGCATCACCTGAACAAGGGCCATTATCACTTTCAAAACTAAACTTGCCAAGTGTGGCAAAAACCACTGAAATTCTGGAAACCAAATCACAAACTAAGGCTTCCAAAGGGTGGTGACAGGGCTGCTCCCATGCCCAAGTGACCATGGTCACTAGCCTGCCCATATCCATATCCCTCCTGAGCACAGAGGGCTCAGCCTTGCTGTACCTTGCACAGTGTCCCACTCCTGACCCGCATCAGGCACGTGGCAGCCACTGCCCAGATTGTCACCTCTGTTTTGCATGATGCTTCTCACTCATTGCTCCTCTCTGGTGCACACCTATGTCAAAACTCTCCAAACTTCCTTCCGTGTCACGACAGGCAGTGGTGGTCAGTGCCATGACCTTCCCAGGAGAAGTGTCCTGAAAAGGACACAAGGTCCCGGATGCATGGGCACTGCTAGCCTCGCCAGGCGTGATCTCAGCACTTTGTGACTTCGTCTCTTGGTGCTGAGGGCCAACACAGAATGAAGGAATGGAGCCCTGCTATGAGGTTCCACAGAAATCCTTTATTAGAGTCCACCCATGAAGGGTCTCAGGGAGCAGAGGGATACAGGATCTGGCTCAGGGAAAGGCACGGAGAGCATGGGTTTGTATAGGGAAGGTGGGGGGNNNNGGGGGGGGGGGCAGTGTGGAGAGTAGGAGGGGAGAGGGACAAGGGCCAATGGGATACAAAAATTTACATTGCAGCGAGGCGTGCTGGGAAGTTGTTACATTTTCTCACCTTGAGCTAAAGGCTCTGGCTGCTGAAGGGCTCTCTCCTAAGGGAGAGACTCAGACCCTGCTCTCCTGGGTCTCATCTCTCCACAGGGACATAGCTGCTTCCTGTGTTGTGGGGCTACTGCCCTCCATGCTTCCTAGACTAGAGTGCTCGTGGATTCATTTTCCTACCACACTTATCTTCCCCTAACTCGCGTTACAGCACAGTAATTAGCTCTGCTTTCCTTAGAATAAAATGTCTAGTCAACATCAATTATGACTACTGGAAAAGACCATCTCCTCTCACTGGAGCTGCTCACCTGCAGCATCTATTCCCAGGGCCCTTCCCCTTCACACCAAAGTCCCCCAGCCTGACTGCTTTGGAGGAACAACAGGTGCAGCTGCATGAACCACGACTCCAAAGCAACCATCACCATTTGGTTTTACTCTAGTTCAGTGAAGGAATTAACCTGAAAGCTAGGAATAGTTTTAAAGGATCTTCCCGGGATGTTTTTCCCTGTGAGCGCTTCACTCCAACATTCACCTCATAAAGCAAAGGTCAGAATACATGAGATGCCTGATGGAGTAACACTACGCATAGTCCTTTCAAAACTACAACATACAGCCACTGTTTCCATCAAAAGAAAATGACATGAAAATTAAGGTGTTTCAGTTCTCACAGAACTGCTACAGTACAGATTATCTCAGCTATTCTTCTATGAGCACCTTCAGGAATATTTTTTGCCATTGAATCTTGTAAAAAACCCACATCTTAGGAAAAAATGTATGCATTGGATCTATTTTTCTTCCAAGAGAGACAAAAAAATTCTCAATTTTGCAAGCACAGTAGTCTCATGACACTAAACATACTTTGCATCAGCTCAAGATGTTGTGTATACTAAAATGATCGATGTTGAAAGCTTCTGAAATTATTTCCACAGCTAGATACTACATGGCTTTTTCAAGGCTTAAAACAATTTCCTTTTACATTTTTATAGATTGGGAATCAGCCATTAAGATGAATATGTTCAAAATACTAACTGCTTTTCTGGCATTTTCATTTCTAGATTATACAAAAATATTCTGAACATGTCAAAAGTCACACTTGCAATTAAATTCAAGTACCTAATTAGCTCAAATAAACAGGAAATTTCCTATGATGTAGCACAATAATAACTTAAAATATTTGAGAGGTTAGATCATAGATTGAATTCATGTGGTATTTTATGAAAAAACACAAGTTGACTATATTTATTGAGCAACAGCACCAGCTATAAAACAATTTTATTTAAGATACGGTGATTAACTTTGAAACCACAGGCGAGTCCAATTTAGACCAAAAAGCCACACAGCTGACCCACAAATAATGAGAACAGGTGTAATGCTTCAGCACCTGATCCCTGTGACGAGCAGCCTGAAAACAAGGTTGCTTTTACTACCTTTTTTTACTCCAGAAACAGAAAACTTCCCAGGACAATTATTAATTCTGACAGATATGGCTTGGAAGTGAAAGAACTGCCATTACTTTCTACATAAAGATATGTGTTTCAGAGTGCCAAATTTCAGTTGTAAAGATGACAAATTAGCTATGCTGAAATCATGCATTTCCTCAAAAGCTCCTGCTCTACTCTTGTGTTTGTACAGAGCTGGTTTTGCTCCCTTATGGATGTGTGTGTACATAAAATTGCAAAAATTACGAGTTAAATTGGGACTCTTGAACATCTTCCTGATGTGCTTTAAGAGTTCACACAAGACGGTTGATTACAGTGCAAGGTTTAACTGCATTTCTATTAACCTGCTGCAGCCATTAGAGTTTTATTCCATTAATTTACAGTAAATGATGTTGGCTTGATCACTGATTGAAAACATTTTTGAAAAGCAGAAGCTGCACTGCAGTACCCACTTTTCCAGCAATAAGGTAAACAGTTATTCCAATTCTGCATATGGGGCAAAAGATAATCAGTCAATACTCAAGAAAGGACTACTTAAGTGCCTTGAAAATTAAATTACATTGCAGCTCAATGTAATTTAAAATGTCAGAGAAATCAGGGGCTCTCACCGATTTTAATTAAAGTAATCTCTGTATTCAGACCTTGCCTCTTCCCCATATTGCTGCTACTATTTCTTTAATATTTATTCACTGCACTGCATAAAACAATAAAAACAACCCAATTTACGTCTTATTATTTAAAGTAAAATAGTTTTTAAATAAACAAGGATGACATTTCCCATCTTAAATAAAGGACTGTTTAGGACAATGACGTTTCAGAGACCCAAGCATGCTCATGGCATAATTTCATTGACAAGTTGCCATAGAAATAGCCAGCTCAAACGCAAGCTAAAGTAGTTCGATATTCTTTTAACAGTCTCCAGGGGCAACAGGAAGCCGATGGACAAAGCAGCAGGTAAAAGTCACAAAAAAAGAGGCTTTGCAGGGAAGCCACTGGAGTCAGGAGAGTGTGGTACTGAAGGAAGCCGCGGATGTGGGGTGTCACAGGAGAGCCCCAAAGGCTCCTTGCCCCAGCACACCCTCCCGGCCGCTCCCCAGGGCCATGCCAGGAGCGGCCCCAGCCTCGGCCCAGCCCCTGAGGCACGGCCACGGGCAGAGCTCGGCTCCCACACCGGCCAGGGGCTGCGAGTTACCTCAGCAGGCAACTACCAGGCTATTGGGGCACCAGAGGGATGGTGCACGTGGCCAAACATGCCACAAAAAGTGAAAAAAACCAAACAAACCAGTGGGTGCGAAGCACCAGAAGAGCCCTACAGAGCTGTGCTGGGCCTTGGAGCAGAGCAAACAAACCCTGCGACCTTCACAAAGCCCAGCGACCTCTGGATTCATACAGCTCACTTTAAAAGACCCAAGTTATTTCCTGATGAAAAAGCAAACTCTCCTTGTGAGCCTTCCCTTCTGTGCCGGGAAGCTCACGGGGCTCAGCCGGCTGCCAGGCCAGGCCGCGCTGCAGGCAAGCAAGAGGGCACAGGGCGCTGCCGACACTGAAATGGGGCAGGTGCGAGCCTGGGGCTGCTGCTTGGGGCAATTAACCTCAGTCAGGGGCTTGGGGCAGGTGTGAGCCTGGGGCTGCTGCTCGGGAAAATTAACCTCAGTCAGGGAGCTTCAAGGGTTTTCTTTCCAGCCAATATCAGTTCCTCCTGTTGGAAGCATGGCAGTGGAATACCATGATTGATAGTGCCAAAGGCAACTCCCAAAGGCTGGAGTAGCCAGCGGTAATGCATTTTCTATGACAAATTCCACATCTTGTTTTATTTTTTAATATATTCAAAAATTAATTTGTTATTCAGAACTATTCTCCTGACTATTTTTAGGGGTTGTTTTTCTAACCTGTTCCAATTCCCCAGATGAAACAGTTGTGATAGCAAACTTTGTATCTGCACTTTGCAAATATATTGAAATATGTATTTTAACAGCTGTTTGAGAGACATTGGATAGCAAGGAGGTCTATCACCAGGAGCCTTATGGAGATCAAATTTAGCTCACAGTCAACAAAATTATAATAAATTGAATTAGGAATTCAATATTTTTCATAGTCTGCATGCCACTTAACAGTACATATAGCCAGCACTATTAACATTTATTTGCAGAAAGTGCCCAGTTGCAGCGCTTCCTTAGGAAGTAACTGGATTTCTGCTACAGTGTATTTATCTTTTCTACCTTGCTTGAAACATTTTGAATCCTTTAAAATGAGAAGTAATCTATTTTCCTTCCTTGGTGAGGTTTTGCTCCCTGCAGTTGGTTGAATGATAATAAATTTTTGCTGAGTAAAAGTTCCTAGGTTTTCAGTTTCTGACTGAGGCAGTATATGCAATTAGGAGCTATCAAGTGCCGTAGCTTAATCAACCTCCAATTAATATTCTTATCATCATAATTTTATAAAAAATAATTCTTTCATGTGGAATAATCCAAAGAGAAAAAAAAAATCAGTTTCAAGACTGCATTGCGGTGCTCTTCTCTTTTCACCCAGCATGTTAAGAGGAATGTGTTACTAAATGTTGTAGTAACAAAAACCTGTTATGAGCATTATGTAGTTTTGAGCAGGATGCATCACCACTCTCAACACACAACCACCTTTAAAATCCTTGATAATTTCTGTTTTCATTCTGGGTTACTCCTGTCATGAAGAAGACGACACTGAATAGACTCTTCCCCTTTCACAAAGCCCTTTTTATTCTTTTTGGGCTATAGAAAGAGGAGTTGCTGTGTGGTACTCCCTTGCCTATCTCCATAGCAATACTTTTTCATCAGAAAGAGCGAGCAGACAGAAAAGGCACCTGAGCCTTCACCTGAGTCCCACTGCTATGAAATATTCCCAGACAGCATTCCCAACCCCAGAAGCCTGGAAACAGTCCCTGCCTAACAAGGTGCCAGTAGTGGCTGCCCTGCTGCTCATCTCAGTGCTAGGCTTGAGGCAGGCTTGGGGGTGGGTTCAGTTTCAGTCCTGACTGTTCCCTTCCATCTCCAGCCTCCCCTGCCAGCTCCAGCCCCTGCCATTTGACAAGTCAGATGCAGCTCTGTCCCCTGACACCTTTCCTGCTCCAAAGAGAGGCTCATTTACATAAGGGCCTCAAGTGGACTAAAACTGAAGGGGTTTGGATAAACCTCCAAATTGTTCACACATTTCAGCCTTTAAAAGGAGATCCAGGGGAAGGAGCCAAGTCCTTCTTCTGCAGAGATGGTACCAGTAGAGCAAGAGAGGAAGGATGAAACAATGAGCACTGGGTCCTTCCTCCAAATATCTGTTGTCCCTCATAACATAAACAACTGGAGCTGAATTTTGACCCCAGACCAAAGACCTTCACCTCCACCTGCGTTACTGATTCCCTTACTCAGGGATCCCCACTTATTAGTTAGGGTTTCGGGGTTTTTCTTGTGAATGCAACAGGAAGTAAAGCATTATATAATGTTTAAACATGAGAAAGGCATTTGTTTACTCACAGCAACATTTTGGGGATTGGGAGAAAAGGAAGGAAAACCCCTGAATTCTCATAAGTAGCAACATAAGTGGCGTGTTGCTCCCACATTTCAAAAGAGTCTAATTTTCTTTTGTGGTCCTGAAATACATCAGCTGACATTTCTTGCTATTATTAGACCTATGTCTTTATTTAAGCAGTGGATCAGCCAGACACCTGCACTCCAGAAAATCATATGCCAGTATTGATTTTCTTAGTGGTAATAATTCACTACCAGTAGCAGCAGTAGCAATGCTTTGAAAGCAGCTTTCATAATGGTATTTCAACATTTGAGGACATTTTGCAATGAAAAATACAGAAACTACAGTCATAACTTTATCTGCTTAAAGAGAAGACAAATTAGAATAAATTAGACTAATTAGACTAAATTTCTCTAATACAGCTTTAGTTCTAAGAATATTACACTGGCCCTTTGACTCAGAAGTTCCTCTGCCAGGTGCAGAACAAAGGAAGCCACAATTTGAACAAGGAAAGATGTGACAAGGAAGGCAAACTTCTAATTGAATGTGAGGCTGTGGCTCAAGCGAGAACACAGCTGGTGTGGGTTTCTGTGCAACATAGCTTGCTTCTGCAAAAACCACTGCTAAGAAGAGATGGTTTATGGAAACAAAAGGTTTGATCCAGCACAGCCTCAAGCATGAGGCAGACTCAGCGCTGGAGTTCAAGTCTGGACACAGCTCATGTTAAAATGCAGAACACTGCAAACACCCTGCAAATTTCACTGACTCCACATAATTTCCACACCTGCAGCTGCAGCAATACTTCAGCTGCACCTGAGCCACCGTGTGACCTGGCTGGGAGCATGCAGGGGTACCTCCCTGTCCTGGGACTTGCATCCTGACCTTTCCTCTCTGTATAAAGCTAAACTCAGAACTCATGCTAGTCAAAAGCACTTGAGAAAAAGTCTGTGTTGTGGCAAATACAGTCTAGTGACTAACTTAAACAGGGGTCTACACTATGGTTTTAACATATGGCTTCATATTTCAGTCCCAGCAAAAATTCAATTTGAGTATTTACTGCAAATTACTATTTGTTTTTTCTTTTGGAGGTTTCCCCAGAAGTTTCAGGCAATAGTTTCCTTGAAATATTACTTTCAATATGCACTAACAATTACTATATTTGCTAAAAAAGCACCTTCATGTCAGAGTTGTGTGCAGCAATCTCTACTGACCCCTGCACACAGACTACACTGCAATCTTACAGTACAAGGAAAAAAACATACACATTAGTCCAAAATATTTTTTTCCAGAAGTTGCTTGTTCCTTTACATCTCAGTAGAGAAGATGGGAAATAAAAAAAGTAGGGTTGGGGAAATGAGACAGGCAGTGAAAATGGCAGAGCTGTGGATGAAAGGAATGAGCTGTGGGGAGGACATGCAGAACATCAGTGGTATTAGTGTGAGGCAAACACAGAGGATAAAAGAATAGGGAAACATCAGAAGACAGAAAAAAGACAATTGCTTTTGATACAGAATACAGTCAGAGTACAGTGATGAATCTGACCAAAAGAAGTCAAAAGAAAAAACCCAATCATTATTTGATAATATTATGTCTCAATGCTTGTTTAGTTTTCATTAAAATTTCCTTATCTGACACTAACAAAGCCAGATCCTGGGAGTTTCCTGGCAGAAACTGGGTGATGATAGGGGTCTGGTTTGGAATTGTGCTGCCAGTGTGCCATAAAGCGCCTCACCTAACCTTACAATTATATCCAACTCAAATGTTACATGCTGGATTTGATCTTGGACTAAAAAGAAACACATAGATAGTAAAAGTGGAAATGCACAATTAGGATGTGTATATATCCTTAATTACAGCATAAAGTGGCACAGTGGAGAGGAGGATTAAATTATCATACAAGACAGATCTGTTTCTTTTTCTCTAGTGTGCTAACACAAATACTGAGATGCCTTAATTAGAGCCATATGGCCAGTGCGTGGAGTCACTGTAGGGTGTTGTTAATGCAGTTTGAGTGCCCAAACTATGCTCATTCACGTTTTTGAATTACTCTGAATAGTTACAGATAATAGTAATCAACTCTGAAAACACTAGTTGCAGAGATCATTGGTTTTTCAATAATGATAACACTCCTGCACTGTGTCTAACCACAAAATTCTTAGCACACCAATTCCAAATCACATAAACATGCATCCACAGAGTGGCTCTGGTCTGGTTACCTCCACAAGAACATGCAAGTTTTGAAAGAAGCCCAGAAAACCCCACAGGTACAGGTTAAATTACTGATTCAGGCATGTGTCATTGTGCCATAGCACCATTTGGAGATAGTGCACAGGGGCACTTAGCATCTTATAAAATTAATCTCTTATATAGTTTAGAAGAGTCACAAGTCAACAAATAATGAAGTAAGCAGTACAATATATCCCAAAACAAATTAGGAAACTGGTGGAGTGGTTCAGTAGAGAGCCAATGCATGTAAACATCAATTTCAGATGCAAGGACAAATGAAAAGAGTTTAGAGGTAGCAGAACTTCATTTCTAGATTATATTCTAATGGAAATCTTATAATATAAAAAATATCAACTGTACTGAGTGCTGCATTGATTGTGTATTGCCTCATGCTCTAGAAGACAGATGTTTCCTTAACTGGCCAATAATGAGAAATAAAGACAAACTTAACAGGATGCTCAACTGAAGGTAGGAAAAAATCAGTGTTGTAAGGCAACACTTCATAATAAAGGTAGCAAAAGTGGATAACAAGCAAATAAAACCAGTCAGAAAATTACGTGTTGACTATTAACCTATTGGTCATCTTTCCTCTTTCAACCTTTTCCTACCTCCCTATCCATAAGAAGAATCCTGTGGCACCAACGCTTCCCACTGAAACTACTTGCAGGTGGATGAGGTGTGGTCACTCCCAGCAGCCCAGGAGCTGCCAGGGCTGTGTGTCAATTTGGCTCTGCCTGAAGTACTCCCATGTACTAAACCTTAGTGGCTACTAAGAGATTTGGGGGGTGGGGAGAGGGAATAGCACAAGTTAGAACATTTTACTGTCTTTAAAAAATAAATAAAAGAAAGAAAGATAAAAGAAAAAGAAACAAGGAGGAATAGTTATCACAGAATAAAACAGGGAATGGTTTCTTTACAAAATGAAAAGATATGAAAATATTTATAAAGGCCAAAGTGGTACTACAAGTAAAGAATGATGTAAAGAGGTTCCTGAGTCCACCATCAAGGATGTTAAAATATGAGGATAACACTGCAGATAGCAAAATTTTTTGTTTCCCATTAGCTTTTGTTCAGATTTTAAATTAAGAAAGATTAAAAAACTTTCAAGAACAGTATTTTCTTTCCATGTTTACTACAAGACACTACAATAAATCAAACACAAGCTGTACCTTCAGAGCCCCACTACTATCAAAAATTGTCTGTTATTTGTATCATTGTCCTCCTTTTTATTTCCCTTGGATCTATCGCCCATTAAGTAGAGGGAGTAAAAAGCTGAGAAGGGAGACAGCAAAAATAATGAAAAGAATGTTTTCTGCTCTGTGTCTGCCTATAGACTCTGGTGGACTGGCCCTGCTCATATGCCTGCTCTTCCTATAGCTGCTCTCCAAACTCACTAGGCAGAATATTAAGAAACACCTTGTTTCTGCTTTCAAAAAAAAACCAAAAAAACAAAAACACCCACAAAAAACAAACCCAGCTTAAAAAATAAATTCAAAAATCAGAGAAACTGAAATCTCAGCAAAAGGTCCTGCTCAGCAAAATATTCAGGTTTGCACTATTTTCTTATGAATAAATTTAATAAACCAATCTTGTTAGCACACTTTGACATCCTCTAGAACAGTGAATATAGTGTCATTATGACATTGATAAAGTGAACAGTGTATGAAGAAACACAGTGTTTCTGAAACCTGCTCCAAAACTCAGATATATTTGTAAAAAGAATCCCTAATTTAATTCTCCAGTAATTCTATATCCATAATGCAAACAATGCCCCTCTTACACAGAATTTCTCCCCACACTGTTTTTTTAAAATATTATTTCTTCTATATATGTAGATGTCTGAAATGGCATCAGTTTAAAAGTTAATTTGAAAACAAATTAAAGTTGTTTTACAAGTTTTCAAATAATTTAAGTTTGCATTTCTTGACACTACTTACTACTGTAATTGATACAAAAATTCAGCCTTGCTAGCTATTAGTACAGCTATTTGAGAACATTTTATCTTCTAAGAACATCTGGCAAACACAGAGCAGAAAACATTGCCTGGATGCCCACCCAGCCAGTACATTTTGCAAGCTCCTACTCATTACTTAAGAAGTCCTCCCAAAAATTGTGTCACAGGAAGATGGAGAGAATCATTTGCTGTGTGGTTGCTGCCTGCAGTCCTGGCAACAGGAGGGAACATTTGGTAAAAGTGCTCCTGTGTGGGCAGTGAGCTCTCCACTGTTCTGTGCAGGACAGCCCTGGTGGCAGCAGCTTCTCCTCTGGGGTAAAGTCCAGCTGAATAAATCTGATGACAATTAAGTCACCCAAAACCTTGCTGGATGCTCAAACAAAACAACCTTTCTCTTTTCTACTGAAGTTGCTCTGCAAAGTTATAAGTGATTTTCAAAGCATGATTTCTTCTAAACATTGAAGACGTTTAAAAAAGAGTCACTTGTAATTTAAAAAACATAATAAACCATAAAAGTAGTATTTCAGTCCAGGTAATTGTAATTCAGTACGCAGGAAAAGGGTTTCACTGGGAGCATCACAGAGCTGTTTTCTTGAACGCTTATCTCTACTACAAGACAAAGTATCCAATAATAAACATCATCAAGACCCAACGAACAGGCAGAAAGAGACTGAACTTGGACTGCTTTGAATGATGTGTTAGAGGTATTGCTGAGACAATTTAACTGTCAACAAAACCTTGCTACACGCAGGTCTAACTAAATTATCTCTCTCAATTCTCGTACTATAGTAAATGCTGTTGAAGAAAATCAAGGGGACGTGCACTCAATAGAAGTCTGTAATACTTAAAAAGAAATTTAGATAATAATTTCTTCCCAATGGATCTTTAAATCCATTTAAAAATGAATAGAGACTTCTTTTTTTCATTCTAGGATATAGCTCAGAAGAAATGTGCCATCTTCCCTTGAGAATGCCTCTTAGACAGTCTAGCAACAAGTTATGCAGGAAAAAACCCTCATAAGAACACAATAATAATAATAAAATCCCCTAGAACTGTGTAAGCACATTAGAAAAATGACACTAGCTGTGATTATCATCACACAGAGAATCACAGGTAGGTCTCCATGAAAGTACAGAAATGGATGGGGCTCTGAGCAACCGGATCTCATGGAAGGTGTCCCTGTTTATGGCAGGGGGTTGGGATGAGCTTTAGGGTCCCTTCCAACCCAGTCCCATTCTGGGATTCTGTGATCAGAGTATTTTACCTACAATCTGCTTCTAGGTCAAAGAGGAACAAATCCTCCAACACAGCACAGGGAACTGGCACGGAGCGTTGTTGCTGCAGCTTTGGGAGGCTACCTTGGGGCTTCCCTGAGCACATGCTGGATGCCAAACAAAGCACAGCTGTGGCTCTAGTGGCACACTGGGGTGTAAAAGGAAATGTTCTTTCCCCAAACCATGCAGAGGACTGCTCTAACACCTCTGTGTCTGCCACGTAAGTTGAATGGACATGCCAGGCACCCCAGGAAACAGAAGTGCTGGAACTGTGATGTGGAGCATGAAGAACACGCAGGCACAGCCCGACACCCTGGCATGGCTTGCCTGGGCACAGCCAGCCCAGCTGGAGGGTTATCGCTGGATAAAATAACATTAGTGATGGCAGGGTGAAATGGGAAGCTGCACAATTAATCTGGCAGAAAAATAAAATGCCAGGCAGTATGCTGGATGTATTTTAGAAAACAAAACTGCTGTCAGACCAAATCACTGCTCTTGTGCCTCTCCTGTGAATGTGCCCTCTTATTCTGCATTATACAGTTCTTTACATGCCAAATTTTCTAATTTGGCAAGTTAACATAAAAACATATAAATTGCATATTAACAATGTACAAACCCAGTATCACACCTCAAAGGATGAGGTTAGTCTTCCAGTAAAAGTTCTAGACATTGGCCCTCCTCACTATTAGGGCAGTCTGCATGACAGAAATCTCCTTCTCTTGATCACATCATCATTTTGCTACTAAAAGAAGATAATTATCAGTAGCACCAGTGTTAAAAGTTGCCAAAGTGGGGATAGGCCCTGATATTTTAAAACCTTTGATGCCTTTGTTAATTGAGCAGGAGCATTTCTCTGTTGAATTCTCCCACCTGCACACGGCACACAGCTTTCACCAAGTTGAGTGATCCCACCTCACAATAAAATATTATCTCAATAAACTCAATAAAATATGCACGTACCCACAACTGAGAACATCAGCCAGAAGCTGGCTGTCAAAATTACTACCTTCCTCTGGCAGCAGCAGGTTTTCTGGCAGTTGTGAATTTTCAGGTGGCTCCATTCAGTGACACTGGTTATGTTAATTTAACCTCTGCTCTCATTAATTTATTCTCTCTTCCTCTTTGCTCTTTTAATTGCAAGTCTTAGGTTACCTATATCTGAAAACAAAAACAATAACAAGCTCAAAAAATGAAAGGAGGCATTGGCAATGCTTCTATGTACTTACCCTTAATCCTCCCTTCTTTGGAGGGATAAAACATCCTTGCTCAGTAGCTGGCATCCATGTTAATTGTATTTTTTAAAACCTAATTTCAAGACCCGCAGAAATTAGTTATTCTCTCTGTGTATTACAGATCGAAAGGCTCCAAGCCGTGGGCCATTCCAGAGACTAAATCTGATCTTCCACAATCTCTCAGGCTGGCAACATTTAAAGTCAGAAAGTACAAGGCCTGGAAGCAGTAACTCTTCAGATTTCAAAGTTTTATCACCTTTTGTAATTCTAGCCAATTCCATTTAATTCAAGTGCAGTTTCCAACCAAAATATTTTAGGAGATTTATTTGTTCAAACTGATACATTTTTTATTTTGGAAATACAGAACCATCAATATTTGAAGGCCTAACTCCTGCCTACTTTCACTTGTCCTATGGATTTGCTATAACGAGATTTTGACACAAATATTTTAATTTAGGGAGGCTTAGTGTCTGCAGGAATTTCTGCTTCAATTAGCCTGCCTTAGTAACCCCTAAGACAGCTCCAATTTCTTGATAATTTATATTAATTACCAAAGCTGTGTTGTTAGAACAATAAATATATAAAAATCAAAAAATATAATTTGAGCACAAAAAACAACAAAACCAATTTTCTGTCATGTATGTACTTCAGATAGGATTATTTTTCAATTCTTCTCTATTAACTAAAGTAAAAAATAGTGAATACCACCCCTTTTAGAAAGGCATGGATGGTATTTACAAACGCATATTGCTTAACTTCATGGTCTCCATGAACAGGCTGAGGGAAGTGAAACCACATTTACTATTAGTGTTCTGTGGGACAGAACAATATGCAAATGCATATTGTTACAGGCTGTCTTTCTGAATGCACACCTTGTGTCTGAAACTCAAAGGCCACCCAGAGCTTCTGGCACAAGTGAGAAAACAGAATGGAAATGGCTTTTTCGTACATTTTCCCTGTTCCAGGACTCTCTTCATTTTATTCTCTTGCAAGTTTGGCAGCAGAAGCTATTAGCTTTGTTCAGAGTTTGAAACCGGGACTGGAGAGGGCAGAGGAAGAAACACTAAGTCACTTTGTGACTGAGCAAATGAATTACTAACAGAATGCCACACCCGTGAGAGATGAAGCAACTACACCACAACAGGAGAACAATGTCCCAGTCAGACTCAGCCTGGAAGACGTTGCTCAAGTCTGGAACAAAGAGTGATAGTGACCACATTGATTGTGATGTCCTGTTCAAAACAGAAAGGTTGGAGCTATTTTAGAGTTTAAATAGCACCTGTTTCAAACAGCCAAGCACAAATATTTGTTGGAATCATTCAGAGAGGGACTGTAGGGAATCTTCCACTCCTCTCCTCTTAACAAACAAGTCTCTGTGTGAGAAAAACTTATCAACAATATCTACAGCACTGAGAGCAGCACAGAAAAAAGACTGATTCAGATGCTTTACAAAACTATCAAGTGCTGGCTTTTCTCTTCCTCTTGTAAGACAAGAAGATTTTTATGAACCCTGGAATGAGGGGAGGGAACAAACACAGATGCCACATTCCTCTCTTTGGGCTCCTTGCTGCTTTAAGATATGAACATTTTATGAAATTAGGACCTCCTCTAAAGAACATAGGTGGCATTAGGGTACTTGATTAGCAGATGGATACACTTCTTAGAGGCCATAGGCGAACTCAGTCCTATCCTATGCGCCCACCAAATTCCTAAACAAAACCTGTGTTGCTTCAAAGACAAAGCACTGCCCTTTAACACCTGTACTTGGATTAGAACGAAGGTAGGAGGAGGGAAGCTGTTTTTAGCAGTCACTACCAGCACATTCATGTGACCAGTGCTTAACTAGGTTGTGCCATGGTTCCAGTCTTCCACCATTAACTAAGAATGTTACCTGGTTCTCTGTTGGAAAGCTCAAAAAGCCTTCATGCCTGAGAACAGAACTTTATCATTCTACCCAGATTATTTGTACTCTCTCTCAGTGTGGTAGCCCCCCTGGGAGGAGGGGACCCTGAGAACATCCCCCAGGTTAGGGTGACAGGAAGAGGCTTCTCCCACAGGATACCCTGTTCTGTTATGTTAATGTACCCCAGTTCTGCTGTCCCTGCTCACCCACTGCCCCTTGTCCCTCAGCCACTCCCTGTTTCCCCATGGGCTCCCATACCCAACTCTGCCTGTGCACTGCCCCCTGCCCCCAAACCATTGGTCCCTGATGCTCTCTCTGCCCCTCCCTCCCCCCATTCTTAAACCTGGACCTTCCCACGAGGCTTGGCCTTTGTTCCTGTATCTTCCACGTGAGCAGCTGGAGTAAACATCTCTGTGGAACCCATACAAAGACCCTTCCTGCCTCTTTCCCAGTGCCTCATATTAGCAGCTATCCGGCTCGCTACAACTCAGCTGTGCCCTTTTGGCAGCTCCCTGTCAGCAACGCCAGGGGTACCTGTGTGTGCTCATCCTTTACAATTTTTGTACACCTGCTAATTCTGCAACTCAGATACTCTTTTTGCAAGGGAAATACCACTTGCAGACAAGCTACAAATCTCTTGCCATAGATTTGTATCTCTGTACACTGACAGATGAGGGCTGGCCCCTGCTGAATGGCCAGTTCAGCAATCCATGTACAGTGACTGTGGCGCGTCCTCACTCTGAGTCCTTAATATTTCATCAGGGTTTCACATTAACATAGAATTCAGACTGCAAGAGCTGCCCAAGGGAAACAAACACCCACAATTTATGTTTTCAGGGCATTTTAAATCCTTCTGGTAACTTTGAAAACCTTGGCCTTTGTAGTTACTGTTTCTCTGTACTTAGGAAAACTGAGAGAAGAAATCTTGCTCCAAGTAAGAGTCAGCACAAGTTTTGCTGTTGATTTCAATGGTACCACGAATTCACTCCAACCCTGGCTGACCTGGACCACAGGTTTGTAACCGTGGGGCAGCATCTTCTACAGACACACCAACCACTGAAGGCAGTAATACCCTGCCAGGGGGCTGTTCTTCAAGTTCTGCTCATCGAGATGGATGCCCTTGTTGTCGGATCACCTATGCCATGCTCAAGTCCATCTTTATCTGCTCTCCAGGCAGGGTCTGAATTGAACATCCTCCATGGATAGACACAATTACTGAACCCCAGATTACTCTGTTGTCAGTGCTGCTGTTCTGAAATCTTTTCACAGGTTGAATCCCCTCATGCAGTGCATGGCACTCACACACAACCTTTCAGATCCCACTCCAAAGTCAAATGCCTTCTTCCATAAATACCAAAATGCTCCCAAATTTGCATACCTTTGCATGCCCTCATGCATATACTTCTAAGAGAAATAAAATACAGAAAACACTGCAAATCTTGATTTTCCTGCTTCTTAAAAATACCATCCATTGCAAATATTCTTACTGTGCCTTAGAATTGGTCAATTTACTTAGTATTTGTTAATAAAAAATACTAACAAGAGACAGGCATGGTTTTGAATCTACATTTGAAAAAGTAACAGGCTGAGAACTTCTCAAATGATGAGAAATTACTGAACCAGTTTAAAGAAAATAAGCACACCCTTGAGACAGTCCAGCCGAAACTTTCCGTTAAAACGTCTGGGAATGCTCAGTACCTGGCAATTTCCAGTCAATTTGCCAGAACGAATTAGCAGCTGTGCTTTCACTGTGCATCTCAAATGCATAAAATCCATCCAAAAATGGGCATTAAGACAAGTAAAAACAACACAAAGAATTGCAGGAGGTAAAAAATCCCTTTAGAGAAAAGAAGTTCTACTATTTTGAGTATTATTGAGAAAATCATAGGTTTTAACACGCTAAATATGGTGCACTGGAAAAAAACAATCAAGCAAAGCAATTTATAGAAAATGTTTAGTATGGTTATCTCTCACTTTCTGCCTTCCTGTACGAAAAACAAGCATGGGGAAAGAGGTCTGTGGGAGACGATGTATCAACCACCAGCACATAAGGACCCACAGCAACAGACCTTTGGTCTGTTTATCAGGAGCATCTTGCACCACCTATAAACCACAAAGGCAAACATTTCTTGTGGCAAAAGCATCAAAGCCAAAGAAGTACCAACAGCAAAGCTCACAGAGTCAAAAGTAAATGCAGCTTTAGGCTTAGCACAGAGTGAATCACTCTGAGAAATATCCCATCCTGAACAAAATTCCTACAATGCTCAAACAGGTAAGACAGCTGTCCTTCCTGTACCTCCACAATTAGATGAGATAGTTTTATCCCATTTCCTGTTTTGAAAATTGCCCATTCTCCATCCTTCTCTTGGCATTAATTGAAAAAATCTCTGATATGCCACGTTAAGCCTATTCCCAGGGCAACTTTCTTTAATCCTGTGTGTGCAGCTCAGCACATGTATCAGCTCACGCTATTTTACTGCTTTCCTATTTTTTTATAGGGCCTCGCTGACACTTAACAAAGTCAGCTGCAATTTAAAATGCATGAAGATGTCATTATTCATCAGAAACCTGTTTAGCCTTTACATTAAAGAAGAGGCTGAGTAAACTACAAATATGTTTTCCATCCTATACGCTGGGACAATTCCAGTTCACTGCTTTAACCTTTCTAAATTGCCTAGTGTATTTTTAAATGCATTTTATAGCAAAAAGAAAGTTTCACAGACACTAGTACACTTATTCAGGTCACACATTATCCTGCCATTTATTGAACAGTAAGTAGCAATGAAAAACACGGCTTACATTATTCATTAGATGCATGAAGGGGAGTGGAGCCCAGGAAATACCACCTCGTGCTAATCTCTGGTGCAGGGAGTTAGCAAGTCACTCACAGCTGAGCAGGTTTTTCTGCTAACAGATGGTTGTATATCAGACCTTCGGGTAACAAATGTCATTCCTGAGTGCACACTAACACTCTGAATGAGGGCCCTAGTTTCCATAAGCAGTATTTCAGCCTTCCTCAAATTCATAACTTAACCAGTTTATGCTACTTTCTTCTTAATCTTGGGGCTACACAGAAACTTGGGAGGGTTAATACAACTCATAACTTTGTTATGCAGGTGTTAGCCAAAAGCGCTTGTGTGCTCTGGGTCCACACAGCATTTAAAGATCTTATTCCTAACCTTCAGAAGTGGAAATTAGGGGGGAGGGACCTCTCTCAGAAGAATTACTAGAAATAATGTGCAGGAAACAGAAAATACCTCTAAGAAAGCACTGGGATACACAACCAACCTGCAGTTTAATGAAGAGAATGAGTCCCTTGAAAGTTCAATGCACCTCAAACTCCCACGAAAGTTTTCTATTGCAGCAATGAGGTGAAACACCTTTGCTCTGGTCACCTTTAGAACTATGACACAGCAAATGAGAGAAAGTGCAGGAGGTGGTGTGAACACGCATGAGTAAAATGTGCTACAACAGTCATCTCCAGACAAGTCTGGCTCATGTGTTAATGCCACCACTTTACAACAGAAACCAGGATTATAAAAACTAACCTATTTCTTGATCAGTTACAAAGACATATCCAGTTGCCCTGAAAGACATTTGATTAATTGAACATTCCTCAGCATTTCAAAGGTTAAAACAACAACTTGAAGAGGCTCAAGGTAATTGCTCTGGTGAAACAAGGGGCTAGGGTTTTTTTTTTCATCTTTAAAGAGAGAAAAGATTTTCAAAGCTCTATCGTATTTTTCTGTATTAGTCTCCAGCTTCTTCCTTGCAATGCCGATAGATAATAAATTACAATACCTAATGCTTCCAGCAGGATGAGGGGGAAAGTAAATTGCGATGGATCATTTGCCTTTTTGAAGCATCATCTTACAAGGACACAGTGATGCGTCTGCAGGATCAGGCTGACTTTGGTAAAAGTCCCACCACGTGGAAGTCTCTGCTTCTCTGGTCCAGTACGGTGCTTGTCACTATCAGAGAACAAATTCACCTCCTTGCATATGTTGTAAAAAATATTTCCAGTTGAGGGCTCTCACGTTGTGAACTGCTGAGCTCTCCACTAGCAAGGGAGAAGGAATTACATTTCTAATATTATATTGCTCTCCAAACAAACAAACAAAACTAAAGCCACTTCTGGCCAATGCAAGTGTTCCACCTGTGATTACATTTTTACTCTCACTCTTCCTGCACTTTGGAATTGTCATTCTGCTCCCCAGATGATGCCACTGGAACAAGGGAAATCTCGACAGTAAGGTACAAATCCATAAGAGCAAAAGGATTTCAATCTAATCCAACAGCTCCATAAACCATTTTCAAAGTTTTGGGCAGAGCTTTTGTAGATATTTTTTTTTGTTTGCTTTTCTTAGCTTGGTCAAAGAAGTGACAAATTAATTATTTGCATAACTGTTCCCAAAGAGCAGGCACGGTATTTAAGTTAACCTGACAAAAGGCACCATCTGGCCCAGAGGAACGATTTGTTTCATCACAAGTGTTATGAGAACAGTTGAGAGCAAATCCTAATTAATACACAAGGCAAGTCCAATTTTGAAATCACTTCTCAGGAATTTATCAGATATGAATTTAAAGTAAGGATGGCACACTTGGTGCAGTCACTTGAATACCAATAGCCTGTGATGTTTTTCCAGTTCAGAAGAATGACACAGCAGTGCCATATTAACTGAAACTAAGGAACAGGTTTTACAAAAATTTTTACTAAATTTTTACTTAAATTAACTTAATTTTTACTAAAATTTTACTAAAAGTTAAAGATAGGGTTATTTCTTAAGGGATTTTAATGTCGTGTAATAGGAGATGCTATAAAAGGAAAAGTATCTTTGATGCCTTAAATGGCTACACAGAAACAGAGACTAGACAGGAATAAGGGAATAAAGGAGGTATTTATTTGAAAGGCCTTCGAAGGTCACACCCTGGGGATCAAGAGGCTCCTGCCTCAGTGGATCCCAAGATGGACGACAGGTGAAGAGTTCTTCACACTTTTATAGGCTTGGTCCATTTGCATATCAGCATCAATTTGCCAATTAAAACTTTTTTATTATGAACAATGAGAAATTAGGCAGTACTAAAGAAACAGGAGGATGAGAGGATTTCTGTTCCACAGTGTACCAGAGAGTGAATGGTTTGGGTAATGTTACTGAACACTGCATTGCTCCTGCCGTGTCTCAAACTGGAACTGGCAGAACTATTGCTCAATTTTCATTGTTGCCCTCAATCACTTTCAAGTGTGCATGACATGGGGACTTCATAAAAATGGACATCCAGCACTTCCCTTTCCCCTACCAGCGGTTTTATTAGGCTGCTCATAGATCTTATAGGTTAGCTAGCACTCTGTGCTAATAGATTTTCCCCTAAAACTATATCTTCCATTCTTTTCAGGATTCTTTTTTATTATTTTCAAATTGGCATTAATTTTACTTCCTGCTGCACAGTTCTGCTATTTCAAGTGAGAGTTTAATTTAATTCTTGGGATCAGTCTTCAGAAGACAACATCTCTTAGAAGGTTTCACTATCAAATGTGAACTTGGTTTCGTTTCCTATTAGAGGCATTTAAGACATACATACTGACTCTACAGCTCACACTGAACATTTTGTCTCAAAGAAATTAAGACTTTAATAGTGTACATTTTTCACACATCTCTGCCACATTCTTTCCTAATTTCTCTTGGTTCCACAGAGGCCTGGCCATTCCAGAAAAAAGTGAGGTTTGGTTATGATACAAGACATTTCAACAACGTTCACTACGTTCAACTCTGTTCACTCTAGATAAAGGAAAACAGGATGGCAAAAAGCAGGCTCAACACTCACAGGAAGCTGAGTCGGCCAAAGGGTCATTTCAATCTGTTTCTAAGTTTACCTTCCCTCACCTTTAACCAAGGTAGCATTAGCCCACCTAATGATGTGGGAGAAGTTGACAGGAACAAACCAAGTGCCAGCCTGCTCTCAACACCTCTCTTTGGCAAGTCTCAGAGATGCACTGAGATCAGTGACTTCAGTTTTGCAGGGTTTTCAGAACTCTGTGATAGCACACCCATTGTTTACACAGCAACCTTCTGGCTCTGCATGGAGGAGTGGAATCACCCTGTAATTACTGATCCAAAGCTCAGTCAGCACACAGGAAATAGAGCACAGTCACCCAGAGATCCTGCTGCCAGCTTCTGAACTATATGAAACCACTGAATCTATCTGTAATTCCCAGGTAGGTTGTTTTATCCCTGTGGGTTATTTCCTAGCTTATGCCTACACAGGAAAACAACCAAGACCTACTCTGAAACACCACCAAAATTCAGTCTGAACTGGTTTCTCTTTTGCTTCAGAAAATTCTGTATTTTACAATTTCTCAAGCTTGCACATCAGAAAGGATAGCACATCTGCAGGGGAGGAGGATAGGTCACTTAATTCAGTCTAATTTGCAACAAGTGATGTCAACTTGCATCATATACAAATAAAAATAGAAAGAAGAGCTTAATCTGAAATTTCAAATGAGAATCTTGCAAATAATGAAGCACTCAATATCATAAAGTATTTTCTTTTTCATAAGTATCTGTATAAATTACCATTTTTTCAAATTTTATCACTTTTTAAAAAAATAAATTGATGGTCCTTTGTTGGCAGTATAAAGACATATTCTTAGCTGGTAAGATTAATCAGACTGTAGTGATCTCCAGGTAGCTGGACAGTCTCCTATCAGCTTCAGGCACCTCCCTGGCCCCACGAGGCACAGCACCTGTGTTTTTCCATGAAGGGATGTGGCTCCCGAGTGTGCTCCCCTCAGCTGAGTGCAGTGAGGTGTCTCAGTGAACCTCAGCCACTCTCTCATGGAAGCTCTCAATGGGACACCAACCCCAGACACACCAGCACATGTAACATTCTCCCCTCCCCAGTTTTTCTGTGAGAAACATTCAACTGCAACCAATCCTCAGCCAAGGAGAGGTTTACCAGGTTGCAGTTTTCTAAGCTGGCTCTAACGATGCCTGTATCACCTGTGTCAATGCCTAATTATGTTCCATGACATACCCTTAGACTGGTTGGTGTTTTCAGCAGCTGCACTGCAAATCCCTCTCAGAACTGCAGACCACTCAAAAACAAACAAAACCTTACACTGTAAAACAGATCCTCAGATTTAAAAAAAAAAAAAAAATATTTTAAAGGTAACTTGTTAAGGTGAAGAATATACTTGTGGGCTTTTGTGTTTGTGTTCCTGTAAAACAAAGATTTACAAGCCTTTCCTTTTTACCCACCTTCATTCATTTACATTTAGACAAACTGGTTTTGCTGGTGGCATGGGGGAGGACAGTGATTCTGGCACTGCCAGTGAAATAAGCTGAATTTTGAACAATTGAGCAGTGAAGACATTGGAGGCAATCTGCCTGGCATTCTTCAGTTTCAGTAAACCTCTGTCATGATCTGCCTTAGGAGAGGGGGGAAATCACGGTTTTTCAGTCAGTTCTGCAATCCCTCCCATAAGGGTGGATGCTGCAGAGCTGACTGCAGGCAGAACAAAGCCCGCTGCTGCTAGGCTGAAATGGCCACAAAACCTCCTGTGCCATGCACAACAGCAGAGCCTGAGGTACCTTGGCTGCTGCCAGGTGACAACTGTCTCCATCCTTCACCCCTGCTGTGACACCAACCACAGCATTTGCAAAATACAGTGTAGGGTGTGCTTAAGGAGGGACTGGGGGGTCTCATCTCATCTCCCACCACAATGGTTCCCCTCTGTGGGCACATAAAACCTTGCTTGTCTGAGGCCAGAGGGAAACAAGAATCATGTTTATAAAAAGCACAAGGAGATAAAGGCTTAAGCCTCATTTTCCCTGGAAAATTGGGAGAAAAATTGCTTTCTTCCATAGCACCCTCAACAGAGAGATTTATCCCCTCAGCGATTTGTTAACTAGACTCAACAAGTCCTGCAGAACTGCTCTGCCCCAGACACAAAAGTACTGGGTGCAATAAGGCACTCGTGATGTAATGTGCATATACAGTTCCTACCTCCGATTTCTACAGGAGACAAATTTCATGACAGCTGATTTTTTCTGGTTTACCTATAGGAAAGATGAAGTGAAAATGATCTTCCTCCCTATTTCCCCTCTAGGGAGGAGGTGGCTGCCTCAGAGCATGACATCTCATTGGAATATCCAGCAGCTGATGATACTGGCCTTTATAAAGTACTAAAACTGATCTTTCTGTGATCTAAAGGATGGGGATGCCTGCACTTCTCTGAAAATTTCACCTGGCATTCCTCTGTGGTATTCCGTCTCTGCTGGGGTTGGTAACAGTGTAGAGTTTGGATCTTTTTTCCCTTGAAAGAAATACAGGTTATTAAAATGATGCAAGAGAAGCAAATTAATAAAATAAAAAGGCTGAGTCACTAACACAAGACATGGTAACAGTCCATGGTTGCCACAAGCAAAGGGAAACACTGAAGTGAAAGGACGTGCAATGACAGAAAATAAAGATGTAACTTTTGCTTTAGCTTCAATTTATGCTTTGAAAATGGAAACCACAGAAATACTGCATTTTAGAGAGCAATCATAACCCTCCTACTGACCTCTGCATGGAGATGCTGAGAAATTCCATGCTTGAAAAGGATGCTTGAAAAGCATGGAATTAGCAATAGTGATTAAGAATCATACAATAATTAGTACTTAAGAAAAACACTTGTTGAGAGCTTTCAGTTAACTACGAGAAAGAGATTAGAGCAAAAATGATCCAGATCAGTAATATGATGCTTGGGAACAGAAATGGGATCTGCTTTTACCTATGGAAAGTCAGGCATGTCCTAGGTTTTAACTGCAATTCTGTTGTTGGAAAAGACAAGAGCAAAAGACAGAGAGCACAACTCAAGAATACTCTGGGCCAAGAAATAAATAAGCAGGTACTGACTGATATGCAAACTTCTGAGGAGAAAATATCCTTATAGCATTTGCAAATGTAATACAATGAACTGTTAATTCTAACAAAACTTCTTTGCCATTGCAAGGCACTGAGTTACCCCATAGAGGCCATACCACATTCCTAGGACACTGTGTCCAGGTGATCTCATACCCAACAGCATCATTCACTGACTTGACTCTTGTGCTAGCAGGCACTGCTACAACTCTGGCTCACCAAAGTGAATACTCACCAATCCCAGTCTCCAACATAGATACCCATCTCTTTTTTTCATAAAGCTAATCTCTCTTCTCTGGTCCTTATACTGATTTCTTATAGTTTCTCACTGACTCCTACCTGCAATTTCTCTGTGTCTCCACTCTGCCCTCTTTATTGAATTTTGGTGATTCCCAAGCTTTTCTGGAACTCCTCTTTAATTGTTTTATACCATATGCTATTGCTTCTTAGAAGACTGAATAACTTATGAACAACTAATAAAGGCACAAGGCCATCCCTCTTCACAAGGCTACTCTCTCAAGATGTCTTTTTATATAAACCTGTAAGGCAAAAATCAGAGCAGTGCAGGAAGGGAATCCATCATTAGCACTGCTAGGGGTGTGAATCCACCCTATTTCATCTTACAAGCATATTGTGAAAACACAAAAGTATCAAGATCACTGGGTTTTGCTGCATTTTCTCCACAGATTTTTTTATTAATGCCATCTTCAGTTAAGGCACCCTGAAGGCCAGGGCCCACATGCTTGCCTGAGGGACAGGCTCAGCACTGCCTGGCACATTCAAAATTCACAGACCAAGGAGAGTTTGGAGCACTTCATGTCCAAAGTGATTTCTGGAGTGAGTGTTTCACAAACTCTACTGAAACTTTTTTATAAAACAGCCAGAGCATTCATGTAATTAAGTCTAATGTCACTTCTTGAAGGTTTCCAAGTCAGAGAGATTGGTTTTATAGCAGGCACTCATGCAGTGTTCCCAACCTCATTCTCCCCTATTCAGGATGTATGTTCATACCTGTCCAGAAACTCATTGCTTGCTTTTAACCTAAATGCATTTTTCTTCTTCACCATTTTCCAAGTCTGTAAATCTGTTCATTACCTTATACAATTTATTGCCTTCCTTGAATACTTCATTGTTTAGCAGCTTTTTGGTACTACTGCTGGTTTTAGACCTCATTTTAACACTTCACCTCCTTCTCAGAGCTTCAGGGCCACGGCAGCTAAAACACAGAAACTCCTTCTTCATCCACACATCGTGCAGATGCATCGCCCCACACTTCAGTCATCTTCACTGTTTCAGAGACAACACTCCCTCCTAACCAACCATCGACTTCCACGGCTGCAAACAGGCCCCCAGTGCTGAGCACCACAGTTCCCATCCCAAGGGATTCACTTTCTCTCTAGCTTTTAATTCCATCTTCAAAGAGAAAGAAGACAAGCCCTTCACCTTTGTAGTGGTTTACCCCAGCAGGCAGCTAAACATCACACGGCTGCTCGCTCACTCCCCAGCACGACAGGAAGGGAGAGAACTGGGGAGAAAGCAATCGCTCACCACCAGCCCCCGAGCAGCAGCCCCTGGGCAGCTCCCCCCAGATTTGCTGGCAGTATCATCCACCTTCAACTGTAAAGATAAAGTACCTCAGCAAACAGAGTTTGTTTGGCTGGCTCCGAGAAAAGCTCAGCCTGTTCCAGAAGATGAACTGTACTTGGCTTCAAAGGCTGCCACATGGGAGCAAGCCCTTCTCTGACAGCACAGGCTGTTCCACACATTACACTGCTCATCAGTGCCAGTCAGGAATCATTTTCCTTGCATTTAGTTTAGTTTTGCATTTAGTTTTACATTGACTCAAGTAAGAGAATCAGACACATTGGCAAGATATGTGCATATATGGCTGAAGAAAATCTACAGATCCAATTTTCTATTCAGTTTGTTCCTTATATAATACTACTCCATTTTTTTTTTTTTGGAGATGTGGGAACAAGAACACAGAAAAGAGAAGACAAAAGAACCTCCTGACCAGATTCACACAATTTCTTATGCATTATGCATATGTAATAAACAAAAGTTACTTAGGTCACCAAAGGGCAAAATCTGTTACCTCTATGACATAAATTCTTTCATCCTTTCTCCTGCTGTTATTTAAAAAGTTGCTCCCAACAGAGCCATAGCCTGCCAGCAGCACCAGGGCAGGTGCCACCCCGATGCAGGGCACACAGACAGACCAGGTTCAGCACAACAAGGTGCTGGCTGGGATATGCACAGAGCAGGAGAAGCTGCCTGAACTCCCAATTGCACAGTGCAGCTCCTAATCCTAACCCACAGACATGTGGGGTTGTTTGCATGGCAAAGGAGAGCCCCACAGTCCCCTACAAAGGGGCCTTGGGCAGCACCTGGGCAAGAGGGAAGTTGTGTGAACACCTGCCCATGTGTGTGTTCACTTGATTGATTCAAGGCTTCATTCACCTTGAAAGGGTGAAATCAATTTCATATAAATTGGAACATACATACAAAATCTTACCACTGCCTAAAGATATATTTCCATTACTATGTTCTCTGTTTCTTTCAATCAGCTTAATATTTATGGGGTGGCATGAGAAAAATCCTCTACATTATTTATAAACATTGATTTTAAGCAAGTCATTCCATTCATAACCATGAATTACCTATGAAAACAGAGTGTTTATCTTATTTTTTCTCTCCAAAGAAAATTAAGTGTTTAATTATTAATGGGATTTTACTGTTGAATTCAGCAAACAGGTCCTTAAAAGTAAGAAAGGGGGACAGAGATAACTACCCATTATACAGTTAAAGTGTCAATAATAATTCCAGTGTTCACTGCATTTCTTAATGTAAGGAAGTATTGGTGCTAATTAAGAAAAAAAGCTGCATCTAATAAAAGCCAACTAGTCCTTCATTCCAGTATTTTCTGTATTTACATCTGAAAAAGGCCCATTTTCACCAGAGGCCTTTGTGTTCTGTCTAGAGCAGTTCTGCTGTGCAGACCACTCATTATGGCAACAGGCTGCACTGAAAAATTCCCTGGAAGATGCAGATCAATTACTCAATGGCATTCACTTACCGATATTGATTACGCCATGCATTGTTTGACTTCCTCCGTGATTCCTTCTGTCATGAGGAAATGGTTACACCTCCCCTTGAAGGGCGAACGGGAGAGAAAGAGGGAAACGGGATTCAGGAAAATGAAATGACTTTGAGATTTATAAAAATCCCATCTAACTTGAATGGAAAATGGCCAAGGAAATACTCAAAGAGCAAAACACAACAAAACACAGATCTTTGCTCTGACCATGCAACCCTGTGGTGAGATGATTTTGCACAGTCTACCATATCAGCTAACGACCAGATCAAGAGCATCCAGGGGTGAAACTCTGCCAAAGTACTGGCTTTCAAGCACTTTTTAAGGTAACACCTTTTTTACCCTTCAATCTCGATCTCTTCCCAATTCACATAGCCCCAGTTTCTACTTCTCAGATTTTGGTTACCTCCAATTTTTGGTTATCCTTATCCTATAAACATTATCATCTTCTTTTTGTCATATATTGCCAAGAGCATACACAGCTGCTCTGCTAACACATTCTTCTGATGAATCTGTTGCTTTAGCAGTCCTTAAAATGTCAGCTTTTTCATTACTGCAATATTTTTTACTCCATTAAAAAAACTTACAACTAACTATTAATTTTTTACGGGTTATCAGTTACAATCCATTTATATCCAGCCAAAGTGCAACAGTTTATAAAATTGTGTGTTGTAGTATGTGACTGATGAGATGCTGTAACCTATTAAGCAAAAAATACTTCCCTTAGTCTGCTCTTCTGAAATTATTCTTACATGAGGAAGTGTCATGGTCAGGCCAATGCCGACAACTGCATTCCTGCTCGTGTTTATTGCTCTGGCTAAGGAAGCCATCAGCAAGGAGATGGAGCCTGCCAGACACAGGAGAGCTCGTAGTCTCAGCACCCCTGCTGACTTCCCAAGCCAAGGCAGCCAGGAAAACACACAGGGACCAGGGGTGCTTGCAGTGCCCCAGGGTGACCCCTGTGCAGCATCTCTCACCCTGCACATCACAGCATTGTATGTCACTTGCCACAAACACTGGAGCCAAAAGCAGTTTCAGCTTTGGCCTTACTTTGTACCCTAACCCTCTCTCACATACCTGGAAATCTGCTTTCCAAGAGCCAAATTCTGCAGCCCAAGTTACACACATAGTGTGGCAAAGATCACCACTGCAGCTCCCTGCTCAGGTGTCCCTGTGTCTGTTGTGTTTTCCTGTGCTGCCTTTCCCATGCCATGTTTTCCATGAAGCCCCAAGCCTCCTGAGCACACAGCACACCCTGCACCAGCACCCACCTCTCACAAACCCCCCTAATCTCTGCCTGCTTCCCCCCACAGACCCTTGTGACCCTCTGCATGCCCTTCAGGCTCTGCACATTCCCAGTGATGCCTCCCTTTCCCATTTCCTTCCCAGGAGAAGGACGTCCTGCCAGGTGCCAGCACTGCACCCTTGGTGTCACTGAGACAGCAGAAGGCAAAGCCAGTCCTGCTCTTTGAACAGCTCACTTCCTGTCTCCTGCCCACATCTCCTCCCTCCTCTCTTAGCTTTTGACGCATCAAGGAGGCCACAACTTTATGTCCTGCAAACAAAATGCGTCTCCATGCACTAAATTCTTAAAGAGTCAGTGTAGTTAATTCTTTACAGCTGTTCCACTAGAATAAATACAGGCTGGGACTTGCACCAGAGGGACTGAAGTGTGCCAGTGGGAAAGGTGTGTGTGACCTGCCCACAGCGCTATTTGGAGCTGGCAGGATCACTTTCACACGGGTAGTTCTTCTGGAAAGAAGGGTTACGTGTTGGTTTTGGAATGGCAGATATGCAAGGGGGAAATGACAGTTAAATCCCAAAGGCAAACTGCAATGCAGAAAAAAACCGAGGCATTACTTTGAAGTTTCTAATCCATTGCTTTGGAGTTCTTAACTTGACTTCAGAGTGCTTTGAGAAGGACATAGTGTAAATCTGATTCCTTAGCTCAGGGAATACTGAGAACAGAAGAAGATGCCCATTCATGTATCCTAGAGGCTCATGGGTGCTCCAGGATTTAATCCAAAAAGGAAAATACAAAGAAATTTACCAACCTATTCGAGGTACGCAAAAACCTCTTCATGTTGGCTGGAGCCTGCTCTGACTTCTTCTCTGGTCCATTTCATATTTTTAGCTCCTCTGTGTCTTCAAAGATCTGTAATTTGAAAAGTAAGGCTGATTTTCAATTGGCAAAAGATTCACACAGAAATCCTTCTTCTGGAAAATTTCTTTTGAAGCAAGCCCAAAACAGTCCTAGGGCCATTGGGTAAAGAAGCCTGTCCTTGCTGTCTCCACCAGGGAAATACAAAATCCAAAGAACAGGTGCCTCCATACATTTGCATCAATAATGTTTCTAAGTTATTTTTTTTTCTATTGATATCCTGTTAACTGCCACGCTTCGACATTGCTTCTGAAAGCCACTGCGTTGCAAACAACCCAATGCATTCTTAACTAAATGGGAACAAAGATAGTAAAGTCATTTTGTTTGCTTTGTTTTCCACCCAGTTTCATCAATCATTATTACATATCACCTGTAACTCTCCTGCTTTCATAAAAACCTTTTATTCATGACTTTGGGGATATATTTTGAGAAGTTACTAAGTTTGGAAACTGACTGGCTGCCCATGTAATCTTTTAACTTACCAATAGTTCTCTTTTGTTCACAGAGAGGGGGAAAAAATAGAAAAAAAAACCCAGTAGGTAAGCATAAACCCAAGATATAATATCTTGCAGATTTCAATGTCCTACTCTGTCTCCTTTTTTTTTTTTGTTTACTTTTCTTTCTTTTCCCTTTCAATCTCTAGCAGAGGCAGGCCAGCAGCCCCTTCAGCCTCTCAGTGACTATATGCCCCACACAGCAACTGGAGAAGGATGTTGGTTTGAAAGCCACAGGATAACCCCATGAAGAGATAATGAGCTCTTTACAGTCCCTGCTCTCATTTGCAGTTTAGTACAATCACCTTGATTAGAGGTGTGAAATTCATTTTAATATGCCTGTGAACTATTTTTCTATAACCTTAGGTTTTATATAATTTTAGAGCATAGATGTTCTTTGCCAGCTAAATAAAAAGGTGCATGTAATACATGGGCAGATCTACTTAATGGTACTGTGGATATGGGTTCTAACATACCTAAATATCACTAAAAATAGAACAGAGCAGTACAGAAGTTGTTCTGCTTAAGTGTTGTAACATCTCGTGGGAATGCTTGAGAGGAGAAAGAAGTACAATATTCACATTTGGTATTCACAGCCTGTTCATTACACATTTCTAGAAATGTCCCCCCCCCATCCTTAATTGGAAAGAGAGCTGAAAGAGTGGGAGGAACAAAAATGTTCTCAACTTCAATGACACTACTGGAAAATAATTATTTCCAAACTGCTTATCTGTTAAAAAAAAAGCTGGCAAGCTACCAGGATCTTGATTGCTGTAAGCAATTTTATAACTGCTCTATACAGATAAATTTAACAAAGAAATTAATTTCAGTCTCATAATAAGTCTCATCTCATTACCAAAACATCCGTGCTGCAACAGAGCCTTGTGCAAAGAACTGTTGGGAGAGGATTTTGTCTGCAGACATTCAACAACTCCCTAGAAAAGCTCCACCTCAGAATCCTGAATGCCATTTAACACTTCTTTCTAAACATAATTCTTCCTAATTGTAAAACAGAAAGTGAAATATTGTGAAACAAAGTGAAAGTCTTCCCAGTTGTGTTTGTATTTAGCCCACAGGATCTGAGGAAAGCTCCCTGACTGGGTGTGTTCAGTGGGAATACTCCACAGCTGGTACAAACAGGTCCAGAAGATCCCTAAAGCGCCTGGATGAGAAGGACAAGGTGCAGGTAAGGAGGGAGCTGACTGGGGAAGGTGCCCTCTGTGGTCTGTTTCTTGTTGACAGAGAGGATCTCCTACTGACGTGGCCATTAGTGGCCATCTGGGCCACAGTGACCACAAAGCAATCAAATCTAAACTCTCTGGCTACAGGAGAGAAAATGCCACCAAGGCTTCAACTTGTCACGTGATGGGTGAGCCCCGGGGGTCACAGTGAGAGGACCACATCAGGCTGGTGACCTGTCTGGAGTGGGGTTCTGCAGGGCTCCACCCTCGGCTCTGTGCTCTTCAGCATCCTTCTCAACCATGCAGGACTAGGAGATCTTCAAAGCAAGCTTACCAACACCACCAAACTGTTGGAGGAGCTGTTGACTCCCTCAAAGGCAGAGGGGTGCTGCAGAGACACCTCAACAAATTAGGCGGCTGGGAAATCAACAACTTTATGAAGATCAACATGGGCAATTACAGCCCACATGAGCACCCAATTAATTCATGCAGGAGCACCCAATTACTTCACACATGAGTGCCCTTGTGGGTCCCATCCAAACCAGGATATTCAGTGTTTCCAAAAAAGGAGGCCTCCTTCCTTCATGCCACCATGCTGCTCTTTACTGGGACTCCTCTTCACCCAGAATATTTCTATTACATCCCTAACTCCTCCAGCAAGTCTTTGAAAACACAGGAAAATACAACGTGACCAAGATCCAAAATTAAAACTTGACAGCAGACACAGCAATAAGCTCTGGAAGCTGTGAGCCGATTTATGGTCACTGTGCTTCGCAAAAAAAGGCCCAAAACAATAACAACAGGGTGTGTAGGAGCTCATCAATCCTGGCACAGCAGCACTCGTGCTTGCAGCTCTCAGATGGCACGGCCTGAGCAGCAGAGTTATGAATGGCCTGGCTTTCTTTTTCTACCATTCTTACTGGCCTTCTCGTTATGGCACACCAACCAGGGTGTAAAAAAAATGAGCATGTGATATATCCTGATGAAAATCCTGCTATGGATTTCAGCTCTGCTATCGCGTAACTTGGCTGCACAGAATCTCGTCTTTGGGAGACACAATGCCATCTTCTGCTCCTCAACAGCCCGCCCAACAAAGTGAAGAGAGATTCACTGGCACAGGAGGAATTCTGTCATTGGTTACTCCTCACACATTCGCTGCTGTACTTGACCATACAAATCAATATCTCTTCACAGAGCACACGCTGTGAGCAGTAAGAAAACAGAGCATTTTCTTCAATCCGGCACATCATTGCAACTTCAAATTCATTTCACTATTTTTTCTCAATTAAAGAATTCTCTGTTCATCAATCTTGCTTCCTTGGCATAAACTCATCTACAGTTTTACAGATATTTAATACAGCAAATAAACTATTTTATTCTTGAACTTTTCCACAGAAAATGAAAATTCTCCCCTAAGAATTTTTTGGCTATAACTAATTGTGTCTGATTTTTAACCTAAGCTTCCTGACCTATCCCCTCAAAGATGTTTTTCGTTGTTCTTTTCCTTGTTTCCACAGCAACCTTTCCACGACTCTCATTAAGTTTTTTTCCCTGTTTTCTTCTAATTCTATAAGGAAACCATGACTTTAGAGTTTTATTTTGTTTTTTGTGTTTTAACAAATGCAGAGGTATATTTTATTTATGTCTTAAAACAAAATAAGGATTCCACTACAAGTCATCTCCATCTCTCTTGCAGTAATTAGATTATTCAGTAAAATTTCATTTTAATCAGCAGCAGTATCATCAGCCTGTCATTTCACTAGTTCCACTGTCACAAGCTTTATACAGTCCCAAGTAGGGCAGGAATATTTTCTGGACCCTTTTTAAATACTTCATTTGGGAACATCAGTCAACAGGACTGAAGGATGGTATTCATTTCATTTAAAATTTTTGAATAAATACTAAATAGAGCAAATTTCCAATGATTACTGTAACCCAGTTTGCACCTAAGGGGAAATACCAAGGCATCATAGTTGAAAATGTTGATGGTAATTCACGTAAAGACTGCTCAACCTCATCCAGGTTTTAGAAGGTACTATTGCAAAGGAAAACAGAGACTAAAGCCACAAGCTGGGTCCCTTTATGCTATTATTGCCATCCATTTCTCCCCTTTCCTTGTTCTTGCTCCCAGTATATTTTATTAGATGCACTATAAAGTATAGATAGATGCATCTATGCTTACATGTCTCTATGATATAACTGCCAGAAGTGCATCAAAATAATGGAACAGCTCATTTAAAACAATAAAGATCCATGCCAGGTTCTGTGCAAATGTTTCCAGAAAACATGAAAATAGACCTTTCCACCACCTGAGACTGCCACTGAAGTCAAAGCCAAGTCTTTTTAGGAGCTGTTGTAATTTATAAACTAATCCAGATGGACAAGGGGTTGTTTCTCCTCTAAGCAAAACACAGTTGAAGTTCAGAGGTGCATCATTTTCTGAGGCCAACAGATAACAAAACAAAATTTCAGGTAAACTTCATTGCAAGCACTATTAGATTGAATGTTCTGGTTCATATAAATAAAAAATAAAGTTTGCATCTCAACTGTTTCTGTACATTGTTAACACTTAATTGACTTCAATTCTGTTAAGAGATGTGGAGTACAGGAAGGGACTGTCCCTGGCACTGTGCACTTTACACACTCTGACAAGTGGCTTCTGAACCTCAGCTGAGTCGGAAAACACGACTGAGAGCATTAAGTTCCAATCCCAGCTTTTTGAGTTTTGCTTTTCTTCCTCTCCTCCACCAAAACCAAATGCAACATTCAATGTCACTTTTGAATTTATTGAAAAACATATGCCTGAGCCTTCTCAAAAGCATTCTCTTTACGGCCTGCTTTTTTCTGAACAGGTTGTTAATGGGACCTGTTTGGGGTTTTCCTACCTCAAAGTCAAGTAATTTCTCAGTTTCCAGACCTCCTCATGTTTTATGCTACTTGCATCAAGGGGTAGATTTGCTAGAGCAGCTGTTCCTTCCATATTCAGTGGATTCTAAGCTTTCAAAATAGTTACCTGTAAAACCAGAACAAACCTTAAGGACTATTAATTTCACCATCTTGGAATATACAAATGGCTATTTAAAAAAACATATTCCTACACCATGTGGAATACGAAACTACAGCTGAATGAGAAGCATTCTTGAAAGATTTTTCTTTGCAAATACACCAATGTATTTAAGCACTTTACTACTGAGGCCTGACCTTTCAGGAAAGTTACCGATTTTAATTAAGAAAAAACTTTCACTGACAAAGATTTCCCAGTTCCAAATTGAGTTTTCAGTCCAAACCAGGTGAAAACTTTGTGTGCACCCATTCAGAGCATACACTGACTCTCCATGCAATAACTAGACCAGGCAAGCGAGAGCTACACCTCATGCCAGCTGTGATGGGGACCTGGCAGGAACAGAGCTTTTAGTGTTTGCAGGAGGCTCATGCTTCCAGGCAGAGGTTTAGTCAGCTCTGGCTTTCTGGCTTGCAGCAAAGCACACATTTTACTCCTGTGGCCCTTAGGAAGTTTTTCTCTTCAGCACCTCTGAAGTTTGGCTGGGTCTGCTCCCTGCTCACCTGAGCGACTTCTCAACTTCTCTGCCTGAGCTGCAAATTCTCAGAAGGTTGCTGCAAGCCTTTCTTTCACAAAGCTCGTCTGCCTATCACTCAAAGCACACGGAAAGTTTCCCTCCCCTTGCACTGGCTGCATCCTAAAACATCTCTAGGGGCAGCCCAAGGTTTGCTTGGAGGAAAAGAGCAATACATGGTTCTATATAATTTTGAGCACTGCAGCATGTGACTACTGCAGAACCCCTGCAAAGCAAGGGAAATCAAATCTGACAGCAAACCCTTGAGGAAGGGGTGGTCAATAGCTAACTCATGTAAGCGCAGTTAACTATTAGGAGACAGCAAATGTTAGTCCCGACAGCAAATGTTAATTTCAAAAACCTCAGAAGCTGAATTCGCCCTAATCTTTTCAAGACAGAGGGGTCAAGGATCATCTCAGAAACTGCTGAATCATCCCTCAAAGGACTACTCATGCCCCAGGGAGAAAGGTGAAAAGTGCATTGTGAGGAAGACTATTTATCTTCGTCAGAAAGACCCCCGAGGAAGAAGAGGAGCCTTCCTCAGTGCCACCATCAGGACACACAGGGCATGCGTGACCCATATGCTAATGATATTAATGACTTCCAAGAAATAATTTGTATAACCACGCCTGTTCCAAGGAATGTGATGAATATTCATGATTTAACCCATAATAATACTGTGTTGTAGGGAGCACCGGTGTGTGTTTTGGAGGAGTGATCCCCACACACACCCGGCGCCGAATAAAGCAAATACCCACTGCTCTGACTCTGTCTCTGCAGTGACTCCTGGCCCAATTTGGGCCGATTCACTCTGCACTCTGGCTGATATCACAGAACCTGCTGAGGCTGGAGGGACCCCTCAGGACCCTTGGGCCCAGCTCGTGGCCCTGTGCAGGACAGCCCAAGTCACAGCCTGTGCCTGCAGCACTGACACAGCTACCAGAGACATCCTGAGCCCAACCAGCACAGATCAAAGTGCTGCCGTGTGCCAAATCAGCTCCACATCAGCAGTCACACAGTCCTGCCTACAGCACACCTGGACAGAACCCGTGCAGAGCTGCTGGGATAACTACTTTGCCAAGGAATCTTCATTCTAGATTTAATATCTCCTAGGGATCAGGAATTGCCCACAATCTTAAGTTTTCCTCTTTAGTGCCACAATTGGTGTTTTGAATCACTGTCTGATCTTGAAAGACATGGAGAGTTTGTGCAGTTGGGATTTTTGTTTAGAAAGTCAAAATATTTATGCAGCTTTTCAAAATTATAGAAAAATTATGGACAGTAGAAAACTTACTCCTGTCAGATACTGTAGATATTTTATCTTTGTAATAGTAATACCTGTTTAAACACTTTTCATTCTAACTTCAAAGCTTATCTGCTCTTGAAAATTGAATTACTATACCTCAACTGAGCTCTGAATAATTCTTATGAAATTTAACACTTTTCCATCAAAAATAAGGTACATTAAGACATTTTAGGTTGAATTTCTTGGTAACATCTTTTCCATGAAATTAATTTTAAAGAATTCTCCTGATTGAATTGTATTGCTGCTTTCTTCAGACCATGGACTATACTAGAGATAAGTAAGCCATTTCCTTCAACTGTAACTTGCAAATTTTGGCACTAATTGTAAAAAATGTAACTTCATTGTGAGAGAGCAGTAGACATGTAGGCTGCACTAAAAAAAAACAACAACAACAAAAAACAAACAAACAAACAAACAAAAAACAAACAAAAAACAAACAAACAAAAAAAAAAAACTAGGGGCTATATACTAACACAATAATTTCCTTACAAGCTGTCATTTTATTCTGAGAAAAATAGAACTCAGGTGCTAATTATTACCTACTCATTATAGCCCCACTCAGCCTTCTGATGAGTGAGTAACTAGAGAGGCTCTGACCTCTGCCACTCTCCCTCAGAGGGTGGATCTGAGACTCCACTTGGACCCCACAAAGCTGTGGCCTGTCTGCAGGCAGTCAGCACCTCAGCACTTGGCACATCCTCCTTTATTCTACACTTTTCCTGGATTTAGTTACCACGTTATGGGAGGCCCTCAGCAACCCAAGATACACACATTGCAAAATTACAACTACAGCCAATTCACTGGGCTTCTTCAAGGCACTTTTCTGCCCAGGTTTTGGTGCTGTGTTCCCCTCTAATCAATGCCATTTGCTCCCAACTATTTCCTGGGATGTCCCTGTCTTACAGATTTACTCAAAGCCGTTTTCACAGTATTGTAAGAAGATTGGTCGTAAACTTTGCAGTTCATTTAAGCCAGTGTTCCCTGAGGAGCTGAGCCTACAAAAGACTGAGTAATAAAAGATTTTTCACCACCTCCATTAGGGCCAGCAGCTTTTTAAACTGTGTTCTTTCTGTGCCTTTTAGGAAATGTTCCAGAAACAGGAGAATTTTGACTGTAACCTGTCAGCAAATACTGAGGGGGAAGCACAGAACTGCTGCAGCCCATTTAGGACCTCATGACATTCTTGAAAGACATTAAACTCAGAAAGTGACAGTGTAAAGCAGACTACAGGAGCTACATGTGCAAAAATACACACGCAGCTCACCTGGAGACTGACCTAGGAACAGCTACACATTGTCAACCTCCTGCTTCTCCAATTACCACATTTACACAAACAGCTCAACCCTAATTGATTTCCACTTAAACAATCACTTTTTGAATATCCAAATTTTCAGAACAAGTCTAATTCTTACCCCTAGTTGCACTGTTAAGGCAAGATTAAGCAAAACTTATCTGCTTTCTACATTGTTTACAATGTGACTCGAGTGTTTGTATGCAGGGAACTTTTGTGAGACTTACATAAGGCATGTCTGTTTTCTAGCTTAAGCTTTCAGTCTTACTTTAACATCAGATCTAGAAATAAGCTTAAGGTTAAGTAAATTAGTCTTAAAACCATTACTGCCCTTCACTGGTGCCAGATCACATCAGTACAAGGCACTTAATTTGCTTTGGCTTTCAGTTTTAAATCAATCATTCCAAAAGTTCATACACATTATTCTTGTAACCTTTTTTAGTTAATAATGAAAGACACAATGACAATTAGATCTAAAATAAAAAAGCTTAAACATTCTAAAGCCATCTGATTTCATTATGCAAATCAGATAACATGTTAATAACAACACATTCCATTTCAGTAATATGACTTGACTTTGTACTTAAGTCATTTCAACTTCATTAATTATGTAGAAGGTGGAAGAGTCAATTTAGGTCACAGTCAGGTAGTACACACATATGGAAACACACCATAAGGCATACCTGTGATAACAATCAAATAAAACTTTCAATGTATTTATTAGTTACCCTCTTAATTTTCAGTGTGAAGTGAGAGATGTACTTGAAGCTTTATTGTCTGTGTCACTGTACAACTCATTTTTTTAAAAACCAGCCATCCTGGCCCCAGGAGCTCTGCTGGGGCATTTGAGCTCATGCACAAAGGAGCTGCTCCCTTCCAGCTGGACAGACAGACGTGGCCCTCCTGCCCCACTCCCAGCTCAGCTCTCCAGCTTGCAGAAACCAGGACACAGGAGAGAGACTGATTTTCACTAAGCACGCACAAGCCATGTCAGAGGCACCTGTCTGCCTGCCCAGGACTGCTGACGAGACCAACCTGGGATCCACAAGCAGCAATCCTGTGACTGCTGGACTGCTCCTCACGCAAGGACTGGAGCAGCTGGAGAGCACCTTCTGTTCCTGTGGTGCTGCTCCTCTGCCCTACGGTGCCTCACATTTGCCCAGCACCCTCCTCCGTGGAGAGCACAGCACGCAAAACTCACACCCTGAGACTGGGCACACTGACTCACAAGCAGCTCTGCATCTGCCCTCACAGGCCTCTGGCACGACAGCTTCCCAGGGGCTGCTGCTCAGCTTGTTCACAGAGTGCCATACCAACAAGCAACAATCTGGATGCAGCTTTCTAAAGGCTTCCTTGAAAGAAGAATGTTCTCTGATGGGAAAGGAAAAATAATTTGATTTAAGGAAACAAGCTCTCTGTTAGCTTGTGCTTATACAAATCCAAAAATAGACATTCAGGTCAAAGTACTGAACTTTCACTTAAAGAGGTCATTTGAACTTTCATTTAAATAACCTGCAAAAGCTTTTCATAAACAAGGGCTAAAACTGAAAAGTGTCAATCAGTTTTGCAGTATTATGATAGTTTTTCGGGTTGAAATGCAATAAAAATCTCTTACACTATCAAAAAATATTTTCAATATAGATATAAGATTACAGTACCAAAATATGGGGCTAAAATTGACTTGTAATCCTTGACTAGACACATGCAGCCTTAACGAAGGCCGCACAGATGTAAATCAGCTAATTTTTAGCTTTGATCTCATTTTTCAGATAACATTTCTGCGAGACTTTGAAATTCAAAAAATAATGATGGAATGCATGTGATGTTCTCTGCATTCAATACACATACAGTTAAAAGTGAGAAACAAAATCAATGGCTTCAATGATCAAAGGCTGTACACACTGTACCTACTCATTATAGCCCCACTCAGCCTTCTGATGAGTGAGTAACTAGAGAGGCTCTGACCTCTGCCACTCTCCCTCAGAGGGTGGATCTGAGACTCCACTTGGACCCCACAAAGCTGTGGCCTGTCTGCAGGCAGTCAGCACCTCAGCACTTGGCACATCCTCCTTTATTCTACACTTTTCCTGGATTTAGTTACCACGTTATGGGAGGCCCTCAGCAACCCAAGATATTAGAAATTACAACTACAGCCAATTCACTGGACTTCTTCAAGGCACTTTTCTGCCCAGGTTTTGATGCTGTGTTCCCCTCTAATCAATGCCATTTGCTCCCAACTATTTCCTGGGAAGTAAATGGTCCCGTAAATCTTGTGTCAGCACAAACAATTATAACCATAAATCCCGCCTTCCAAACTAGGAAGTATAGAAGAAGATGGGTGTTTGCCCCATCAAATTGGAAAATTTAAAAGCACAGTGTGGTGCTGAGCAGTGGGCACATGGGCTTAGTGACCTTCCAGCCAGCCTGGTGAGCACCAAGAGCCACCTGCCAGGGCAGCACAAGGCAGCAGCACAGGCAGGGCAGGAGCACACGCCTGCATGTGTGATGGTGCACGGAGCTCAGGGGTTCCCCTGCCAGGGGCTCATCTGCAGCTCAGCCTGACTGAGAGGAGCTCACAAGTTCTGGGGTCTCTCCGAAGGTCAGCACATCTCCCACGGAGCCACTCCATACAGGGACTGAGCCCCAGCACACAGCTCGGCAGAGGCTCTCAAAGGTTTTATACTGCTGAGCGTTGTAAAAACCACAAGTCAGTCCTGAAAACAACACCGTAACTAACACACATTGTTCACAGACAGGAGCTGCTTCTGGGACCTAACAACTCATTTGTTATGCTGCACATTTTAGGAGCCAATTAAAAAGTTATGTTGAGCTACAACGAAAAGCGTATTTCAGTATCCGCCAGCTTTATCTTTTCATTATATTCCTCTTGCTACAACAATTTTGATGTTACCTCAGGAGATTTTCAATTTACTTGCCGTCTTATTTAGCATTTGCACTTTGGTGGAACCTAAAAGTCATAGTCAGGATCAGGCCCCATTCCATGAAAAGCCACATGTGCTCATCCTTTTGTAAAGCTAGTTATTACTCAGTCTCTGTGGGAGGCAGCCCTTGGCAGGCTTTTCAAGGACAAAGTTCTTCCAAAACAGAATTTAGAACTGTAACGTTATTTCTTTTTTATGTTGTAAGAATTATATGTTATAATTGGATATTCTGCATAAATTCAATGCACATTCAGTCTTCATAGAAGTTTCCCTTTTTTGCAGTAATTACAGACTTATGCTATGAACCAAATCTGAACAGGTTCAGCTGAGACCAGTGTAAACATCTGTGACTGTTGAATTTCACTGTCATCAAACACACAGCCAACGAAAGTTGTCAATAATTTACGGAGGACAATACCTGTTTCAATTATGAGTGCAGGTGTAATGTGGGCAGGGCCAGAGCTCCTTACCAAGTGAGTGCAAATCCTGAGGCAGGGCTGTACCTGCGGCAGTACAAGCAGTGAACAGGGCAGCAGTTGTGCAGAACAATGTGCAGGACTGTCCAACAGAAGGGCACAATAAAGAAATCGTGGGCAGTCCTCATTTTGCATTTCCAAGCACATCCTGTTTACCAAGCAACATCCTGGATTTTGCTTTTCCTGAATTATCTCATTGCTAGTCAACTCAGAAGAAAATAGCAAAATGTCACACTGAGCGATGCAATGCTAACTTGAATTTTTAGTATGAGGACAAATAGCACCATCCACTAGGGAGAAAGCTGAGCAAAGAAAAATCCCATTTGCCAAAGCTCACAGGCAAGGCAAACCAATGAACACAGCCTTTGTACCACAGAGCAATTATTGCTCTGTGTGACCAAAATACTTGCACAAAGATGTAGATATGATTAAATCATAACTCCGTCACCATTAAGAAAATCTATCTAAAATGTTACTTGTGATGGACAATTCCTGCCTGATGCCAGAACCTCACTCACCTGGCTTAGAGCTTCTGATGGGACTCAGTGTTCTGAGTGAACCCAGGTTTATAGTATCACAGCTGTTTTTACAAATAAGAACATCTTTAATATTGCTATAAAATCTCAGTTACTCAGTAACTCCCAGCTTTTCCAGAGAGGATGGTGACTTTACTACCGATTGTCAAAGAAAAAGAAATAAGGACAGGCTCTCAACAAGATCTTCTATAAGTTTATATCATTTCTTAGTGGGACAGTTTTGCAAAGAAAAAAACATTACAAGCGTAAGTGTCCATAAACTTCTTTCTACTAAGTTATTGTGATATCACATGGTTTGGTCATGCCACCTGAAATTCTCCATTTTCCTTCCCTCTTACTCTACATCTCAGAGTCTGAACAAACACTAGCCAAAGAAACTGGGAATACGTATTTAGCAGTCAAAGGACCCTAAGACAACGTCCTTAAAAGCTTTGGAATTTTGAGGAGAAAACTGTTTTAGGCCACTCCTTGAGCTCTTTCAAATTCCTGTGCAAGTCACTCATCTTTTAAAGGTCATGAACTCTTTACTATTGTTATTTGTGTAAGTCACATACACACATTCTGCTCTACACTGCCCATGCTGCAAACAACTGTGCCACCCCACGAGACCTTTATTTCAACAACTACTTGACTGAGCCAGTGGAATGAATAGCCATAGGGACAAAAGAAAACCATTTCACATAAATTGTTAAAAGAAAAGTAATATTCAGGCAGTTGTATCAATTGTTAGTAAATTTTACATGGCTGGAAAATTCCACCAGATTTACAGCTCTTCCTTTATAGAATGAGCATAATTCCTTTGCAGATTAATGCCCGGTGACCCTTCCCAAATTCATGTCACCAATAATGCTTTAATGCCTACTCCACAATATGTGTAATAATATCACATATGTGCAAACATTTCTAGATAATACACACTAGCTACAGCTACTTTTACACTCTGTGATTAAGGCCCCAAGTCACAACACCTGGGATATGCAATGTAGAGAAGCAGATGTGTGTTCCTGCTGTGGTTTAGCCCAGTCTCCCTTCTCCCATCCCATGTGCAGGGTCTGATGGCCTCCTGCTGTGGGCCTGCATCCCCTCACTGCTCAGTGCTGTGCCTTGGTTCTGCTGTGCTTGGCGTCTCTGCTCCCACCTGTTAGGATTCCCTGTGGTGCTTTGGATTTGCAAGCTCCAGCAAAAGCCTGGGGAAACACTTAGCAGCATCTGAAAAAATCTCCCTTTTGGGAAGGAGTCCTCAGCTTCGTCAGAGAGGAATCCCTCCCGCTAACAGGAGTTCCTGATGGAGCCCAGCAAGCACACAGTTTCTCCTGGTGTGAACTCCAATCAAACCGACAATTATGTGTTTGCTCATGTCCTTGAAAACAGCTCGTTCAGCCACAATATTAGGCTGATTGTTTTTTCCTGCCACCTTCTACATATAATTTTTACAAATAAAGTTTTTCCCTTCCTGCCCAACAAAATTCATGCAACAATCAGGTTTCAGAGCACTTGCCAAGTTTGATAGGTTTGTAAAAACAGCAGTGGGCAGAGGAGATCTACTTGTTATCTGCTACACCCAGTGAAGGTTACAAAGCCCAGACAGGGTTTCATAGTGGGAGAGGTGATTATTATTCCACACTGCACGTATCTGCAGCACAGATATCCCCTGCAGGGGAACCACCTAAGGCACAGACCCAGGCACTGCTGCCCTTCACCAGCCAGCACTGTTTTCCTACCAGCAGCCCCAGCGATGGCAGCACATGGGCACTGACCAGCCTGCTGCTGCTGCCTGGCCACACAGCCTGCCCAGAAACAGCTCCTCACCCTGGGCAGGACACAGCTCCAGAACACTTCCCACAGCTTCTCCCACATGCTGGTCCTGTCAGATGCAGCACAGCTCCCTGTCAGAACTGGCCAGGAAAGATGTGCCTGTGCTTTTTTGAATAGAGACTTTATTAGTATAAGAATTGTCACAGGTGGATGTTACTGGACATTTGGTGGAGGTTTCGCAGGGGTCACAAATTGTCCAGGTTTTGGCTGGGATAGAATTAATTTCCTTACCATATGCTCAGTGTATAAACTGAGGGGGACCTACCTGGAAGGGCCTGATTGCTGTCCAGGGATGGGGTGGGCAGTGGTCAGCAAGTAGTGAGAACACTGTATTGTGCATCACTTTTTTGGTTTTGGCAGTTTTTTCCCCCTGAGTTTTATTAGTGTTTATTACTATTATTACTATTAGTAACAGCATTACATGTTATTGTTCTTATTATAATTAGTATTATTATATTTTACTTTGTTTCAATTACTAAAGTCCTCTTTTCTCAACCCACAAGTTTTTTCCCCATCCCTGACTCTCCTCCCAGTCCTGCAGCAGCTTGGTTATGCAAGGGAGTAGCTGCATGGTACTTAGTTGCTCACACGAGTGAAATCACAAGAGTCCTTTTTGGCAGCCAGTGTAAGGCTCAGAGGTTTGATGTTAACGACAGATGTTAAATCAGATTTATTTAAGCATCCATTGCATTGGTTTAATAGTCACTGGTGCCAGCATTGATTTATTTGCTCTCTGAGTTGCTGTGCTCATTGTCAGGGTTGTGTTCTGCCACATCTTGCTTGCAGTTGGTGTTCCCTGGGGTGATGTTTATCACCCTTGGGGCCTGGGCTAAGCTTCTGTTTTTGGGGTACATTGTAGCACTGTCTTCTGATGAGATAGAGCCCCAGTAGTGACATTAACGTGGCACCTGCCCTCAGCACTGCTGTCCTCTCTGTATTTTGGAAGCCAACTTGCGACAATCACACTTTGGGCCTTTTCTCCTCAGAGAGCCAACCTATGGCAGAGACATCTTCCTGAACCTTCCTGCCTGCCTGTCTGCCTTTCAGAATCTTTATCCTCCTCCAGGCTGATTACAGTAACTCTTGAAAAATTTTAAACATTTTGAATATCCTTAGAATACCCTAGAAACCAGCCTGGTCCTTTTGCTAGGAACCAGCATGTTGCTGAATGTGGTTCAGGTCTTGTTAAAGGTTAAACAACTGTTTAAGAACATCACCAAGAGATCTGTCTTGAGGCTGGATAGTTACGAGTGTGGGGGATAATATGGGCAAATACCTAGGACAGCTGCTGCTGCTACCATCTTTCTTTTGTTGTTTCCCTGAGTTTCTGAAACACCTACATCTCCTCCTCCTCCTGGGACTCCTCCTTTGGCTGTCCCCTTCTTCTCACCTGTCATTGCTGTCTCTTGCTAAATAATAAGAACCTGCAATCACCTCCTCTTTCTTTCTGCCCTCCCTCCATCCCTCACTTTACTGTCATGTAAAACTTTAACAGAGGAAGCACTAAAATGACTCTGGCAGTGCCACACAGAATTTTTCCAGTGTAGGCTGAAAAAGTGCATGAAGTACACTGTAAAGATGCACATGGTAAAAATCAATCCTAGGATGCTAAACCATTATTCAAGCAAAGCACATATTCTTGCGGCTCCTTTACCACTGGGATCTTATGGTGACAGTAAATAAAGTGTTTCAAAAAAGGAGCATTATAAAACCTTCTTTGGTCATGTCAAATGCTAGACTCAGAAAGAAATAAAGGTAAGAAACCATGTTAGAAAAAAATACCTCAGGACCCAGAGCCTATATGCAAACATCACTCAGCACTGAGGCTTGCATTGTTCAAACCTGTTAGTTCACTTTTCTTGCTGCCTCTCCTGCTGTACTAGCAAATCCTCAGTGATCATTAGTAAGTTATGGAAACTTATGGCTGGGGGAAAAAGCTGGGACCATGAAGTACTGATGTTTTCCCAATTAATCCTATATATTTACACCACTCCTTGAACATGGCTGAGCACTAATGGCACACAGGCAGTGCCACTTGAGGAAACCTCTGTCGAACACCATGGAAAAGCCCTGATCAGCTACTTGGACCAGATTCTCCAAAATTAACCTGAATCAAACCATCTCCTCCAAGACATAACAAAGCTCATATGCCATGAAGGGACACAAAAAACCTCTGGACACTGTGTCATCTCACAAGTTATGTCCAACAAAAACATTCCAGCCCATCCCCAAGCCTCTGCTCTGTCATCCCCAGCCCAGGGGAGCATCACCCCACTATAGTTACTCACTATATACTATAGCCACGCATCAGTTAGCACTCTGCTTTGTCCTATCTACTTACAAAGTCATGGTATATAACATTTCTAGTCCTCAGTACTCACAAAAATCCTTTCAGTTCTTGTTTACGGGCTGGCTTTAAACAATACAGAAGCTTTATTGTCACAAATAAGTTTTACTGTCAATTTTACTCAGTTCAAGTCAGGCAATCCACAGGCTGCATTATAATTATGTAGAAGTAGGGGGTTAAAAACTACAGTTCAGGGTAAAGACACTGCAGGTGTGCAGTTTAATGAGTTCTTAATTGAGTAGTGGGAGAGCATAAAAAGGAAGTGCAGAGGGTGATTACAGGGCTCTTTCTGCGAAGGGAGCAGTGCAAGCACTGAACTCTATAATCAAGAATAAAGAAAAACGAGTTCACCTCTAATTTTCTCTGTGCTACAGCCTTTGTTAGTCATGCTCAGAATGCAAGATTAGAACTTGTACCATTGAGTTAACAGACAAGATTAACATTTTGTGAGATGTACTTGTTTTAAGGCTAAGATTGAAAAAAAAATGAGAAAGAACATAAAAAATAACTTAGATCTGAAGAACACACTGCCTGCACTCCTGTTTGCAAATCAGTCAGATTCCTCTCTGGCTTCTTCTATTGAATCAACTTCATAGTGTAACTGCAGATAGAAAAATGGAACTAGACACCACATGGAAGGGAAAAGGAAACTACTTGCATTTTTTTTTATCTTCCTCCTCTCTCCAAGAAACAAACACCACAAAACCCTCAGAACCTCTTTTCTCTGCTCAGGGAAGCCTCCCACAATGTGACAATGCAGCAGTGTTACTGCTTTGGCAGGTGCTGCAGGAAAACACACATTTTAATAAACACTCAGGAGAAATTACATATTGCACCTATCCGCAGTCATGGACATCCTGGACATTGACTTTGCTACCACACATAAATCTGAGAAGTGCTCAGAACTGCTTCCACCTTCACTGCAGCAGAAGAGTCACTGAAAACACAGTGCATTGTCATTTGGCTCAACTCTACTTATTTCTCAAAAAAAGATGACTAAAAAGAAAAATTAAGCATCTTCCCTAGTACTTCACTGCAGTTCAAGTGCTACCTTAGATCTGGGGATTTTTATTCAAATTTAGTATTTAGAACTCTGAAATTCATGAAAAAGCATGATCTGCCTCAACCTCTGAGGAAATACCAAATTTTTATATATATTCTTCACTATCACCTCAGTTTTATGAGAAAACTCTTTCATTTGTATAGCTACATCAAGCCCTTGTAATCACTTTGTATATTACATGGGCTTTCTTTTTTAATCCAAGGACCTTTTTTCAAATTCTTTTACATCAGGCTTTAAAGACTTCAAAGTTGTTGTTTTTGTTTTCCCCCACAAATAAACTTTGAACTGCATGTTGCTGATAGGGAGCATTTAGCTACTCTTCAGAAAGCCACAGGAGCCTCGAAGTCACCAAGCTGGTTGCAGTTACTGGATTTTCCCCAGAGCTGTGGTCTCTGTTTCTGCATCAGTTTCTGACTCCAGGAGTTCTTTCCATGTGAAGTACAACCAAACACGTTTGTCCAAGAGGTGCCTGTTGGCATCAGCTTCTGAAATAACCCCAGGTAAGTACTTTTCTAACAAAGGTCTGTTCTTTAATCTATGATCTATCATCATTAGTTATTATCTTGTGTGTAAAGCAACATGTATTCTTTTAAAGTAATTTGCTTATAGTAAAATCTACAATCTGTGCCATTAAATGGAAATGTTAAACTGTGTATTTCAAAGGATCTTGTCACACATAGCAGGATTATACTTAAACACTACAGACCAATGCTCAGATCACAGATCAGGGAAATTATTTTCATAAACCCCAACCAGAAGAATGGAAAAAAAAAGGCAGCTCACAGTAACTTTTCAGGGAGTGAAAGAAATGCATGAGGCCATTTCATGTTAATTATGCTCGCTGTTTTTTTCTTGATATTTCACAATTGCTCCAACGTCAGCTCTAGCAAGTGAATTCTCCCATCCTGGCAATATTGATGCAACCTACCTTCCAAAGTCACCAGCAGACAAGATTTCTAGGGTTCTGCCTCCCAAAAGTTATTTTCTTTAGTAAACTTTAATTCTTCATATCCTATCCCAGCTTTATTGAGCAAGAGCTAAATAAAAAGTACTATACACAGTCTCTTTAAATAATGGGTTTATATTTCATTATTAAATCAATATGAAGAGCTGATTTTTTTCTGGCATCCAATTAACAGATTGTAAAGTCCAGGTTCATGGAGCTCTAGTCTGAAAGAAAAAAAATCTGATATATATATATTTTATGGAACACTGAGAAAATTCATCCTGCCCTTCCTTCCAGCTAAATAAACATCCTCAACCTGTGTATCTCCAAATCCAGGACTTCCTGCCATCTTTCCAAATCACTAATGCATTGATTGCAAAAAACATAGTAAAAGATTGCTGAAATCATGCTAGGTTGGAAATCTGCAACATTTAAAGCCATCAAATCAGGCACATTCAGAGAAAACAGAGTGTGAAACAACAACAGTTGTTTAATTGATGTGTTAAATAGTCTAAGGCCAAGGAAGGTTTAGGGGGATAAAGGAAAACTTGCTGTGAAGATAATTACAGGTAACTGGCCAGGGTCATGGACAAACCAGCTGGCTTCCATCCAGGGATTCCACTTGAGATCCATGTTGGTGACTAATAGAGCTGAGCTGCTGTAAGGTGACCTGTTACTGCAGTTACCACTCCAACAAAACCAACCCAAACCCAAACAAGCACCAAAACAGAGGTGAGCTCTTAACTGTAAACCACTGCTTAACAGAAGAGCTGCACACGAGCTGAACCAAAGCAACATCTAAGTGAAATCTGAAAGTCTGACTGTAAAGTTGGCCCTCAAAACCAATTAAAACACTTAACAGAACAATACCACTGATCCGCTGAATTTACAAGCATCGTTCTGTAGACATTGCAGTGTTTAGTTACACATCCCAATTTAAAAAATACAACTAATTTAATCTTTATTGTGAAAACATCTAGATATTTGGAAAATTAGTTATTACCCAATAAATGAACCACAACCTTGGAGTGAAATACACCTTACACATTCTCATCACAGATTGGTGAGTCCTCTCATACATTCTGTCTTCCTTCTCTGGTGGTGTAACTTCATGCTAAAAAAAGTTCTACATAACACATCAGGTTTTAGATAGCAACTTCTCATTTTTGCCCTAGAACATTATCACCTATCACCTATGCCTATTTCATTACATCATATCAGTGGAGGTTCTATGTGGCAATGCCTGATGTGGAACACCATTCATAAGGTAAAATTACAAACAAAGCCCCTTACATGTAATTTAAGCTTAATACCAGTAAAGCTCTATCACCTGCTGTGGAATACAGACACAATTTTGGGTTTCCTTTTGTTTCGTTTTATCATCTCACTATGAACAGAGGTACATAAAGAGAGAGCAAGGGATCTCTATGGATATACAAAGGAGACAAATTTATCCTTCCACCTCCACTATACAGTAGCTGAGCAGAAAACAGCTTCCTAAAGCAATGTGAATTAATATCCTGAAACTTGTTTTGAAAAGCCACCCTGTGTCAGAGATTCCCATGGATATTTTTATAAAGAGATTGTTGGAAGAGGACGTGATCAATGGGAATATTATTGCTCAACTACCTATTGCTGCAATGACTACAATTGGCCACATTTCCATGAGTGAAACTAATTCAAGTGGGTAAATATATTTTTAAAAAATTATATAATCAACTAGTGCAAATTTTTCCATATTAACTCCAGTTTATAGAAGGGTTACTTTACATGTAATTTTGTGAGTTTACAAAGTAATTTTTCTATTTATTCCAATCAGGAATGTTAATTAATTTTAGCCTTAGACACTGCTGTCACTTAAAATTTTGTACCACTGGGGTATATATCTATTTTTTCAGTGTCCCATTCATATGAGAAAAATTGACAAAACCACAAAAATGTTGGAATGATAAAGGTTGTCAGGGTAACAAATTATGCACACAGGCAAAAGGGTAAAATATAATTATGCAGATGGCAAAATAAAAGAAGTAATTTACAACTGATGCAGAAAATTACTGGCATAATAAGCATATCCCATAAATCAGTTAGTTAACAACCTAATTTATAACTTTCTGAAAAACTGCAAAGACAAAATAGAGACTAGAAAGGAGTTTAAGTGCCTCATGTCTTTTCTTTCAGTAATGCACCTACTAAGGACAACATTAATAGACCAGCAGCTCATTAAGTAATTGATGCCTCATGATTACCCCACTCCCCTCAGCACTAATGAGCAATTACGTCTTCTGATGATTGATTCTTTTCAACAGGGAAAATAGGAAAAATTTTGCCATACAGAAATGGCAGAAGTCCATAGGTCAGCTGAGATTATCAGCTGAAAACATATTTTCTTTTACAAACAGCAACAAACACTCCTCGGGCCAGAATGACTGAGGCCCCTCAGTGCATTCTCACAAGTCCCTTGGAAAGCACCATAGGAACTGAGACCTGCCTTCCCCCTGCACATCAATAGGCACATCTGAGTATGTTTTTTTGAAAAGCTATCCAAAATTAACTATTTTCATAATAAGACACTTTGAGGGATGAAAAAAAAACCAAAAAATTTATAGCTCAGAAGGAATGAGCAAGGTCATGGTGGTTTCTGAGCCCCTAACTTTTCAAATTAATCCAGCACAACATAAAAATTAAACATGTCTCCAAGTCCTACTGACTTAAAGAAGATTCAGTCACAGGTCTAAAGGGGAAAGGGAAAAGGCAAAGATAATTTTTGTGAATAAGGATATTTGAGGAGGAGTATAGGCGCTAAATTCGAAAGCAAATGCAGGAACACATGACACACACAAAGAGACTACATGATAGCAAGGTGTTCAGGAAAGGTTTTAAATTTCCAAGGAAAAAAGTAATCACGTGTGACATACTGATAACAAAAAAGAGTAGGGAGGCATAATACAGCAGCAGGTACAGGTAGGGATCCAGAGGCAGCCCTGTGACTGGGGTGGTAGGGCTGCAGCATTTGCTGCAAGGAGCGAAGCAGCAGCCTTTAGAGTCTGCATAAAGGTTTCAGAAACAGTCTTGGCAGAAATGAATAATAGGTAACTGCGAGGTCATTTCATCTGTGACATTAAGTCATTAGACTGATTATGTGTCCATCTGCTCTGCTTTGCAAATTGGCCTTCTGTGTTCATTAGCAATCGTAAACCCGGATACATTATGACACAGGCTAGGAAATACATGTACAAACAGTCATGAGCCAGGCCCTGGGAGCATTACAGGTACTCAGTGTCACAAACACTAATGACTGAGTCATGCAATTAGCCGACTGCAAGCGAGCACTTCAGAGAAGAGTACAAGACCTACGTCGAGGAAGAAAAGGAATTTTCACTGTAAATATGCATAGAGGACTTTAGCCTACCAAAACAGAGAGAGCTGTCAGTGAAGAGAGGGTGCAGCACTGTAACTGTTCATCACCACACTGGCATCACTTTTCACTTGCACAGTGGATTTCATTAAAGACAAAGGTATCAGTCATTTGGCTCTGCCTCTCCTTCCATCCACAGGTCCTAACCGTGCTTGTCTCTGTGGAGGAAAACGTAGCAACAGCAAATCATCTCAAAGTGTGCTCTGACCCTGCTCTGGAGCAGAGGCTCCTCTGCTGCCCAGCCACACCCCATTCACCCTCCCCTTTGTTCATGCAGAGTGCTGTGCTATGCTGGCATCAGGTCAGGGAGCCAAATCCATTCCTGCTGCCATTAAAAGGATGAGCCTGGTGCAGGTGCTCAAGATTCAAATGAAAATGATGTTCGAGGAGCTAGAACTCTTCTGCGTGTTGAGGAAGGAGAACCCCTCCAAGAGCACAAACAATGGTTTGCACATTATGACAGCTAATAGTTGAATTATTTACAGAGTGAGCAGTTGAACTGCAACAGTATTTTTGTTAGCTGTGTATTCATGTCAAGGGAAGCAAAAATAGCATGGTTCTAATGGATACATTTCTATTCATACATTCTATGTTTTTCTCATTCTACCCTAAGGCCATCATTATCTATGGTAACGAAGGAAATTAAAATAATTCCTGTTGCCTCTCTTCTTTATTAATCTTTAATGATTTTTAATTTGAAAGCTTTAATCCATCCTTTCATAAAAAGGATAAAGCAGTAATTCTTAAAAGCGCTTTGCCAATTTTTTTTTCAGTCATCCCTTTATGCAACAAATTTTCAAAAACCACATAGGAATTTTGTTTCTGGTACATACTTGCCTATTTTATCAGTATTCAGAGAATGAACTAAGGGCGTGAACCTGCCCCCCTCACCAGCACAAGGAGTGATTCAATACAGCACATATGCATGTTTCTCTATAAGCAAATAATTACGCTGTTTCTTGTTCAACAAAGCATTAAAGCAAAAGCTGTTTACTATAAGCTGTGCTCACTGCCAGGAATAATCTTTTTGTTATTTAAATGAGGCTAATAAAGGTAGAAAACATGCTGCCTAAGAGTGGTTTAGGAGGAGAACCCAAGCTTGAGGAACTTTTCTTTGCAACCAGCCAAGAGAAAAGGGGAGGTAAACATGAATTTTGGAAGCCCATCCTTAGCTCAGGAGCTAAGACCAGGCTGAATTAAGTCCAGAAATCAGTGCCTGCTGAGGTAGGTCACTGCTGAGTGCCAGAAGCAAAGCTTCCCACAGTCTCTCTAGGGATCTGTTGTCACAATTCTGACCAAAAAACACTCACCACCCCGTCCTTTACCCAGACCTGTCACATTGTCCCTTCCCACACTGGTCTTCGGGGTCAGCACAAGCATCCACCTTGGTCACTTCAGATCCAGGTGGAAAACAGGTCAACAATTGAAAAAATAAAACACCTCCCCACCACCCTGTCTTAGGAGCTGAGGTGGTTCTGAACATTTCACCAATCTTCATTAAATACACTGCCCTGAAGCCTTCCCAGTACTGCCCAGGCATGAACTGAAATTAGAGTGGCACATACACCCCAAACTACTCTTCTCCTGGAAAGGACCATTTGATGACACAGAACATTGGAGCATAAGGAGCATGAGCTATGCCTGGTCCTTCACACGTACTGCATTTCCCCATGACACTTAGCACAACACAATTAGTCAGTCTTTTGGAATTCTTTTTTTTTAATATATTAAAAATTTTTCATCGCAAGAAAAGTTTGGAACAATCCTCCTCTGGCTACAAATGAGCAAACTGCCCTTTCCCTGGATACAGGAACTGTGAAGTGTGGAAGGCAGGTCTTTCTGAGTCCTAATCAGAGGGGCCAGGGGGAGGACATATCATCTTCCAACTTCAAAGGAGAAGGTATGTGTAACAGAGGCTGCTTTTAACAGGCAGGGTAACTGCCTCCAACAAATATCTGTCAGGACATTTATTTACAAAATTCAGATGTTCTGATTCATCCACCTTTCCCACTGGAACTGCTCCATTATGTATAAACACCCACATATTTGTTTATACACATGTCTTCTGCAGACACAGAGAAGGGTAGCCTGAAGGCTGGGTCTGTTTTTGCAGCAGAGGAAAGCAGAGTCAAGTCTGCACTCTAAGAACAGCAGGATTTTGACCCACACTGGTACCTTACCTCACCACAGGTCACCCTGTACACTCGGCTGCTGGGCTATGCTGATGTTGGCTGGGGTTATTTCTTTGAACAGAACAGCTAAGAAAAGCTTCAAGTTCTATTAACTAGCTTCCATTTCATTTATCTATCTTGAACAGAAAAAAACCATTAAAAACTCTGACCCAATTATTTCATACATAAAAGGAGCCTTTGTAGCAGGTGTAATATTCCTAAGAGGTGGTTAATGAGAAAAATACATCAGAGCTTAACTGGAACGAGGCTTTGATGTTGGCTGGCTTACCTGTTGTGCCACTAAAGAAACAGATCTCAAGGGAGAGCGTGAGCAGGCGTTGCATCTCTGCTGGGGAATGCTACAATCAGATAGGACACAGCTCCTGGGCTGTTGTACTTCAACCCCCCAGGCAAACACACGCGAGGACATCCACAGCCCACGGAGTCAGGTTCCCCCAGCTCTGCCCATAAAGGACTCACCTCCAGCTAACTACAGTGAGCTTTTACTCCAGGGGGTTTACTTCAGCACAAACCCTGTCAGCTTACACAGTCCTTAAGATAAGCTAAAAAGCATTCACAGCTGAGGTAAAAATAAAATACCTTTAAAAAGCCCAGTGTCTGAAAAATATAAAGTAGGTTTTTAGATTTTCCAGCATACTGAACATACCTGAACAAAGCGGATGTAAACAGATTCCTAACAAATGTAACATTCAGAAGAGTTGCTTTGATCAGACAGTCTTTAAAAATGCACAGTGACAGGGGATAGGTGTGTGAAGGCCATCTGATCAGGATTAGCACAGCACTACTGCACAAGATCATCGTGGTTAACGCGAGGACCAGCAAAAGCTCCTTCTCCTTTCTAAAAGCAGGAAAGGAAAAGGAGCTTTTCTTTCACCTTGGGCTCTCCAACTTGCTTAAATTTAATTTTCCCATCTTTCTTTCTACTGCTTGACTGGCACAGTGAGTGTTCTCCCTTCCACTTCGATTTATTGTAGCCACAGGAATGGGAGCAACTATAAATCCTCATGTGCATATAGCACGTGTCTTTGTGCATATAGCAGTAACCACAGCAGAAAACTCATCTTTACAATAAAACCTTTCCAAATTCAAAATATAAAATGGCCACCTGCTTCACATGCAACATCCTGGTAATGAAAGAGGTAAATGACTGAATATTGCAACAGACAAGAAACTGTGCATCCTAATTTTTCTTCTATCATACTATTTGAAAAGCCTTCAAAAACCCCTCCAAAACACAGCTTCCTATCACTGTATCAGAATAACTATTTTTCAAATGCAAAAGCATCTGAAAGGCTAAAAGTGTTTTTCTGTTTCAGGCTTAAAAGTGATTTTCATGCTTGAGCACATTACTACAGTTTAACAAGAGAACAAAAGCATTTTCTGAGTGAATATCTAATTTCCTATGTGACAGTAACTAAAAATGAACCAAGCCACCAGCCCCCAAGGACAGCTGGTAGGGCTGCCATGCTCCAAGACAGTCCTTGAGCATTTCCCATAAATTACCAGCATTGTGCCATGCCTTTATGCACCTACTGCAAGATGATTCCAATCTGTGCATCTCTTCTATTTGTACTTGAACCTCGATTCAGTTTAGGTGAGTTTGGGAGGGCTGTACTTGTTAAACACATGAACAGAATATTAACACCCACAGGGCAGCTGAGATTTAAATCTTAAAATAATCAAAAATAGATGGCGTGGGGGCAAGAGGCAGAAAGTGAAAAAAAGAGGAGGACAAGGAAAAGAAATTAGCTTTGTGCAGCAGAACATGATGAAAAACTTGTCACTGAAGCATCAGCTTGAAACACCCACACATGCCCTGCCAAACCCCTGTTTAGGAACTGTACACAGAAGTGTCAAACATTGTGAACAGTGATGTCCAACAAAAATGTCAAATGTGCATCTTGATTTTTCACTGCAACAGGAACAGGGTTTTATCTGTTTCCCAGTGTATTTGAATGATTCTTGCATAGAGATCTCTTTCCCGAGGTGCAATGTAAGAAAAAGCAGTTTGAAACAGAGAATACCAGGATTAAAGTCTCCCTTTATGTACACGGTTTCCAGCAGCTCTGCAAACTTCCCACGCATTTCCAACCCAGTCTGGACACCAGTGCTCTGCAGAAGCAGGGAATGCCTGTACTGGTTTAAGCTTTGATCCTCCTGGAAAATTTGCTAACAAGTGAGTTGACTGCTGCCTCACTGCTTTTATGGATGTTTGTGAACCCCACTGGTATATCCAGCTTAAGCAACAAGAGAGATTTCCTAATGCACCTATCAAAGGACCACAGTGCTTTCACTGTAAGAGAAGAGGCTTTCACCTTAGAGTCCCACATGAAACAGAGCTTTAACAATTATCCAATACAATCAGAACAATACACTCAAGAGTAGAATCACACCTCTTCTTGGTACCAGACGCATTTGCAGACTGTGTTAGCCAGGGAGATAAGGGACAGATGACACTTCTTGAAGACTGAATGCCTGAAATTTTAATGCTCTTTCATAAAGAATAGCAACTTTATGATGCAGGTTATCAGCTGTTTCGAAATATCGTAAAGGTGCAACCTAAACCATTTACGAAAGACCAGGACCAAGATTACAAACACCAGTTTAGCCCCTAACACAGGTGATTTTTGGCAGTCTTCATTGACACAACTGGACCATCCTGATTCTCATCAGAGTCCACTTCATCCTTTACAGGGAATAAACTGGATTCCACTAATGAACACTTAATTAATTTTCTGGTTTGTTTTGCTTACTGATTCTGTACATTTAAAATCCTGCTCTAGAAGTCTTAGTTTCTTCTGTGTGTTATTCGCAGCAGGATTGAAGACAACCATCCAAGTAATTTTGGCAAAAAGTACTCCTTAATGCAACTGCTCTTCACCAGCTTCAGTACAAGATCATCTGAGTTAATCTTTGGCTCTTTAACATAAAGGCTGTTTAATTTGACTTAGCTGACTATACAATGAAGCAGAAAAGACCACTACATGATCCATTCTGCAAGGATGAGATGACACAGCTTTCAGCATATGGAAAATAAGAAGCTGAGAAGAAAATGGGGGAAAAGGCAGCATTATCTGAAGTACTGCAGCTGTTCCTGGTCTGGACAAATATATTCCATGCCAACTGCACTCGAGCTTTCTTTTCCAATTGCTCCTCAAATTTACTGTACCTTCATGACAGCAGTCTCAAGAACAGAAATAATCTGAGGCCCCTACAATCATTCCCCATCTCTCCCTAGAGTACCTATCATTAGAAACTCAGTATTTTTAAAGCAAACATGGCCCTGGTTTATGCCATGGCTACAAGTGTCCGGAAAGTAAAAGTGGTTCAGCAAAAAGCTTATGAGAAATTTTGGGTTAAATCCCTGAACTCGCCATTGCTGAGGAGCTCAGTGGAGAAAGCCAGGCAAGGAGCCCATTTCCCTGTGCAGGATCCAGCTACCTGAGGCCATGTCTGCCTTGTCCTGCACCTTCTCACTCAGTATCCACCTTTCACCTAAGGAAAGTATCACCTAAGGAAACAAGGGAAACACCCTATTACAAAATTAAATGATTTGACAAACTTTCTTCTTTCCGCCATTAACAGGTCAGTGCTCTATACACCAAATACATCATGCATTGTTTGGCAGCTGTAAAACTACTACAACCTTAAGCACTGTCCTAGTTTCCTCCTATTTACTTGTTCCTTTCCATCTGCCCGGAAAAAGGGAAAATGTAGTTTATAGTAATGGTTTAGCTGTAGCATTTTTCAGATTTTTAGGTGCCTGATTTCAGAACATCAAAGGTGATTCTTTTCATGCCCATGTTTATTATATTTGGTCCATGTACAATTACATATTTAAAGCATTCATTGTTAGGATGTTGCTATTAATACATTCTCTAGCTCCAAACATCTACAGATTACAACTCGTATTTTCAGGCCATCTCTTTTAATAACCCAAATACTATTTTATGAGGCACAATTAAAAGCCACATCTGAAAAATGTGATAACTCTATAATCACAACCTTATTATAATGAAAACAGAAATATTGACACGAAAAAGTTATATCCAACATTCTTGATAACCTCCAATTAGTCCATTTGCAACAGCTTTTTAATGTTGTCTAGTAAAGTTAGCATTTCTGTTTAAAAATGAATTAATTTTGCAATGCATCCAATAAATTTGAAATTAGAAACCACACATTGGGCAGGAACAAAAGGTGATTCAGTGAGTGCAAAGCCCCAGGCTACTTCCACACCACTTTTCCTGAGCTGCTTTTGAAATGAGGGCCCTGCAGCTGCAGGGAGATGCTGCAGGAGCTCCTAGAATACCAAGGCTGGTGCAGGAGGGCAGGACCTGACCTGGATGAGTGCTCAAAGACAGGGAGTTGGTACAAATCATTTTGAAGAGCGAGCTGCATCACTAATTACAGAATTACGGGTTTGGTCAGTAATTATAGGATGCAAATTTTTGCTTTTAAGATCATTTCAGTTGCAAAGCCAGGAAGGCCGTACCACTGATACACCTTTCATCTGTTAATTGAGGTCATTCTGCCCCTGGACCTCATCCTCACTGCGCATTCTGAGTGGCATGTTAACAGAGCTACGTGAGCAGTACTGATGAGCTATCAGTCACTAGGGAACTCTCTGTGGGAATAGGGGATCCAGGCACAGACTCACTATAATTAGGGCATTACAAACAGCCAAGACATGCATGGATCATCCCAAAGATATTTGTTTTGATGTCCAACAGCCTGTTGAGACACCAAAGCAGCTTTCCTACCACAGAGGTTTCCTGGTTCCATGGAGACAGGTGTGCACTCACGGGTAACACTTGTTTATGGGAGATGCACCTAAGTACATGAATTTCTCTTCTGCAACCTTATTCTATCACATAAAGCTTCTAAGTGAACACTTCCACTGCAATGTGTTTCCACATGGCCACTGATACAATTCTTCAGGATCTCCAAGTAAAATAAACTAATCCATTGAGGAGCAATTCAGTATGCTAAGCATGAACATCACAGACCAACTTAAAATACATTTACAATTCCTTTTGGAAAGAAATGGAGCTGTAATTGAAATTTTTTTCATTCACTGTCCTGAGTGAGGGAGGTAACTCTGTGTGGGTGACTGGGTTATACTGCATAGAACAGACTCCAGCTCACGCACTGAACACCCATGTGTCCATTTGGAAACTCAGATTTGATTTTAAATTACTTTTAAAGTAGGGACTCCTACTTGCAGATGAAAATTTTCAGTGGAATTTTTACTGATTCACACACACAACTTTCCTGAGAATCTCTGTAATCAATATGCAGGAACATGACCCTAAGGGATTGGTGCCCATGCCGGAGTGTTAATTTGCAAGTTGCAACAAAGATCAAGTCAAACCCATTCCTGGTCTACCTCTGCACTCAGAGCCTTTATACATCTCCCTTTTCCCCTTCTAGTAAAAAAATTCTGATTTAAGATAATTTGAGTACGTTTCCTACCTATAAGGAAACATACTTGACATAAGTTCATTGCAACTTCCAATAAGCAAAGAACAACACATGGTCTTGAGCAACAGGAGGAATGAAACTCCCACAGTTTAACAGAATAGTAATGTTTTAAGAAGGGAAAACTGCATTCTATACCTAAGATAGCACCATCCATTCAGACTCACCTGTTCAACAGAGTTATTGAGCAGTCTAGACATTTGTCTGAGGCAGTAATTTGCCTGCCTACTCCAGGAGACCTTAGGAGTTCTTAAAGCTTTTTATGGACATCTTGATTCCTGTCACCCCTAGAAAATATATTTATAGCTTTTCCTATGCTGCTCTTCAGCTGCAACCTCAAATTGCACAGAACAGAGGAGTCTGTAAATAAGAGCTCTGAAGGCCAGCCTGAACAGTACATTTCAGCACTCACAGGTGGGAAGAGCAAGGCATCCAAAGCATCACTGCAGCCATGGCCCTCCAAAGGTAGCAGAATGGGAGCCTGTGCAGCACCTCTTTCTCTCCCAGGGTCATACAATGTGGCATTTAGGTAAAACCTTATAAAATGAGGGCCTTGTTGCCTTTGTAAAATCATGGCTGAGACCTGTTGCTTTGGCTAGATAAGGACTGTGAGAAAAGTCTGTGAAGAGAAAAACAATTAGTTTTTACCCATGAAAATGTAGTATCAACAGAAGCAAGAAATTTAAACAACAGGAGGGGAAAAATAGAAACACATCTGCACCTGTTGTTTTTCTGAATGCCTGAATGCTTATGCTATAGGTGACCAATAGCAATATATCGTAGTTAGTGATAGCCAGCGAGTCTATTGCAGTGGTTGAACAACCAGTGGAAAAGTGGCATGAAGGGCAAACATGCAAAAGAGTATGAACGACACTGGCTTTTGGAATAAACACACCCTTCTGGCTTGAAACTGTTACTGGGGTTCGTGTGTGTCGTGGCCACCTCAACAGTGACAACACGAGACCACTCCAGGCTCAGCAGTGCCCCTGGTCACTGTGTTAGACCATCCAGCCCAAAGCAGAAAAGACAGCTACTCCTGAGAAATGTAATACATAAAAAAATAATACACGATATGTATGTATATATATATAGGATAAAACTGTAGAGTAACAGTCAGGATACCTGAACAAGCAAGGAAACAATTTCTCAGGAGGAGAGACTAAAAGTTGGATGAAATGACTGTTAGGGAGAGGAGGAACTGGTATCCATGTGGAACAGAGAGCATAAAATAAAGTTTCCAGTGAAATGGCAAACTGAGAGAAATATTTATGATGTGTAATTCGTCGTGCAGCAAACCCATCTCAGAGGGTGGGAGCACGTGAGAGGAGCAGGAAGCTCTGACTGAGCCTTAAGGTAGTGGCACTGCAGAGTGGCTACAGCTCTCTGCTCCCACGCTGACACTTCCAAGGCAACTTTTAAGAGCAGACAGCTCCTCATGCCACCAGATTCCCTACAGTGTCTTGCTGAAGCAACTGGAGACATACTCACATCACCCTCATTTAAGCATCCACCTGCCAGAAAAGCTGTGTCAGGTGAGCAACAGGCAGCAGCAGCTTGTGCCCACGGTGATTTGTAACAAGCAGGACACAAACAGCCCTGGCACATACTGCAAGGCTCTTCATTAAAAGTCTTGTAGTTGGATTTAGGGAAGGGTTCCCATCTGTTCTTGCACTACAAATCCTCATCAACTCTTGCTGAGCCAGGACACAGCAAATTTACCTCACAATGTCTGAAGGATTAAGGAGCAGGATTTATTTTAGCCATCCATGGGCCAGGAGAAGACCAGAAAAAAACAGAAGAAAGATCCTTCATGCTCCAAAAAAAGCCTTTTTCAAAATGTCAAGTGCTCAGTGGGCTGTTTTCCTCAGTGTCCCTGCACAGCAGAGAAGTGCCAAGCATAGCCTCTCTTTTCTGGCTGAGTTTAAGAGCTCACATTGCAGTTTGATTTTCACAAGTGTTAAAACAAAAGATCAGCCCTGGTGGTCACAGTGCTTTGGCACCTGCTCCTGGCTTGATCTTGGTGGCTTCTTGAGGACTTTGTTGAGTGCAAACCCTGCCTGAGGGTTTCCCCCCAGCCTGAAGAAAGGAGAGGTGACATTCTCAGCTGCTTCATCTCATCTCTTCTGCCTTGAAACAGCCAAGGGGAAAGAGACATTTGTGCAGACTTAGTAGGGGAAAGTCTTAATCCAAAACAAAGGTATCTCAAGGATAAGTGTGGGAGATTTGGGAATAGGGGAGTCATTTGTTCTTCACAATTATTGGCTATGAATCATTTACAAGGAGGATAATGAGACACTGGAGAGTGCGATACTGAATTAAAAATTATAGTCTTGATCTTTATCCTTTTCCATTTTCCCCCTTAATAAAATTGCATGGGATTTTCCTACATAGGAGAAGCCTTTGCTGCTAATTAAATTATCTTTAAACATTTGGAGGTAAGACTAAAACATTTGGAGATCTAACACACAGGAGGAGAAGGCAAGAGAATAGCAAGCCTCTACCAAGCCACTATTATTTCATGGTTTTGCAACTACCAAATCCATTTCTACACGAAAAATACAGCTTTGGGAAAATATTGGTTTTAATAATGTGTACTTTTATGGGAAACCAAGAACAAATTATCTTGTTCCAAGTAGTTTGAATCAAATCAAATTGCATCTGCTGAGTGGGATGCCAGGAAGAAATTCTGCTTTGAATTCAACTGTGGACTGCTGCTTCTTACAAGCTGCACACTGGAACAACCACATCCTCCTATCACACACTAGATGTGACTCCTAGAGTTGACCAAAAACTTCCCACAGTACTTCTTCCCTTGCCTAGCCATCACTCTGTGTCATGGGAGATGGGATCTCTCAACAAGCAGTGACCGAGTTCACCCACACTGCTGCTGCCAGAGCGAGCAGCTTGGCTGAAGGAGCTCGAATTTAGCCATAAGCACAGCCAAAGAAGTTAACACTTTCATTTTCCCAAATCACGTTTTCAAATATTTTTACTAATTGGAAAGATTTAGGAAGGAAAAACGCTGATATATCTCATTTTTCTACATAATAGAAATGCCAGGTGTTGCACAGCTCTGAATTTTGCTACCAACAGTTTGAATTACAAAATAAGGCATGGTCACCACCTCCATCCACAGTCATCACTACCCATTGATCCAACATATTAATCTGCTGCTTTTAATTTTGCTATTCTTATTTTTGCAATCCAGAATCTTCCAAAGTACTTATCTGTAAACATATGCTGAATTTTTTAAAAAAATATTTCCTCCTCCATTTTCCACACACTTTGAGCACTAGAGAGTCCAATCTTCACAAACTATCGACATGAAGGCAGATTTAACAAATACTTTCTTAAGAACTTTAGTTTGCTGTACTTTCTGTCAGCTTATTCTGGGGCCAGGATGAGAACAAACACCTGCATACCTAAACCCTCTTCCCCAAAATGCCTCACCTCCAGTAAGTGACCAAGTCCTGGGCCCAGCACCGAGGCCATGACAGCCAGGACAGATGCTGAGCACCCCCAGGAGCTCTGTGTCAGGCTTTAATTGCAGCTTCCTGCCTACACATAGCATAGGTAATAAATGACATTCTTACTAGTGAGCAAAGGTGAGTCTGCAGTGCACAACTCAGCAGCTCTTGGCTGTTCATCTCATCTCTTCTGCCTTATATAAAATCTTACATCTTATAAAATCACATAAAATCTTCATTCTTCTCTAATCACTTTAGAAGAGATTAATGGAATTTTTTTTTCAGTTTTAATTAGGAGTCCTAGTATGCCACAGTTTAGAACATGTGCAGTAAGCCCCACCTCAGTGTGAATTTTTCTGGGAAGCCCAGAAGATATGGGTTTACTTCCTAAATGCTGACACAGTCATAAATGTAATAGAGAGAACAGAACTGCTGTAATTTCTGATACAATCCTATCAATACAGTTAGTAGATAAAGATTGCACCTTTACTTTTTATTTTCATTCTCCTTTTCTCAGCTGGATTTCTCAGGGGTTCCTGCCATTTCCCTAGCTTTTGTAAAACAGATCTACAAAATGCACCTCTTCAGTCATGGTGTGCTACTAACAACAGGTGACAGCCATCAGGCAATCTGTGCTGCAGGCAACTGGTGCAGAAGCCAGAATCACTGGATAACATTTATTTCGAGGACAGCCTTGCACACAAGCTGAGATGAAATGAAAGAGTAAATTTTTAGAAATTGAAAGGGATGTCAAACGAGAAAAGTTGCAGGAGATTCTAGCTCAGTTAGACATGCATGAACTACTAACACAACCTCTGAAGTCAGATCTGAGGACCCTTAGCTGCAGCATCCCAAAGCTGGCTGAAACATCTGAGATTACCAATTACTTCATCAACAGTCCTTTAACTGGTGCAGTTAGGCTTCAAATAGCTCACAGCTTGTGCATTCCTTACTTTGCCTGCTACTTTTGGAAGATGGAGATGAGATGGGGAGACACACAGCTCCTAGGAAGATTGCTAGCTGGTCAGCTCAGGGCTGAACTGGAACACATCGGAGCTGCTTCCTTTCCTTCCCCAGAGTCACCAAATTCCCACTCCATGAAGATGAGGCCATCTGGTCGCTAATAGTGCCCAAAATACTCTGCAATATAAGCATCCAGCCACTCTGCAGCAGGCTGAGCCTAGGGGCTTATTTCAGATAAGGAAGCAGAAATGAGACAGATAACCAGCAGGAAATGGGCAAAGCTGAAAAGGAGGTTTTCTCAAGTGTGTTTTCTGTTGGGCTGCACTGTCTGCAAGTGAAGGATTAACAATCTCATAATGCCAGTTTTCTAAGCCAATGATGCCTTTTGCATCTCTTAACCATCAGGGTTATTATCAGGTAAACTACATTTGTCATAACTGTTCCAGTCATTCTTGCATTCAACTTTACGGCACACCAGCACATTTCTGATAAAGAAAAAATATAATGTTCTTTGAGAGGGAGCGGTTAAAGGAAAATCCAGTTTTCCATTATACCCAGCTACTGTTATAAACCAGTTCTGTCAGTGACAGTTCTCTGCAGTTCCAGCTTTGTCCATTGTTTTCTACAATATACTGCAACAAAAATGTGCATTATTATCATTCTGATAGAGTAACCAGGTTCATTATCATTCAGCTGTGCAGAATTCCTTATAAATTAGCTGCAATTACCTCTCCATGATGAAAGCCAGTTAGTGACAAGTGAAACCAAGTCTCAGCAGAGACGTGAAGACTTCCCAGAGGATGCGGCACAGCACCCCTTGCTCTCACAGGGAACTTTCAGCAAGATACACAAAGCATGGTGGGTCTGCTTTTCCTAGGCTAAAGGATATCTTCTGAAACCTTCTAAGTTCCACAAACTTGTGTTCCAAAATGCAGCATCCATTTCACCAAGGAGGAGCAGGTCCTGGGGATACTCAGAAACACCGAGTTTCATAATTTCTAAAATGCTTTTTACTTCCTCTTTCCCAAAGGAATTAAGATACTTTCTTGCAGTAGTCCAGCTACAAAGCAACAAACCACAGCTCCGTGCACATGTATTTACATATTCATCTCAACTAAATTATCCAGGTTTCACTAGTTTATGTATGATGTTTGCTTGAAAAGCAGTAATTCCTTCTGCCTTTATCTACCTTCACTGCCTAGTAAGAGGAAATTAGGCATCACATCACTCTGCTCTAAGCACTGAGTTTCAGAGATGCTGCCAGTGTACCTGAAGGCATTCCCTGCCCACTCCTATCTTAGGGACAGATTGAAATCAAGGCACTGCTGTTCCTGCACACCTGCACAGGCCCCACCTGAGCTGAACAGCTCCTACACCACAAACACCAGCAGTGGGTAAAGGTGATGTGAAGAATGAGTCAAGACTAATCTAAGTTTTTTTCTTTTAGTTAAGCTTTTAAAAGAACACGTCACCTGAAAGATCCCTCTAGCATTTCAAATGCCTTGAGTTTCTCTCCCTTTTCTCTGCTTCACTTAGAATTCACATTTTTCTTATGCTGTATTAACACCACACTTTGATGCAAATCAAATCAGCTTATCTACTGTGCAGGATGAATACATGCCCTGCAAACAGAAGTCTTTTGAACTGATTATTGAGGGAATTTTTGAGACCTTTCTTCGTCTTCCTGCTCTTGACTCAGTCTTAAGGTGGCATTTAGAAGCACTGATTGTGACTTATAAGTACTGAGTGGTATTTAGCGTGCAATTACACTCAAGGACTGATTTATGTATTTATTTATTTTTAACCTTGGAAACCTTTTCCCTTTGATTGCTCCCTGCAGCTGAGTGTCTGCCTGGCCTGTTAACTCTGATTCTGTGGTTAAACTGGTTCAGTTCCAACCAGCCAGTACTGCCAGCACACATCCCCCAGACAAAAGGACTACACTTTTTCCTACTGCAAATATTAGCTTTCAGGGGTCAGATCAGTCTATACAAAATCGCTGGAAGACAAGGCTTGAATTCTTCCCTCCACGGCTTCTACTTCAGGTTTCATAAAGAGAAACCGATGATACCAGCATCCCAAGACCTAAGATTTCCATAAATGGCCAAGCTGTGCTGCTAGGACAAATCCTTAATCTTATATTTCCTGTATTTTTTGGTATCTGTGGGGTAAGTGAGCAGAATCATTAATTTGAATTTCTTCATTTTGGTGTAAACTCTGAAAATTTCTCACTTCTGTTTTCTTGCTTTCTTTTTGCCTCCTTTGAGGATTCCTAAGTGATAGAAAATTGCAGTCTTGTCTCTCCTTACACCAGCTTTACTCTGTTTTTTCCATCAAGGTGACATCATTGCAGATTGTGCAGAGCACAAGTAACAAATTTAATTGAGAGCAACAATACTATCCCATTAAAGTTTATGGGCTTCTGACAAAGACAAGAGAAGGCATTCCAGGCTCACCTTAAGTGTGTATAGTCGCTAACTTGACCTCACTGAGGATTGTGTTCTTGCTTTCTTTTTGCTCAGAGGGCTGGCATGCTCCTCACGATGGTTTTGGCAGCAGTGTCGTTTCGTAGCACATCCTCCTGCCTCCTGAAGCCTGTGGAGATGTGGCAGCCTCCCCTTCGATGCTCCATGGGTTTTCCATGCAGTCCACTTCACCTGAAGGTCTGTCCTTTGCTTTGTCTCCACATGCAATCTGTGCATCCTTCTACAGATAGTTATTTTACCTGAGACTTCAGCCAGTTCAGGAGGATGGAGAAGTGGCTGAGAGGAATAATGCAGCCTGTGCTAGAGAGACTTCTGCACCAGAGTTCTCTTCAAAGGGACTGGCATCACAGCTACTCCCATCCCTGGCGTTGATTACGGATGTGCCTGCCAGGTTATGCTGCTGCTTTATCAAGCTGGTCCCTGGTGAGCCCTCTATCCCTCCACACTGGCTGGCAAACATGCTATTCCCTGCGGGTGCTGATCTGCCAGCCTTGAGAAGATCTACTTTTTGTGCAGTGGTTTCTTTCCAAGTACAGGTATTATCCTCCAGCTCCTTTATCCCCCACCTTCTGGCCTGCTGATCACCCTGTCTGTACAGATTTTATTGATACTCCTTTTAGATCTCTTCCCAGCTGAGACAATCACAGAGAAAGCACTAAATACACGCACTCTGGTGCTGGTTTGGGCTGGGGTAATTCGTTTTCTCCACAGCAAGTAGCCTGGGCTGTCTCTTGGATTTGTGCTGGAATCAGTGTTGGTAACACAGGGCTGTTCTGGTTATTGCTGAGCAAAACTTACACAGAGCCAAGGCCTCTTCTGTCCTTCACCCCATCCCACCCCACCAGTGAGGGGCTGGGGAGCACAAGGAGCTGGGAGGGGACACGGCCAGGACAGCTGACCCCAAGTGACCCAAGGGATGTCCCAGACCATGTGGGACCATGCTCAGCACACAGAACCAGGGGAAGAAGAAGGAATTGGGGACATTTGAACACCTGCCTGTCCATGGGAAGTAGGGGATGAAGTCCTTGTTCTGCTTTCTTTGAACATGCAACTGCTGCTTCACCTGTTACCCTGTCTTTATCTCAACCCCTGGGTCTTCTCACTGTTACTCTTCTGATTCTGTCCCCCAACCCAGAGGGGAGGAGTGACCAAGCAGCCATGTGGCCCTAAGCTGCTGGCTGGGGTTAAACCACTACAATCCCCCACTCAGCACTCCTGGGGCTCTCTGGGATCAAAGACTTCTGTGTCCCATCAGTCATCCCTCTAGAAACACAAGCCACAAGGAGGGGTGGAAAGCAGGCAGCCACCCTGGACATCCTCCCTTTCTTTCCTGGGGGCTCTGCCAAATGTCTCAGCCCCAAAGAGCTCTGCCAGGTTGCTGATGCTTCAGTGCCTGTGAGGGACAGAGGGCCTCACCAAGGCTGCACCTCTGGGAATGAGCACTTAGATCACAGCCCCATTTTTCACTACTTTTCCATAGGACCTAGACTACAAAAATCCTGTGTTATGCCAGTTTTGACCCTGTGTTAGAGCCTTGTTTACATACAAGTAAAATGAAATTGTTACAGACATGTTATTCTGGCTTCCAATTAGCATACTTCATTTTATTACATCCTTTAGGAGTTGTAAGAGGATCATTACAACCAAATGAGATACACCACATCATGGCTAATATCTAGTTGTCCAAAGCAACATAAGATAATAAGATCATAACAGAAAGGAAAAGCAGAAATATCTTCTAAAAATCTGAAAAGAGAAATTATACATACTTCATGAACATGTAGGAGGCAGTTAAATCCTTCTGCACACAAAAATTTTCAGACTAAGATTCCTGTTCAAGTTCAAAATCCTGTGATTTTTTGTTATGCCTTCTCCTCTTCCTCTCCTTTCTTTCTTCTCTCCATCTACGAGGTTTGGCAATGCCAAGATATCACTTTGCTCAAACAAGTATTGAAGTTTACAATAATTTTCTAACCTAAGTTTATCAGCATTTTCCAACTTCTATTTACTGCTCAGCAACCTAAAGTTTACTCAAATTTAGCTGCAAATGGAATGTGACACAAAGCAAGGGAAAAATGGGACAGAAATCTCCTAACAGTTCTTGGCCCTGAGTATAAAATCTATTTCTGGACTAAGAATAAACAGAGGACCTAAAGAAACCTATTCCCTGATCAGAAAACAAAGAGGCTGGCAGAGAATTAGGAAAATTATTGGTGTCTCAGCCTCATGTTTAGAGTGCCAAGTGACACCTCTGGCAGCAGCCCTGCAGCCCCCCAGGCACCCCGAGCAATGTCCCCAAGGCAGTGCCGGCGTGAGTCCGAGGGGACAGCAGGGCTGGGGTGACCAGGGCTGGCAGAGGCCACACTCCCAGCCTGCTTTTGTGCCATAGGTGTCCTGCTGATGGTGCTCGCCCAGCCCCATCAAATCCACTATTTGGGGCGGCTTTCTCTTTGATTTTTTTGTTCCAATTAAATGTTTCATTTTGATTTTAACTGTACAGCAAATGACGAACAAGAGAGTGAGAAAATACTGTAAGGTACTTGCCTGTGGACAGTAGAGACTTCTTATACAGCTGACCATACTGTCTGTAAAGCACGCTGAGATTTCCACGTGTTTCCTTATCACAGCCGTGCAGACAGTTTGCCAAAGGCTACTTTAATTTCAAATACAGAACCATACACTTCTGACGTACTTATGAGAAATATTCTTGTCATAATGCATCTCTACATTTACGTTTAGCAGGCCAAACTGTTGAAAATAATTATTAAAAAAAATTATGCCAGCATTTCTGCTTGAAATCTAATCTCTGCAATGGAAATAATTCCTCAACAAGGCAAAAGCAACGTGGATGTCTTTGATATTCTCTCCCTATTTTCGGCTCTTTAAAATGTTTTTTTCATGGGGTTATGGTCAGGAAGATGCGGATACAACTCAGACAGCAGATACCCAGAAGCTGAAAAATGAGTATGAAATAAAATTAGAGAATTTAATAATGAATAGATCTTGTATTCTGCTAACTATCTATTCCTGTTGAGAAGCCTAATGATCCCAATTGTGTCATAGTAAGTAGGACGTACTTCTGAGATTTATTTCCAACTTGCTTTATTTATATCTACACTAACTGAATAGCAGTACATCAGGATAAATCTCAGACTCTCTTTCATGAGTGGATTAACCTTCTTAATTACTGATCAATTTTTCTTTCAGCTCATTTCTCATTCCAGTACCCAGTGATTTCCCTAACTCAGACAATATGGCCTTTAAATGTCAAATCACAAGTACATGGAATAAAGGGCATTTGATAAATCTGAAATCTATCCATAAAAACATTGGGCAGAAAGTGGCTGACTCACCAAATTGCCCTCCTCCCCCTCAATTGCAGGCATGGACCTATAAGAACCCATGTCCCAGACACACTTTTCAAGAAAAAATTACCCAGGAAAGATAAATCAAAATGAGTCCTGTCACCACGTGGTTGATCATCACAGCCATTGAGGGGAAAAGCTGGAGGGTACCACTTGACCTGAGCAAGCTGTACAAGTTGGAGTCATCTCTGTGGCCAGAAGTGACTGAAAAGAGAAATACTTTCCTTTTCATTCAGCTTTGGTTATGGGCCAGCAATCTGCTTTCCGAGTAGGAATAATTTAGTGGCCATAAATGGGTGCCCTATAAACACAATTCTTCAAGTTTTATTTTGTGTGGACACAATTAACCTCCTGCTGGGATAGCCAAGTGGGGCAGCTTCTTCAGCAGCTTACTCTTCTGAACTGATTTATATAAACTGGTATGAGAGGAAAAAGGAAAAAAAAAAACCAAAACCTTCACAGACCACTGTGAACTCACAAAAATAAATCCCCCAAACCAACAAAATCCCTCAGCATAAAGAATGCAGACAACTAGACAACTTTATCACTGTTAAACTCAACATATAATACTTAAAAATAAATAAATAAGTAAAGGAGCAGCACAAAGCCTATCTCTTCAGCTCAACAAATAAAGCACTTATTGTCCATTTTGAAAGGCTACACTGAACATCCACTACCATTACCAAAAATCATTGTCCCAGAACACTAAATTTTCAGCAGAAAAAACCATCTATGTCAGAAATGTTTTAAATTTACATCAGAGGACAGGAGCTACTAAATGTTGTCAGTTATTTCTCAGACATTTCCCAAGGTTTTTGTCTGTATTCATTATGTATCAGTTTACTCAAACTTGATTGTAATATTTTCCTTTGTCAGTATAAGTGTTCTTTTCATATTTGAGGATATTAACAATCTCTGGGTGGCATTTATTTTGGAACTCTGATTCCCACTGTTGTTTTTATGAGAAAAATTTCATCAGCATTTTCTGAGACCTGTAAGGTTATTTTAACAGTTTGTGTTTTCTTTAAAATTTGTAAGGAGAGACAGGAGATGTGAAAGACACCTATCCATCTGGCTAAGCTCAGCTATACAGCACTGTAAGCAAAAGATCTCACATGAGGAAAATTAAATTGCGTATAGGAAATTCCACGTGCTTAATTTAAAGCATGGTTAAAGGTGCTAAACAGGGCTTCCTCTAGCAAGAAAAAATAAAATTAAGACTTGAAACAACCTACTTACAGGGGAAAAAAAAAAACCTGCTTGGATAGACTCTGCACTCAGGGAAGCAGGAGCAGCTACCCTGTGATTTAAAAGTGCCCTAAGTTACCAGCTCCAGTAAAACTTGCCACTGCTCAGAGAAGTATTTTGCTCAGCTCCTTTGCATATGGCTAACATGGGAGTACCCAGCCTGTGCCCCAGCAGCTCTCAGCAAGCCCCCAGTGTCAGAGGGGGCAGGAGCAGCACAGTAGGAGCCTGGGGAAAGGCACTGCACAGGGCACTGGCCCTTCCCACCCCACTGCCTTGTTCCTGCACACCCCACAGGGCAGGAATTTCGCAGCAGGAATGCCAGGGCAGCAATCCACTGCTGGAAGGGCTGGGTGCCCCTGCACAGCAAATGTTAAATACATTACTGCAAAAAATCAATACCTGAAGAGGTTAAAGGAAAGGATGGAAAATCACTGCTTAGAGCCAGTAAGACATTAAGTCCAAACTCAATTTATTTTTGAAATTAGATTTCTCAAATGCAGCAGGTTGCATTTTAGCCAGCTCTTATACCTTGGCCTTTTCTTTCCCCCTGCAGATTTTGCAGAAGCCAGCCAACAAAAGCAGCAGACTGCAAAGCGATGCTGCTACCTCAGTTTATAGGCACTAGTTCCCAATAATTCATTTATTGATCACAGAAGTGGTAAATGTCTGTCTATCCTTGAGAAGAGACAACAACAACACAGAAGTCCTCGCAAAATGATTAATGAGATAATACAGTCACCTAGCTGAGGCTATTGGAACACAGAATATTTACATGCAGTCACAAGATGAATGGACCCTTCTTTATGAGACTCTCTTAGCTTGGCTGTAACACTGCGACCTGTGAATCCCAGCTTTGATAAATTAACATCCAGATCACAATCCACAGCAAAAAGGATTTGAAACAGCAGCATGGGGCCAGGTACTGAACATAAATCAGCCCAGTTTCTTGGGCATCAGGAACCAGTAGGTACTAGGCAGAAATCTTGCCATTATAAATTACTCTTGAGTTAAATATAGTGTAAGACATTGCCTGACACCCACAGAGCTGTTCACACACCTGGGAAAAGCAGTACTACTGCCACTATGCAGCACTTTACACACACCTTGCATGCATGAAGTTTTAAGTCTCAGGGCAGATAAAGAAGAGAAGAGAGATTTACAAAGTATGCGTTTATCTTTTAGTATGGGCAAAGCACTCCAGGGAATATTTCATTCTCCCTGGAAGAGTGGGCTAATTTCACAGACAAAACAGACAGAAGAGAAAAAAAGGCTTTTGAAGAGAGAAGGGCTCAGAGTTCTCCTTTCTCCAAAAGCAGCCTGACAGTGCAGTGCAGAGGGAGGCATTGCCTCAGCCTCACTGCTACCTCAGCTCCGAGCTACCCGCTGGAACTCCTGCAGGAGCTCCCATTTCCCATTTAAATGTTGATGAAGTAAAAAAAAAAATAAGGAACTTAAAAAAATGTAACATCACCGCTAAACAACACTTTGTCCTTCGCAAATAAAACCTTTCCAACATAGTCCATAACTATACCATATGGACCTCATATATTTGTTTTGGTCTCTTTTACCTATTTCTAATCTATAATCAAGCAGAATTACCTCCCAGGATTTGACATTTGTACTAAGAGATGGTAGGATTTTACTTATACTACTTTAAAGTAATCATCCTTTTTTCCATTCCCTGCTTCTGAAATGCAAAATTGCATGCAGTACACACAGTGTCACATTGTTATCAGTAATTGTACATTTTGCTACCTCAGCACCTCCAGTAAAAACACATTCCCCAAATCGCATTTATATATACGAGTTACAGTGCAATGAAGGAGGAAAGTGTCTGTGCATTAAAAATTATCTTTAGAAGTTTGTTGGAAAGAATACCCAGACTGTAATGCTCCTCCATACCTCTATGATTCAATAATGTAGCTGGGTCATAAATTAATTCTTAATGGTATTTTGCTAAATTGAAAAAAAGACAGTTCCATTACTATAGACAATAACCTAAATCCTCTGATACAAAATGACTTCCCATTCAGTTATAAAGAACTGAGAGACAACGGTTAAGCTTTAAAATGGGAATGTATTTGGAAGATATCCCATTAAAACAGTAGCACTGATGGTGTTGAGAGGAATCAACTTGACAAACCTCCCCACAGGCAGCCAGTGGCACCTATGTACATGGTCTTGGGAATTTTACTAATGGCAAATACCATTACATTTTGTATTTAAAATATATTTGTACCAAGATAGAGAGCACTGAAGAAACTAGATTAGCATAAGAGGGTTTCTCCATATATATCCTTTACTGGAATTAAAAGGGAGCAGATAAAATATAGGAAAGTGTGTGGTAAATTACCACTACTATTAATCTACCACTTCTGAACCTTTGATGTTAGATATAAACATATTTCTTGAGGGAAACAGGGCAGAGTAGGGGAAAAAACTCTGGAGAGAGCAGCTGTATCCCTATTTGTGTGGCCTTTCCTGCCAGAAGCACAGCATTGGCTGCTGAGATCTAGTCACTAATGGGAAACTGCCAATATTTTTGACATGTCAATGGATTTTAGAGCCAAACTTGCAATGCCTTGGGTCTGGTCAAAGGTGTTAAATTTCCATAGATCAATTAAAATCAAATACAGTATTCCGAAAACTTAGAGAAGTTCAAAAAAATAATCTTTGCACACTTTTGAAAGCCTGAGTGCAAAGGAGCCCAAGTGTCAAATTAAACGAGCAATAACTGTGAAGTGCTTTGGAGTTACAGAGGGCACAGACTCAACTTCTGAGTGTATTCAGAAGCAGCACAAATTTTTTCAATGCACAGTGGAAACAATTCATAACTGAGTTGGAGATGCTTAACAAAATGTCCAATTTAATAAAGTTTTTCTTATCTTAAATATGCAACTGAGGAACTGCAATGTCTAGTGCTAAGTGAAGGCACTGACAAAGCCTAGGAGGAATTTGGGGGAAGGAAGACAATAAGCAAGGCATTTTAATATCAGTAATAAAAAATAAATTATAAAAGGGAAAAAAACCCTCCAAACACCCAAAACCAGAAAAGACAGGAACATGAGTGACCTGTACTGCAATATTGTATGCTGAGGAGAGGTCAGGGTGGAATCATCTCAGCAAGTACCAAGAATCTGTGTGCCTTACAATATCTTGCCTAGAACAGAGCAATGAAGGCTTGGGTCTGTATTTCCCTTCAGCAGAACAGGGGGGCTACACTAACCACAGGATGCCAGGAGAGATCAGAAAGTGTAATATGGCACCAGGGAGGCTTCAGTAATTGTTCCCAAACTAGGCAAAGATCATTTGCTCAGATGCTCCAGGAATGCTGTGAAGCAGCTCCCTGGGAGCTCACAAGCAGGAGGCAAGGCCCTAATTGGTCCTAAAGAGGAACAGGTCAATCAGAATCACACAACTAGAAATGCTCACTGCAGAAGTGACCACCAAGTAGTTAGAGGCATCTCCTGCAGGGGTAACAAGAAAAGAAAAAAAAAATGAAAAGAAAAACCAATCCTTTGGTGACGCTCAACTTCTGCAGGGCAGATTGGATAAAAATTAGAAAATCAACTAAAAGGCAGCTAAAAATGACATTTTAAAGATTTGAATACTGAGAGACAGTGGTTAAGACTGCTGAAGAGCAGTTTGGAGTCGCTGGGCCAGTGAAGGCTGCGTGTGGTGAGGAGCTGGAGAACAGTCAGGAAACCAGAGCAGCTGATCAGTGTGGGATTATTAGAAGCAAGATGACAGATTTAGAAAGCTGAAATTGCATTGAAATGAGGAAAACATTAAATGGTACATCAAAGGCTACAAAAAAGAACTACATCAAGACAGGCAAAAACTCAGCCAAGCAAAAAGGAACCAAAACTAAAATGAAATCCTTCTTCAGTGGAAGCACCAAAGGCTCTTTAGACACCCAACATCCAGGCCACAAAGAGAACTCAAAGGACAGGGCTGCCATGGGGGAGCTGGCCCATTTGTTTTCAGTATTGCTCACTGTAGAAGAAATTGGAAAGCTACACCTGGAATTAAAGCAACTGCAGGATCAGATGTACATAGAGTAGACAAAATTAACAACAAACCCACTAGCACTAAACCCACTTCACATGAGTAGTCAAGTGAAGAAGAAAATCTGATCTGCTGTGTAGGCAGCCCCATGCTTTAATCACTCTGGTGTATATCAGGAGATGGGAGCTGTTTATATTACATATAAAAAAGGAGCTGGGATAGAATCAAGGGTATTGTGATCCCAGTATCTACCAAAACACTTAGTAGACACAGGGAGTGATACAGGTTAGAACCAAGGAGGTCTTGGCAGGGCACAACACACAAAAAAAGGTATTGCATGCTGAGAAAATAGTTGGTAGATGCTAAAAGCTTACAAAGGCTCACACTTATGGAAAATATTCCTGTTATGATTTAGCAAAGAGTCCAAAACCACATTCAGCTCAGGAAAGCCACAGAAGTGAATGCAGCTGAAGGTGGGAAATAGGGATTTGCTTTCTGTGCTTTCACTCTTCCTTGAATATCTACTCACGGACACTGTTGCCAATGGGACATGGAGCAAAACCAATCTTGTTTTGACCCATTAGTGACAAGCTTTTCTTCCAGCATCATAAGCACTGAGCTGGCAATGCACAAGTCCAAACCAGAAAGCACACCAGGCCCCCAGAGTTTCCTTGGGGGATACTGATTGCTGGGTTCTCAGTGCTGTGCTGAGCCCTCTTGGCCAGCGTGGGACCAGCATCAGCCCTAAATCACAAAGGCCCTAAATCACACTGGGCTAAGTTTAGACTGAGAAGGCATAAAAGTATCACAACCCTGACATTTACACTAACTGAAGCTCCGAGTTTATTTCTTGCCATCCTCCTGTTGAAAGAACAGCTATTAAAATGTATTGGAGTCCATCAGAGTGCAGACCCGATACCCTTAGTGTACAGATACAGATCTTGTAGGGGGAAAAGAACACCGGCGGAAAATTTTTAAAATAAACTTTCTTTTAAAAATGCAGAGTGTGAAAACCTTGCTACTTGTTAGAATGCAATTTGTATGCAAATAAGGAAAAGGGACATAATATTCTTAAATTAGGATTCACAATTAAAGTTAGGAACATAATTCCAATTAGAATACAAAGATCACGAGAAGAAATAAACCAATTCTCTTTATTGCCAGTCTTTTCCTGTTATTTAGAAGTCTTTATTAATAGAAATGAAAACAAATAATAATTGAACATAGAATTGGCCATAAAGCATAGAAACAAACTTAAAGCAGAAAAAATGAGCTCTCTTCTCCTGTGACATTAATAGGAAAGACCTCTTCTCTCTTTCAATGGATTATGTCTTACACTGCCTGGACAGCTGGGAGAAGGTGGTGTGTGTTGGTTTGTTTTGGAGGGTTTGTGGGGGCATGGAAGGGGTGAGGGTTGTGATCAAATTGTTATAGTTTTCTACATCAACTCCAGGCAATCAGCATATTTCAAAGGTAAAAGTTCATATTGAGAAAGCTGGTTATACCCCAAACCTTAAGCAAGACCAGCCATTTGTAGAACTAAATCACAGCTAAACCAGATCCCATTTTATGGAAGGTTTTTGCCTTTTTCAGGAAGACATTACTGTGGTTGCACTGAACAATCCCCACCATATAAGTTTTTCCATCTCTGCACAAAATTTCTGCCAGTTCAGGATCAGAAAAGAGGTATTATTCACTGCTCTGGTGCAAAACAGAAAAGAGGTTGCTTCCTTGCCATGAATTCTTCACTATTTACAGGAAGACAAGCCTTTTCTATTTCAAAGACATTATTAACTAAAACAATCGAACATTACACAATGATTTAATTCATGAATTATACATAATTATATTTAAATTTCTCAGTGAAGGGCAGAGTCAAGCTCAAGGCCAAAAAAAGAACAAAATAAAAATCAGAAAGCTCAAAAGGAGAAACCATTACTTCCTTCAAACTACCAACTTCCACTTGTGCCCTGATGGCTTTCTCCCAGACAGCAACACACAATGGCAGCATCACACCAGAGAAATAATCACTCTTGATTGTGGTGAAGGACTTGGTGATAAAGAGTCATTTAAAGCTTTCAATTGTCAAAGTTGGTCTTTCCCCATCAGCAATGAACTTGGAGTTACCTGTGCTACATATCTTTACCTTTCATCTCAAATAAGGCAGGAAGAGAAACAATGAGTGCAGGTTCACATGGGAAGCATCAAAGTGCAGAGACTAAAGAAAACACTGCACCCAAAGGAAGAAGCAGTTATATAGAATTTAAAGTGAGTTAGGTTTTGAAAGAAGAGGCCAAAAAAACAAAGGAAAGAATACATTGCTGATGTAGAACAGTGACTAGGATTGCTTTTAAAGCAGTAACAAATAAAAAAACCTAGTAACAAAAAAAAATTAGAAATCACCTACTTCTAGAATTAGTACAGTTGATGCTATAAACCACAAAATAAACACATTGCATACACACACACAGAGATATAATGACAAACATATATACAAGGTAATCTAAGAAGATCTTCTCAAAATTAATCTTTATCAAAATAAGATACAGTATCTCCTGCAAGAAGGCAGGAGATGCAACAACACGCTTCTCTGTGTCAGAAAACAGGCACAAATACATCTTTTAATTTCAAGAACTCTTGTTATAATTAAATTTTTTTTAAAATTTATTTCATTTTCTAGAAGCATCAACAGCAAATCCTCTGCGATGCTGCAGAAAACATTCAGGGATCTCCAGACACCTCATAAAAAGGCACAGTTGATCAAGCCCTCACCACAGGCAGTAAAGCTGTCTCTCATTTAATGGGCAAGGGGACTGACGAGAAGAAGGCACAGGGCAGCCTTTCTGTGTGAGCCCCCAAATGACTTCCCCAGCCCTCACCCTGCTCGGCACCTCTGCAGGGTCTGGGTGCACCTCGAGCTGTCCCAGAGCAGCCTGGGCTGCAGTGACCTCCTCAAGGGCCCACAGATCTGGCTCCAGGGGCTGCTTCAGGCACAGGACACATCTTGCTAGGCTCTTATGAATAGAACTTAAATACATCTCAGATACTCGAATGGTTTTAGTGGCTGTCTTACCAAATGCACCGATGGTCATGAAGTTCTATGGGGGACTTTTTTCTTTCTGTATAATGGGGATGAATAAAAACCTGGTCTTTATATCAGGAGTTCTATTAATACAGGGATTGATGGAGTGGCCCTACAGAGAAGCGATACTAGGACTATCCTAACTACATATGGAACTAAATAAGTAAAGAAAATATTTTGGGGTACAATCTAAAAAGAGCAAAGCTCATATAAAGTACATTACTATCTACAGGCACCTGTGCTAAGTAGTTATATATATATTGATCCCATAAAAAGGATCAGAGCATTGTTTTGTTTCTCAGGAACAGCAGGTTTATAACTGCCCTACCAAATGCAGTAGATGATTGATGAACTGTTTACTGCTTTCTTAACTCCCAGCTTCATATCCACAAAGCTGATTTTTAATATAGTCCTGCATAAACAAAAATGAACTCTAAATTAACATTAATAGCTTTTTAAAGTGCTTTAGAGAAACCATTTTGGTGAACTGCTTTGCAGATGCTAGAGGTGGTGTCAAAAAATGTTACTTGCTTTATTTTTTTCTGCAGCTAGAACACTTAGTTCTAGAAACATAATTTTGAAAATTACTTGTACTCTATGTGACCTTGTCTTTGAGGCTTTACTGGCAGATAATTTTATGCCACCTAGCTAAGTCTTAGTATATCATAATTATGCTGTCACATAGGATCTCAGCTGAAATTAATGAAATGCTATCAACCCAATACAAGAGCCATGAGAACCAGCAGAACTTTCCCTGTGATCATTTGCTTTTACCATTATTTAGTTCCATCACTTAAAGTCCTATATCAGGTATCTAAAGAAATAAATAAAATCAGGGAAATGAAGTTCAATGTACAAATGTTTTGATTAAATGCTGTCTTTGGTTTCAGATCTTTTACTACAAGCTCATCACAGTCCTCTGTAGCCAAGAAAGAAATAAATTGAAACTGGTGAAGATAAAAAATAGAGAAGATAAATTAGGAGGGGAACGGATGAAAGCACAGTTCTATCTGCCTGATTGGTCTCAAATAGGAGAAAGAAATAACTCAAATACAATTAAGTTCTTCCCGAAGACTTGCATAAATAAAAGCTGTTAAATGCAATTACCTGTAGAAACACGAGCACACCAAATATTGATAGTTTGATCTGGTTGCTAACAAGAGGAAGATGCAGAGCTGCAAAGCCTGGATGATGTTTTTAGGACTCTGTTTCCCTGAGCCAGAGAGGTTACTAGCAGGTGATTTGTGTCCTTTGAGTCTTCCCGCTGTTCTGCACTCAGAGACCCAAGTCTCAGTGGAAGTATTAACACTACACAAGGTTTGCCTCACTGAGAAGCACCTACTGTATTTTCCTTTATTATTGTAAAGAAGATGTAAATAATCTGAGCAGCAACAGCTACGAAAACCCTCCATGGAAACAAAATGGAATCTCTGCTGTGCTCACTGACAGTTTTGAGCAAAGGGAAGAATTAAAACTTTTCCATCACACATCACCACCGGATTCACTTAAGACTCACTAAGCACTTCTACTCAGGGATAAAGCACTGAAAGTGGCTCAAACCGCAGTCTCTCAAGCTGGAATCACTCCATCAAGCCACTACTGGCTGGAAGTGGGAGGCAGCTCTCCACATGTCCCATTTTCCCTGCTGGTCAAGCCCATGCCTGACAGCTCGCTCCTTGGATGTCAGAGGAGAGGCAAGCAGAGAGCACAGATTTCTCTGTGTGGATCCAAATACAGCCTCAGGTTCAGGCTCAGCTCAGCCAAGTTTCTTATGTGCAAATGCAGGACTCCCACCTTCCCAGCAGAGGCAGCATATTGCCCAGTCATGACCTGCAACAGAGAAACTCCACAGCTGCCCCCAGCCACACCAGGATCCCATCTATCTGGGATAACAGTGACAATAAAGGTGAAAGAAAAGGTAGAAACGCTATCAAGCAATTGCAGCCTTACTTGAGACTAAGGAGCTGCTAAATCTCAGCAATTCTAGCCACTTCCCTCTGTAATGTTTCATTCAGCATCTCAGGATCGTTAGGTGATAAAGGAAATAATTCCCTTTAAGTGCACAACCTGAAAATTACTTGAAGAATAGCCTAAAAACGTTTCCTGAAGGAAGTGTTTGTAAACTGTACCCTGTGCAAATGTTGGTAAATGTTTTAGCAAATGACTATTCCAGAAAATGTAATTGTTCTCTAAAGAGTGGCTTAATTTTAAATTAAAGCCACTGAAGTGTAAAATGCAGGAACTGTAAATTTAGCTCAAGTGCTGTAGCTCCCTAGCATCTTCCCCATGGAAGAGATGCACAAACAGCCACAGTGGCTCTGCCTTCCCAAAGAAGAGAAAAGGAATTGCCCTGTTAAGGGGGAGGAAATCATCAAGGCCACCAACGAGGATCTCTGAAGGATCTCTCTACAGATCAAGAGCCTACCTTAGCCCCCTCCAGTTGTACCAGATATTAAACACTACTGGATCTTTGCTTAGAGATCTGATTTTCAGCCTAGACTTTCCAAACATGGGCCGTATCTGTCCATGGTGTAATTTCAACCAGTTCCATTCAACCAATCTAATGGCTGTCTACACAGAAACATACTATTGACCTTAACCATATCTGATGATGCTGGCTTGCAATACCTGTTTGATTTTGGGCATCACCTCTTACAGTGTGTCAGGCACCACTCTTTCTGGGTGGTTTTTTATAAACCTCAAACAGGAATGCACTGTATTTCGTTCTTTAAAATGCTTCAAACACTTTCAGAGTAGAACACTAACAATTTCTATATATCTTTCGGATACTTTCTGAACATTTATTGCATTCTGTTTCTGTGTGAAATAGGTATTTCCAGACCATCCTAAGATTTGTTCTGTAAGTTCAGGTAAAAAAAGAAAAAAGGTTGCAGTGCAAGCTTCACGACATAAATCTCAGCTTTAAAAATTTTATTTAAGAGTATTCTTATCACCCCCTAGAGAAATCTCTCTAGCTTAGTCATTAAATGTTCTCCAAGGAGCTGGGAGAGGACACAGCCAGGATAAGTGACCCAAGAGATGTCCCAGACCATGTGGGGCCATGCTCAGCACACAGAGCTGGGAGAAGAAGGAATTGGGGACATTCAGACACCTGCCTGTCCATGGGAAGTGGGGAATGAATTCCTTGTTCTGCTTTCCTTGAACATGCAACTGTTGCTTCGCCTGCTAAACTGTCTTTATGTCAACCCCTGAGTATTCTCACTGTAATGCCTCCAATTCTGTCCCCATCCCTCTGAGGGGGAATGAACGAGCAGCCACGTAGGGCTGATCTGCTGGGGAGGTGAAAGCAAGACTAGGATTAAGTGCTTTTACACCCAAATAGGTTGGTTTAGAAAACACAGGTAGCTAATATTTACTGATGTGAACTGCCATTATCCTAGCAGTTTGCATGAAGATTACACATTCATTGCTGCTAAACCTGTTGCTCCTAAGATGTAACTATAAATATATAACATGACAGGAAGACTACATTTTCTATACTGAAAGGTTTTCGTCTGTATTTTGAAGATAAAGTTAATTTTATTTGTTGAATCTAATGAGATCTGGAAAATGTAGTGAGAAGTGGAAGTTTACTTGTGTAGTTGCTAGGCAACAGGCTCATACATAAGCTGACTGATCATTCATATAGGACTTTTCCTATCAGCAAATTACGCAGCTGAAGGTAAAAGCCCTCCTGGTTTCCTCTTCCACTTTTAAAACTAAAATGATTAAACGAATTTAAAATGCCTGAGACATTCCAGAGATTTTATTATTTCTGCTCTAAATATTTAAAAGAATCTGACAGCTTTCCCAAGCAGCAGCATCCATTTCAGCCTGCAGGGCACATTCCCAGGCATCGCCTAACAACAGAGCTCCTCTGAAGCCACTGATCTAGATTAAATGGACACTCCCAGGTAACTCCTGAGGATATAATATAATAAACATTGCCTGGCTTCCAAAGCAGCGATTCACCCTTAGGGCACAGCTGTCTCTACAATAGCTGAGGCAAAGATTCTGTTTTCAAACCTAAGACCTTTCACAGCCCTAGGACTGACAACAGCGAGCAAGGCTTGCATTCAGCCACGTGGTCACCTCTAGCAGGATAAAAAGCTCCTCTAACTTCAGAGAAACAACCAAGAGGGATAGTTAAAATGCTATGCTGGAACAGAGATAAAGACACTCAGTCATGGAAGGCCAGGGTCTGATTAGTTTGCATTACCCACCTGAACAAGAAGAATCAGCTGAAGGATATGTAACTAAGCTAGTTTTGTCCAAGTCACCTGATGGCCCTTCTCTAAGCCACTGTACATCACATAAAATGCCATGTGAGATTTTCTCAGAACCTTTAATGCCCTAACTTCACCACTCCTACCCTAAAATAAATAAACTAAGTAAGTTTAACTTTCCAGAATATTTTGAAGTTGCAGGCATTTTCACACTGCTTTAAGGCAACTACAAATGAACAGCCATATAACATCAAATCAGTCTTTTCTTTTTTCCTGGAAGGAGTTCTCTGTCTTGTGGCACCTGGCCAGAAGCACCCCTCTCCTCCCCGTTCCTCAGCATTATCCCAACATTATGGTCAAATATAAAGGGACATTACCAATGTCACTGTGAGAATGCAGCTATGCACCCAACAGGAAGCCTACCCCCTGCAAGTGTTAAACAAGTGCAACCCCATCTGCATCCAGTGCTAATTAGTATTTCCAGGGGATATTTGGACAATACAGGCAATTGGAGGAAGACATCACATAGAACAGAGTTGCAGGTATCTGGAATAGAGTAATAAAGGGGGTGAAAAACTTTCACGAAAAATAAAATGTGAAAACAGAAAAGAGCTAAACAAAAGGCTTGGCATGGATTAATTCAATAAATTTCTTTCCACATTTAGTCAGTACTTTAACACAGAAATGGAGCCTCATTTCATTTCTAGACGCAAATTTGGCTCTTGTAGGCAAGAGTTCAAAGTCTATACCTAAATTTTGCAGCTAGTATCAATTGCTTTGGGAAGTCAGGAAAAGGATAACTAACATGAGATTGGAATCAACACTCTGTAGCCCTCTTCTGGTTGAAATCATTCCATGACTTAAAAAACCCAATCTTCTCCAAATAGTCTAATTTTGCAAGGATAATTGCATTCTTTGTTGATACTAATCATCCATTTCTGATTCCCAAGATAATTTCTTTTCTTCATAAACTGCAATAGAAGAGACTACATAAAAGCAATAGAATGTGCACAGTTTGCCCACCAGAAAAGCTATAAATATCAGACTACTCACTGCAATATTACTGCTGTGCTGCTGTGATTGGAAAGTGAAAGAGAGCTTGCTTTTTGTTTTAAAGAAAAGGTAAATAAATCCACACCAAACTATCTTCTTCCATTTCACCCTATTAAAGGGCAGTTGGGTATTTTTTTTGCTTACTTTTAACTTTTTTATTCTCCTACACACCACTTTGTCCTTCATCAGCTTGTGCTAGATTTCTGCACTCCTAATTTCTTTGAGGAAAGTCAACAGCATGACACAAGACTCACCTTCTCTCTCATTATATAATGAAAAGACATTATGAGTCCTTTCTCTTTCAGCTGTAAGGAGCTGCAGGTAATAAGTGAGTCACCAGTGCAATACCATCATGTCAAACAAATGACATCTGGCCACACTGCACTGTAATTGTTGACATTTTTCTACAATATTAAATCTAGAAGCTTCACTCCAACTACTATTAATTCACTTGAAGCAGATAAAGATATTGCACAGTATTTTACAGTAATGCTAAATCATTCCAAAAAAGGTTACCTGCTAATGCTCGCTGCTGTAAATATTCCTACTAAGATAATCAGGTGATAATAAGGAACTGGCAAAACAACACAGCTAGGTCCTAATAGTGTTTTCCACATCAGCTATTACAATTAAAGAACCACCTAGTAAAACAACATTGGAATACTTACTTAGGCACAGAAAATACAGAGTGTTGCAAAGTATTGGGTGGCACAATCATCATCCAGTTTTTAGAGGACTTTTATTGGAAGGGCTATGCTGGAAAAGGAAACCTAATTGCTTAGGCTATATGAGTGTCATGGCTCACTTGTCAGCATGCAAGATGGACGGGAAGAACTACAGGAATATAAGAAGTCACTTTTCTTGCTATAAATTAGAGTTAAAAGTCTAGGACAAAATCTTAGCTTGAGTACAGCGACAGCAGGAAAAATAAATCACATCTAAGTAGAAACTTTGCACTTTCCTATTCAGGCCAAATCACTTCTAGAGAACAAACTTCCCTTTTATCCATGAAAATGAACACACAAATAGAGGGCAGCACACACAGTCCCCCCAGCACTGCTCAGGTTTCACATCCTGTGACTCCTTTCAAGGCCACTGAAAAGAACCACAGAAAAATGTGACTGTCATGAAGGCTCACAGGGCCTGTGCAGCCAAGGGATTTATGCAGGTGCCAGCAGGTGAGTGGTGTAGGCATCCCTCCAAATCTCAGCCTCAGGAAGGGAGGATCAGGGATCTGACAGGGGAGCACAGGTTTGCTCCAAATTCAATTTGCCCATTTTCACAGCCTGTATCAGCAAAGATAAAAAGTTAATCATACTACTATATTTGCTCCAAAATCTTTGTGTGTCATTTATTTACTGCCTGCATTATTTACACTGGCTTAGCAGCTGCAGAACATTTCCACTGCCTAAGAGGCATAAAGAGCAGTACAACCATGTTCATTAATTCTGTCCAAAATCCCACTCAGACCATGCTTTGTGTTCCTGTGTAAAGCATACTAATGAGGCTGGAGACTGGAAAAAGCAAATACAGAAGTCCTAAAGGGAGCCAAAATCATCCTCTGCGCCCAAATTCTTATGTGTTTAATATGAGTAAATCAGGTGCAACCCAGAGTCCAATTTGTAAAGAGGAAAGGGGGAACAAAAAACCCCAAGAATTTTGAGCTCAGATGTATAAAATTACTGATGATTTTTTCATGCACTTATCTCTACATTTTCCTCTAGCTTCCAAGGACTGGTAGTTACTTCAATGTAGGTGGTTTGACTTCAAAACTTTTTTCACAAAAACGATTATATACTGCTACTTTACTGTATTTAAATCCCTATGAATTGAGTTAGGAACATCTCCATAAAATTACAGCATTAAATTTTTATACTTCATATTTTAAGAAAATAAAGACAGCAGGTCCTAGATCACTTGACTGTGACAAATTGTCTCTTTCTACTCACTTGAAATTGGCCTGTGAGACTTATCAAATCCCCAGCTTTGTTACTGCTAGAAGAATTTATTTAAAAGTGCACACTGTCATTATATACTTACAGACAGGTATATTTTAGGATTATGCAAGTGCTTGATAGATAATTGGTTCTGTCTTTTTGCAGCATCTTAAGTTTTCCGAGAAAACAGAAAGATTAAAATTGTGCAAAAATGCGAGTAATCTTTAGAAAACAAAGTAGGACTGAATACAATTTCTAATTAAGTCAATGTGACCTTCTTAAAACTGTCAATCAAAATTAATTTTCCACAAAACACAACAGGAATGGCTTTTTTGAAATCTCTCTGGTGCCTTTGTGTTTGTAGGGCTCATAATACAGCACCGAGGACCTCTGGCATAAATAGACCAATCCCAAATTTGGGATGTCACGACAACAGGTCCCTGGCTCTCAGAAAACAACTACAAAACCACAGCAGGACTAGCATGAGGCTTCCATGAGGTATTATTGCCCTTGAGCCCAAGGGGATGGCAAGTGAGCACTCCCACAGCCCTGGCAGCACTGAGGCTCCTGCTGAGAAGTGGCACCTTTAGTTCCACGGCAGGGACACATTCCTCAGGCACAGCACTACAGTGTGTGCCTAAAGCAAGGCACCAGATCAGACCTCTTCACCTCCTATGGGTACAGAACACGTGGGGAGCTCCCCACCTGCCTGCTCTGCAGAAATGGGACTCTCAGATTTTTGAGTCAAGCACAAATACCTTGCCTGGAGCACCAGCCTGCTTTAGAGAACTTACCTCCTTCATGCCTTGTACAACTCCTGCAAAGGCAAAGCCCTCACCTCACAACAAGCTTTTAAGCAAGGAATAAGTGTCCCTTGCCCCTACACAGCTCATCATTCATGCAGGCAGGTGGCTGCTGTGTGGGGATAGAGAGGTGTGTGCTAAAACCATCCCAGAACATCAGCTGGTAACCCCTGGGTGGGTTTTCCTGAGTGTGCTGTTTACATGCAGCTTCCTGCAGAGCTGGGAAAAAAACTCATTCCGCAGAGTCCATCTCCACGAAGACACAGATATGCTCCTATCTCCTGCTCAAAGTTTCCCCAAATATATGTATTTATAGCTTTGATTGGTCTTAAAAGTATCAACTGTGCATGTAGGCACGTTGACACTCTGTTAAAAAGGAAAATGTTTAAAATCTTGAGAAATAATGTAAGATTTTAGAGGAGCTGTAAAACATGTCTGTCTGGAAACAATTTTTTCCAGAAAAAATTTAAAAAATCATCAAAAAAATTCTGTATCAAAAATTAGTGATTGGATGATGTAATAAGAATATTTTGTCAAAGTAACTCAATGTTCTTTTTTTTTTCTTTTAGAAGTAGAAATTATTTACAAAGATAGTTTTGAGTAGAGATCTTGAAAACTTTCTCATTTCAAGAAATGCTACCAGGGTTAAGCTCAAGTTTCCAAGAGTCGATTTTACTGCACAGAAAGGACTACTTGATCGTAAGGAACAAACACTTTCAAATATCTCATAGGAAGCAGAATATCCTTACAATCCATAAATGGACTCTGTAAGGATTTAGCAAGAATGTAACATACCTAGACTGTGAAATCCAGCAATCAAGATAGATGAAAAAGAAATTCTGGCACATTAAATACTCTTTATGTTATAGATTACAGTTACATTACAACTGGGCTCCAAAGCAAACATCAGAAGGTTTGTAGACTCTAGAAATGGAGTGGAAAACAGTTTGCTTGGTGGTCTCAGTACTTTTCATCAAAGCTTCCCAAGAGCTTCCATGTGTTGGAATAGCCATGGAAACTTGGTAGATGTGCACTACTTCTGCCTTACCCTGAGCATCCAACTTGTCTTGGAGGGCAATCAAGCCCTTTCAGCTCCTGCCCCACCCACTCTCCTGTCCTCACGAGTTGCACGCAGCAGCCTGGGAATTGGAAGCCTCAGCAGAAAGCAGTCATTAAAGGCAGTACAGAGATGCTGCTTGTCACAGGGAAGTCTATCACCTCTAGAACCCCAGAACTCACAGGCTGATAGAGAAGATCTGGAGACCTTAGCAGCACAGAGCTTTCAAAGACGAGCACTGAGCCCTAGAATTAACAACTGCAATTAATTATAATGTTGTGTCCCAGAAATGTTTAAATAACTACTATAATTAAACACTTATTAAGTATTTGGTTCTTGACTTTATCCATTATCAGCATAAATGGTTAAAAGGCAAATGTCAGTAAAACGACATCCCTAATCAGCGCTACAGAGGAATACTGACCTGCACAGGAACATGGGTCTGTAGTCATTTTCCATGGCACTTCAGCTGCAACAGCAATCTATGTGAAAAAACAGTGTAATGGAGTCTTCTTCATGCCAGAAGAGAGTGCAAACCCAAAGTAATTGGGTTACTGCCATGTGACAGAAGCTGGCATGTTTGCTCAGTATCGCAAGGAAAGTGCTCACCAGCCGAGGTTGTGCTGCTACACAGAAACCCTTCTGCAACCCAGTGCAAAGGAGCTTGCATGAGAAGGATGCCCAGAACAAAGAGCAAGTGACACCTGCTGCAGCTGAGATGCCCCTGGGTACCTTCCCACCTTCTTCCCTGAGAAATGCTGAGTTTTTTCTGCTGAGCTTCCAAGACATCTGATGCCAAGTAGACAGGGAGTTACCACATGCTTAAAACAATACCTGTCAAGGTTAAAAAATAACAGAGACATATTGAATTTTGTAAATAAACACCCCACCAGATTCTCAAAGCCACTGTGTTCAGCAGTGTCTTGGTACACACAAATGTGCTTTTCTGGATGCTTTCAAACTGCTGGTCTCCTGTACTGATTTCGTGAAGTTTTACTCTTCTGTATCACCACCACCATCCCTGTTACATCCTCTTGAACATACTAAGATGCCACTGAGTTTCGTTCTCACTTTGAGGGCAATTTGCTCATTTGTGAGCAATGAGTGTTGAATGATTGATACCACCTGGCTACAGCAAATGGCAATGGTTCAAGTCAGACCAGAAGTTCAGAATCACCTATTGGCAGCTAGGACTTTTTTTGCTAGTTTGCATACACATCTTTTTCCATTAGGAACAGCTGGAATCTCACCAGTTGCTAAGTAATGCTGCTCAGTTCCCACTGTGAAGGCAAACCTGCAATTATAAGTGTTTGTTAACCTGTTTACCACTCCTCCCTCTAACACAGAGCTGGGCTAGTTAGTTGTGATAACTTTTGCTTTGCCATTATTCTTGTTTGATATTTGGAGCACCTGTTTCACATGTTACAAATCATTTACAGTTTATTAGGAGTAAGTGTGAATTACCCACTTAATAGTCTTGGTGCAAAAGTCCATTTAAAAGGTCTCTTTTTTTGAAGGAAGTCAGTCACCTCCAACATGATAACATTTTCAACAGTTCCCTCACTCATCACCTAAGATGTTTTCCATGGTCAGTACATTTCCTAGCAAGCAAATGTCATAAGCAATTTATTAACCTTCATTATCAAAGTAATACTGAAAAGTCTAATATCATTATATTTGATAAAAATGTCCTACATTTCTGATCCGTATAATAAAAGGGATCATAGTTTCTGATGTTGCTCAGACAGTTTTCCTAGTTACCACAATGATTCATATGAGACTATTTTATTTTATTTTGTTTTATTTTATGTCTTGTTTTTGAGCAGTTTTAATTCCCTTCTCAATTCTGTTGCCTCCCCAGCTCGCAGGAAAAGCAGACCTGACATCTTCCTCCACGATTAACCTCTGTCAAGTTCTAAACACAATACACTTCCACAAAAAACACTAAGCCATTCAAAGACAAAGTACTATAAAACAAAAGAAAAGGCATTCACTGAAGAGAACGTATTAAGGAAATTCTCATGGAGGCAGTTTGTGTCAAGTAAATAGAGAGATTTGTCTTAGAGTTACTGTTTCTCTTGCTCTGCAGCAAGATTTCCAAGAACTAGCATTTGCCAAGTGGATGTATTCCCTTTTCAAATCCTGTGCCAAGTGCCTTAAATTAGCATCAGTTATAATCCCTTTACAACAAATAGCGAGTGGGACAAGAGCAAAGGAGCACATACACAGTGTCCTCCCCTTCAGACTCCTATTCCCTGTCATCATTTGTGGGCCCAAACACACTCCCAAAGCCATTAATGCACTGGATACACCCATCTGGAGACAGGAAGGGAGCCTGCAGTGACAAGGAAGGAGCAGGGCTGTCACGGCCGAGGTGGGAAGCGAGAGCAGGTGGAAATCATGGTCTGCCTTATGAAACACCTGCTGCACCACGAGGCAAGGCGCTGGCACTATAGCAACTGGACAGATGGGCTGACAATGCTGTTGTAAAATGTTTAGAGAAAATCAGAAGGAACTTGATAGAGATGTAGCAGAGCCTCATCCACATACCTTCAGAACCACCAAATTAAATTTCATTCCAGGAAAACTAATACTGTAAATTAGCATTAGAGGTAGTAAATACTATTGCCAGCAAAAACAACAAGAAAACCCCCAGAACTGTTGCATCCTCTTGTTTGTTTTCATTTAAATGGGAAAATAGAATTTTCAAAATCTTTAAATCAGAAATCACTCAGTTCATCCTCCCTCCCAAAATCAACTACTCAGACAGTACTGCCCTTCCTCCAGCCAGCCCTCAAACCCAGACCAGCTGCTCCCATATTTGTATTACCTGTACCCTAAACTCAGACAGGAGGCTTTAATGCAGCAGATAAATCCCGTGATGGGTCTCCTATCACACATTTTAAAGTGTTTGATTCCATACATGCATGCTGGCAAGCAGGAGAAAGCAAAGGGAACAGCAATCACCAGAAAACCCTTGGAATATTCCTGTTATCATGCTGCCCATAACCCTTTAGTTACTGTGTGACCACACAGCTATACAGGGAATTCTGAGCAGTAATTCTTCCACCTCCATGGAAGGCAAACACAAGAAAAACACTTTTCCCACGAAGTGTAGGCTGTGCAGATATGCCTCAGACTGTATCTCTAGGCTCATCAGGTAGCCCATGAAGAGGAATGTCTTGCCAGACTGATAGGACATCTAAACCTACACACAGAACATCATTTTCAAGAATCTGATACTTTCAGCAGGGTGAATAATTTCAAAAGCATGATAATAAAAGTGGGCTGAGGAAGCAGTGTCTATTCCTTTCATGGATTTGGTACCATGAAAGAAATTTCAATACATTAAAAATACATTCCTTACTGAGAGAGCGATAATGAGCTGATCAACAGCATAAAAATAAGATATTGCAGCAGAAATGTTCTCTTTGCAGGAAGAAAAAAAGGAGGGGTAAACCCTCAACATAGTATAATGAATATATCAATCAATAAGAGATTAACAGTGGGAGGGGAAAAAAAGGAAATATGGGACTCCAGCAGAAATAAAAATGCCCATAATGATAAATACTTTGAATACTTACTGTCCCTAATATATTTCCACATTTATGTGTTTTGGCAGAATGCCATGCAAGGAAAGCATAATTCAGCACCAAGATCTACATGTAAGGAGGGGATTTAAAAAAACCAAGCCAGGAGGCCATGAAAACAAAAGCACTGTTGGTGGGAAGAAATCTTTAAAAATTGTCTTTATGAAAAACAAAAATAACCCCTCCCCTCAAAACCCAAACCATGCTGTTTCTGTTGACACCTCAACAGCAACATTTCAATTATTCACAGAGGGAAACAGACTACCAGGCTGAACTGCAGTCAGCATTAGAAATTTAGTCTCATCCCATGAAGATATACCAAAGTGATGTTATTATACATTGTATGTTCCATATATCTTCATTCTTCACTTAAAATAAAATACTTAAGGATGCTACTAGAAGCAAGCACTGATCATTAAGTGAATCTATATGGAATTTCCAGCCAAAATTCTCAATGCACCAGCTGGAAACTTATGAACAGCTTTAAATACCTAGCAGGGTGTTGTCTCCATGAGCCTGCCTGTAACCTAGTTTCCATGATGGGCAATTCTGTGGCACTCCATTTTCTCCCCCACTGTAGGGACAAATCATTATTCTTTAAGAAGAGTTACTCATCTGACCTTGCAGTTGTGTTTTGCTTTAGCCACTGAAAAGTACCAAACCCAACCATTTAGAGTACCAAAGAAACAGCTGCAGAATTAAAATTCTATTTATTCCATGCAAATTTTTCTGTGGATCACCACTTGTAAACACACTTCATACAAAATAAAGCTCTTCCCCAAACTGTATTGCAACTTTAAAAGGACATTAATCTTGATTTTTTAAAAAATAGGAACAGCAAATATAAGCACGGTTAGAGTAATTTTGTTTAACATTTTATGGATACCCTTAGGCATAATTTACTCATCTATTGTTTAACAACACAAAAGGACACTTGGGAATTCCTTAGAGTAGATACAGACTCAGTTCTGGTCAGGCAGTGTCCAGACATTTATTTAAATACTGCTGCATTTCACGAGGAAAATCAGTAATTTTTAGGGGTCATTGTATGATAAATTGGATTTGACAAATGCTTCCCTCACACTCTTATTTCCTACAATTAATGACAATTCTGATAAAAAGTGTTGTGGCTTTATTGCGAAAAATAATTTCAATTTCAGTCGAAGCAAGGTGCATTACTAACCTAGCAAAACTAATTAATTTTGCTTCAAGCACTCTTTGCAGAGATGCCTATTTTGAGCAATTTTCAGTTTAATGAACCAGCTTCGAGCAGGGGAAACACAGCATTAATGAAAGGAAAACTACTTGCTTTTTGGCTTGTTTTGACAAGTTTTTGTTTTGGCCTTAAGATGGGTTATCTGAAGTTAATTCAGTTGTGGTGGTTGTGTGCCTCTTGAGCTGTGAAGGATGCTGCTAGGCGTGCCTCCTTGGTTTCTGTTCTTCCCCCTGCAGGAAAGAAAAACCAACCACTTCGGTTCCCTTACAGCCTGTAAGACCATCTAATGAATAACTGTATGCATCAGCCCTACAGACCAATGGAATCAGGGAAGACAAACAGAGCATGTGGGAAAAGATGCAAAAAGAAAGGGTAGTAACCATTTCTCTTCAAGTATCTTTACATCAGTTGAACAGCATCTTCTCTCTCAAAGCCTCCTCCACTGAAGGAAAACAGAACAGAAATTCTGCTCGAGATGCTGCCAGGATCTACCTTTACACTGAAATCTCCCAGCCACTTCTACCCTGGTCCTCTTTTTCTCCCACATCTTTGGACCATGTCAAACCAACTGAACTCCTACCAACACAGGCCAAGTCTTCCATGAGTCCTGTAAGAAACATTTGAAAGCAGAACGAAATCAACATACTCGTGGTCTCAGCTGTGACCTTCCATTTGAATATGAGGATACTGATACTCCCAGATACTCCTCACAGGTATTGCTGGGCACTGAATGACATCTTGCCAAACTCATAAAGACTGAAAATAAAAGGACTTTGAGATAATCTCTTTGGTATAGCTCAGTGGTAGCACAAGAGTTTACAGCAATAAGTGCCATACAGACTCTATCTTCTACGTAGAAATCCAGAGGGCTCTGTGTAGTAATGCAAGGGACATAACTTTTACAGACAATGCTTCAGACATCAGGAGACCCACAGGATCAAAGCTTTAACAGCAATCTCTGTGCTCATGAAAAATCTTAATCTCAAAAAGAAATCCTCATCTTATTCAAGATGAAGTAATTTTAATAAGGAAAGAGGGGTCTATAATATACTAAAGTAAAAATTCACAGAAGACTTTCACCCTCTACAGAGCACTTTCAAAAAGAATTTATTACCGATGCTCCAGAAAAGTACTTGCAATCTGATGAAAATGAAAGTATGCAAACTCTTTACACCTTTCGATATCTTTGCAGCGGTGGAGTCAATACCAGTGGGTTTAGTGTTCAGAGGTATTGCTGGCTAAAACCACAACAGAGGGTTACGTAATGAAGACCAGACAAATCACCTCTCCTCTAAGGACAGAGACAGGAGTGGGCTTTGCCACCTCAGCAAGCACACTGCAGTGATACAGAGACAGCAAGCACATTATGAAATAGTGGTGTCCTGGTACACAGAGAGACTCAGCCTTGACCCTGACTCCACAGCATCTCCTTAGTTATTCTCCCCTTTACAGTAGAATTCAGAAAGTAGGTGAAAGAGTGAGGAAAAAAAAAGGGAAAAAAACCTCCGTGCCTAAGAATTATTGTTAGCCCAGTCATTGCCTCCTCTCAGCTTACTTCTGCTTACAAATTCCCTGGTGGGCTGCAGCACCATTCTAGCAATTTCTTCTGTCATTTATGTTGGAGCAGTAGAGTAACCCATTTCAGGGTCAAACCTAGCAACTATTAATTAATAACCTTAACAAGTAATTTCAAACCATTTTCTTAAGAAAATGAAGATATGCAATCACTCCATCATATCACTGCCTCTTCACTACATTTTCAATGAATTTCAACCCACTTGAGATACAGATGGAAGTTTGGATGGATTAACCCCCAACACCACCTGTGCAGCAGCATCAGGGTTTTTTTGGATTTGGCTTTTATTCTTTTCTTTAATTCCAGGAAATCACCCAATATTTTCCTCATGTTCTTTTACACTGCTGCTGCTGGTAAAGGTAGTATTTGAGAAAACAAATCGGGCAAGGGAAGAAACCCCTTATCATCTCACAAAAGTGATCTTCCAGATGCCCAAGAACTCACAGGCATAATGCACCCACACTCTGCAGGGCAGAAACAGCCAGTAGAAAAACCCAGTTCGTTTCTGATTGTTTCTCCAAACTAGCATTGGTTTACGAGCACTGCTGTTCAGCTTTTGCAGAAGAGGTAGTAGAATACAGCCTCAGCCCATAGCTGGCATGGAGAGGCACCAGAGAGCAAGGGTAGAAGGGCAAGTAAATGATTTTATTTATTCATGTCTGAGCTGCGCTGCTGATTTTCTGCATGGTTGATCTTACAGGTATGGCTACTAATCTCTCTCACAAGAAGTGCTCAGATCCATACCCATCCAAACCCTGAGGCTGTCTTCACTTGAAAATCCTGAAGGTGTCTGGAATGGACTCACTAAGTGGCTTTCTCCAAGTCCTGTTTCATTCCTCTGCATGTTGCAAACAAAGCAGAAGGCCACTTTCATCCGTGCTTGTCCTGTAGATCCATCAGCTCTCACTTCATGGCTGAATGAGCAGTTCAACATACTGGCCCCACTGAGGTTTGTGAAACTGTTTGCTCCTACTGCGATTCTTCTGGTTTCTTCTAGAAGAAGTTCCCCATGATTATTGTTTAACTTGCAGCAGCTATGTCAATTTGGTGCTTTTGAAATTATGGATTCTGCTTATAGGTTACCAAAATTCTGCTAGGAATAGATACAACACTCTGGTTTTTATAAAATCCTGCTCTACTTAGAAGTGTTTACTCAGGGAAGTTTGGGATCTCCCTTCAGAATACAACAAATGCCTGTTTCTGCAGAAATAAATTACTGTCTAATGATTTCATCATCCAAAATGCTACACCTAAATGAGCGGTTATATGTATTCTGAATTCAGATACTTTTCTATTTATAGAGCATTTATTTATGCCTGAGATGCATTTAAATATAAATTGCAGTACCTAATACCAAGTTTTACAACATGTCATTCACAATCCATTAAGTATTTTATTACATATATTGTAGAAGAAAGAAATTTATAGTCCCCATTTATAGTATCAATAAGGAATGATGAAACCACACTAAAATATCTTGCTTTTTGGGTTATGTGGAGGTTTACTGCTAAAGCATAGTTACCAGTCATGTTTTAATGCTTTATTAGAATAAAAGACATTATCTGAGTGCTGTAATATATGTAAAATTAAAAGAAGCCTTACTAAAATGACAGAGGCTTTCCTATTCAGACACAAATAAATATAGACTTAGCATATTCTCAGTTGCTTTCTAAGCTGTAGGAGCATGTGGAAATACATTTTGCTCTGTTCATTTAAAAGCATTTGCCAGGTGCATCTTCATAGAAGATTTCCAACACATACTTCACTTTGTTGAAAATGTGGGAAAAACACACACACGCAAAACTTCTTCCTTGCATCCATTTTCCTTGGTCATCCCTGACCTACTGTTTCTTTTCCCTTGCATTCTGACTGTAAAAGTCAGGAATCAGCAAGGAAATAAAGACTTTCTTTCTTCCTTATGTTTTTTTTTTTCCACTTACCTCTCGAAATTTCATTTCCTATGACTGGCTATGAAAAGTTGTACATTTGGGAAAAATTTCTTGTCCTATGCTGTCCTCAGGAGATGCTATCTTCACAGTTCCTCAGTGTCTTGTCAAACAAGCAACAAAGGGAAGAAGACAATCTTCTTTGCACATATACGGGGGAAAGTTCATTGCTTTAAAAGAAAAAAATTTTGAAAAGCACCAAAGCCAATTAACACTTTGAAAAAAATACTGCCATGTGTTTTGATGATCACCCCACTTGAACCAAAACTCTGGACAAGATGGAGAGGCAAGAGAAGGTAAGAGGATATTTTTTGATCAGTTCAGGTTTTGCTCTGAGTCCTTGTCTGTCTTTCCCTTTCCAGAGGATTTCACTTTGCTAAGTCCTCAGTCAATCCATGTTCAGCTGCTGTTTTTTCAAACCACACGAGCCTGAGTGAAATTCAAGCAAAGCACATCTGAACAGGTCTCTGTAGAAGTCTCTGACATTAGGTTACAGTCTCAGCTGGTTGAATGTTTATGGGAAATGGGAACCAAACATTAACTCACAGCATTACCTGTATCAGGCTTCCCATTTTCTGTCCCTGGAATATTTGAGTGTCTCTCACTAGGGCAGAAGGTTTGAAGACAGCATGACCCTGAAGACAAATGATCCCATATAACAGAAGGAAAAGAGAGGCAGAAGTGTCTTGCACAGAGTAAACACTATCTCTGTGATAAAGCACCAAGATAATGCTGATCTCTGGAGCACTATTTTTTAACTAATGCACAGATAACTAAAACTGCTTACTTGAAGACCTAAGAGAAAAGTAGGCAATCCTGAAATAGCATAAGGCAGTAATCCTTGGATTTCAAATGTTATTGTTTTAAGAATCTTTAAAGGTAATAAAGCAATTTTCCTAGTAGAAAATAATTTGAAGGTATCCTTCCAGCTAAAACAGATTTTGTGATACAAAAACATCAGAAGTTAAAACACACACCCCTGAATTTCATCATCATTTTTGTTGTTTGGTTTTGTTTTCTTTTTTTTAAAGCATGAATCTTCCTTTCATTAATTAAAGGTGGGTAAACAAAGGCACAGGGAGACTAAGCAAGTATACCAATCTTACAGCGAAGTAAATAAAACCACAAAAGCACCAAAGTACCAGTTATAGGCATACACACTAACCAAGAATCCAACCCCTAGCCTTGCTCCAGCTTACCTACCAGATTTTTACTGGGGTGTACCAGTGATAGTAATGACTTTTCAATTTTGCAGATAGATTGAGAAGTTGGAGAAGTTCATCAAGACCATTTTATTTTCCAACTTGTCACACACATCCTATATTTATGTAGCAACAGACAACATTTATTTTCAGTAAAGACCAAAATTACAGCTTACAACAAGATTGTTATATGGAAATACATCAGTGCCTTCATACTGGTATCATTATGATAGCTATTTCAGCTTACCCCATTAATCCTGCTTTCTTTATCAACTCCTTAACAAATTCCATTTGCTATAATGTTTCTTTAAGATTTGCACTGGGTTGGTATTTGAAATTCCTTTGGCTGGTCTGTTTCCTCTCTGTCACGACACGTCCTTGATCTGTTCCAACTAATGTCCTCTCAGCCTAAATTCTTGAAATCCATTAAAATCTTAGGTTGTTTAATCTCGTGTTCATACTCTCTAGAGACATCACTCTCTAGAGACAGGGCTAAAACACAATTTAATCCTTTTCTGGGATGCATCTAACAAGTAGGCTGCTTCCTAAATAACTTAGCACACAACATGAAAAGGCGATTACAAAAGAAGAACATAAAAACCAACATCGCTAAAAGCCAATAGCTTGGTTCAGTGGCTACATCTCAATTTCCTACATTCTTCCAAACCTGGATGTGACAAAGCACTAGAATGAAAGCTGTGGAAGTGAGCTGCTTTCCTCTCCAGGTCCATGCAAGGTGCATCATGCTCTGGCAGTGATTTATTTTCTTCCCTTCATTCCCCTCTGGCAGTGAGTATGGTTCATGCAGCAGGGATCACACAACCCACATCATCCCAAACAGCTGCAGCTTTGTTTGTGCTTGAGGCCAGTGCCTATAGCCACAAAGGCTTAATTAAACATCACCCCCTTGCACTTCAGTAAATTCATAAAATACAGTGTGCTACCTACACGCCTCTGGTTAAACAGCAGTGGGAAAAGGTGATAACAAAAAGCCTACATTAACCTCTCTGCCCTTCATGATCTAGCGGTACTCTAAATTTAGCCAAGTCGACCCTCTTTCCCCAAGAAAAGAAGGCTGTAACGCCCAAACTTCTTCCAGAAGACACCCACAGGAGTCAGTGGTGAAGACTTCTTAAGGCAATGTTTTTATCTTCCTTTTGCAGCCAGAAAATGCCAGAAGATAAGCTATTGAAATTCACAGTGCAGCTCCTACTTTGTGAAGCCAGTTTCTTTCCTACCCTGAACAAATCATGTCAGGCACAGAAAAGCAAAAGGATCCAAAGGATCAAGCCCTCCAGTGGCAATCCTACTTGAGTAAAAGCTCAAGGAAGAACCAGGCAGATTTCTCACAGGGTGGGCATTAGATCTGCACAGCAACAGTACTGAGAGATCATTCAAATATCAGGGTATAAGGGGTGTAATTAAATATCATTCTCCAACAGCTATTGCCACAGTCCTGCTCAATGCTTTCTCTAGTTTAAAGCAGAGAAACAAACAGGGTTGTCAGGAACTACATTAATAATTTCTCAGCGGAGGAGGGGGGGAACCTGATTCAGGGAAAAAAGATAAAAACTCAGTAGAGGGAAATGACAGACCTTCTCTCTTGCCACACTCTCTCATAGAATCTTCATTCCAGTAGAATTATCACCAAGGTACAGAGTAAAGTAAGAGTCAGACAAAAAGTTCTCTTTTTTTCACCACCGCTGGTGTCATGACAAGAGGCAAGTCTTGCCACAAATAGTAAATTTATCTATTGTACAAGACTCTCACTCCAACCTTGCACAGGGGTTTTCATATTTTTCATCTGTAAAAGGAGAAAGCATTCATTCATTCATTGTCTTGGGTCTATTAGGACAGAGAGGAAACTGTTCATTCTTTTCAAGAAACTCAAAATCACCTTTTATTCTAACTAAGAATTCTGCTTCAAAATGTTACTCCTCTGGAATGCTCTAGGAGCACAAACCATACTGGGGATCATAGAGAACACACATATCCTATACACAACACTAGGCTCTTCACCAATCCTGCTTATCTAGAGATGTAACATAAGGGATAGGAAGAAGGGAAAAATTGAAGTAATAGCTGCTCTGTAGCCACTTTCTGCCTCAGTGAGTCAGGGAAAACCAAGCATAAATAACTGCAGAAGGCAGTCTCACTAGCATTTCAGATGCAACATATTCAAGGTTTTCCTTGTAACCTGCAGGATGTTGCATGTGAGCAGTCTCATTATTGTGATTAGAAATGCAGACCTAGGCACCAGTCCTATTCCACAGGACAGAAATTCGCAGCACTGGTGTTAAGACAGCTGGGCACACAAGGCAGCACCTGTTTTAACATTAATCTCACATGCATTATTTAAAGTCTCCAGACATCCACCACAAGAAGTAGGAATAAAGGCTTCATGGCTTTTCAGAGCATGTCCAACAGGAGCAGTACAAGGATGGGTGTCCCATGCTCCCTTCGGGAGTTGGCAGGAAGGAATCCCAAGTCAAGAGCTGGCTGTTCTGCCAACTAGAAGAGACTCTCCCATTTTAACCCCTCTTCTGCATCATTTCAGTTCTACTTCTTCCAATTAAACTATTAAATTTTGGGGGAGTGTTAACGAGATCCTTTCCTGAACACCTGCAGTTCTGTCAGGGATCTGTCCTATCCTTTAAAGATTCCCCTTGTGCGCCATTACCCTCAGAGTTGCACATGAACAAGATTCCTTGCACTTGTGAAACACTTCTTGTTCCCTTGAGTGCAACTGGCCCAATTTCTGACTTTAAAAAACCAAAGAAAAATTAAACAAATTAACACCTAAGCCCAAACACTGTGGCATCTCCTGGGGGGCAGTCAATTACTCATGCATTTGGCAAGCTCCTCCATTCTCCTCATGGGCCACATAATCGGGAGGGGGTAAGTCAGTGGGCAATCCCAAAATAAAGAGCCATTTGTTGGTCACACCACAATTCATAATACTCAACATTCCTGGGCTTTTTGTAAGCTTTTTCACTTACACACTTTAAAATACATAAGCACTTAAATCCCACCCTCCTGATCCTGCAGTGTTCCAAGAGGTCTCCTTCAGAGCAGACAACAAACTGCTCGGCCAGAAGCCTGGGTCCCTGAGAAAACCACATTAATAAATATTAAAAGTTGAAGGAGGAAGGAAAGAGGAAAGGGAGGAGGAAAAGAAAATAAAGAAGAAAAAGAACATTAACTTTTCTTTTGCTGGAATGATAGAAGGGTTGATTTCTAAACAAGGCTACTCAGAAATATCCAAAGGTCTTCCACTACATCTCTCCAAAAGAGATTTCAGCTTTGCCCTTGCAGCAAGTATTTTTCATTCTGGTCATTCTGCCTTTATTGATGAAAAAAGTACAATCAACTATCAAAAAATTACTACTTGAAGTATATTACTTGTGTCACCAGAGACATGGTTCAGAGCTCTCTCTTATCTCCTGGTTTCATTGCTTTCTGGATGCATATCTAAGCGCCTGTCCGAGTCAGACTACTGACACGGGTGTTATCTGTACTTTCTGAAGAGCTGTTGTGATATCTGTCCAGACTGCATTGATTAAGGGATGTCTGGACTTGAACATGATTACATTAAGGCAGATAATGGTCTTAATGAGGAACAGATTTTATTGCTCTGGACATTTCTTTCCCTTCCCTATCTCCTTATTTACAAGGCAGGATGTGTATTCCATTTATTTTTTACTGAAAAATAACAACATGATTTTGTAACTGAAATATGATTTAAAGCCACAGAAAAGTGTTAATTGGTTAGAAAGATATATGCTAAAACTGGGTTATTGAGACTACATTTGAAGCAACAGATAATTAATATGGATATAGCTGACAGATTTGTTTTCTGCCTCTTCAAAAAGCAGACAAAGTAACAGAAAGTAGATGAAGAAAATAAGTAAATATATAACTATCAAAATACTGATCTTTTAGTTGAAACAGTTTAGGAGCCTATGGCACTCATATCTAAGGAGTAAACAAAATCACTGTTTTTAGAACATTATCTGAAAAATTACCACTCAACAACCTATTAGCTATTTTGCTCTTTAATCTAGCATTACGCACATTACCTTTTCCAAGCAAAAATTTTCATATGCAAATCAGATGTTTACACTCAGAGATGGGAAAAACTGCATCTCCAATTTTAAAACATAGGAAATTGTTCATTGGCCAATGCAGAGTAGTCATGGAAGGAAAGGGAAAAACCATGTAATTGCTTCTCAAGTCACATCTTCTAAATAATACAGAGTAAATCCCAAACCAATAGTGGATCAAACACAAAAGCCCGGGGCTTTTAAGCTCCCACTTGTTCCATATTTAAGAACAGCTGTGCATGTGCATACAAAGTATATTTCCCAAAAATATGTGATCAAGTTCTTAATTACAGGACAGTAACAAATACTCTTATAAAACTTTTTCTTTGCATAAATTAGAAAACATACTATTTCGACTTTATGGCCAACAAAGAAAAAAAGCCAAAACATATTTTTGCTTTTAGGCCAAGACAACTGTTTCTTCATTGACAAGAGACTGAAAATATAATGTATTTGTAAATTAATCTAACAGTGCCCAGAGCTGAAGTAAGCCAAATGGTGGAAGAAAAACTGTCTTCTGTTTTGAACTGCAAAGGCATTGTATAATCTTTATCATAGCCAAATATTACAAAGAAATAGTTTTAATAGTACTTAAATTACCTAAGAAACTACCAAGCTTCTCAGCTGCTGGTCATATGCAGCTATTTTCATACAACCTGGAGCTTCACATGTTGACTACTTCTGTTGAGAGAAAAAAAACCACTCTAAGATCATATGAAAAGGAATTTAGTTTGAAAATATTCTTAAAAAGATTCTTGAAAATTTTTCTGCTTCTTGTTTAGAGAGCAAGCTGATAAACGACCACAGACTATTTTCTACAGCTCCAGTTGCAGACACCCATGCTGGGTTTCTGCTGAATACAATTATTGCACATTTTGAAAAGATGACATTGGGGTTACATGGGGTTAATCTCATATATTACATGCCAAGCCACCTCACAGATATCCTGACTTGGAAGCAGAGAGCCAGTGTCTGATACTTGGAACAACAGAGCCAGTGACTAATACTTAGAACAAGGTCTCCATTAAAAATTATCAAAAGCTTTTTATTTTTACAGTCAAATGTTTGATTTCTTTAAACCTACTGAAGTTCACAAATGTGCCAACTTTTTGCCATTTAAGGCAGGGGAATGCTGTTCAGCTTATGGGCTGGTTTGAATTTCTCCTGCACACACTGGTCTGAGACAGCTGAGGAACAGCCCCAGCAGCACTGCCCTCTCAGCCACCACAATGGGATACTGAGAGCCTTGCCAGCACAGGATCCATTAACTTGTGCAGGTTCTGGGAGAGATTAATACAGACCATGGAGAAGAAACAATAAGGAAACTGCAAACCCGTAATTAACCTTTCTGATTAAGCACAGAAAATGGTTCCTGCTGAAAGAAGATGTACTATAAATAGTCGCATCCGTATTTTTAAATCAGTTTTCATAAAACCTTAATTTATAAGATTTCTGTTAGAGCAGAAAAGCCTGTCCACAACTGTGCACGTAAGAATGTGCTGTATAGCACTACGAGGCTTGGTTTGTTTTTTTAACAAGCCTCATAATTTGTGAGATTGACAAATATACCTAGAATTGGTGACCACTTAAACATCCCTTTTCTTTCCTTCCCAAATTGAGAGCCACAACTTCAGGCCCTGCAGCTCAAGAAGAGAGCTCAGTGCATGCAAAATAAGCTTTTTTGTCTTTACTCTGGTTAAATCCTGCCACAGAAGTCCCAAGTCTCCTGTAGATAGCAGGTGATTGTTCCTCTGGTAGGCAATGCCCCTTCCTGGCCAGCTCTCAGCTCACCAAAACAAACCAGCTGCTTCAAGTTACACTATTGAAATTAAGGCACTCTCCTGCCGCTTCCACTACATCACTCCACACAGCACCCAGCACTGGAACATGCTTCTCTGCTTGGACATCTGTTAGACACATCTTCAGCTTGGGAAAAACAGCTTAACTTGCTGATCAGAACAGCACCCAGGGAATGGCCTGAGGTTTATTTCCCACCAGTTGAGGTTAGTGCAGGGTAGTAAATTGCCTTTCTACTGCAATGTACTTTGAACACACATTCTGAAATTAGTAACAACCTGTAATTGTTACTTTACATTTCCAAGATACACTTATTTAATTAAACTTGTTTTCTTGTACCTTACTAGATAATTGCAAAGACATAAGCTCACATTGCGTGCCTGAAGTTTTAATAATTAATGAATATAAATTGTCTACAGCTCTGCAGTTTGTACTGACCAGCATTTCATGGGGTACATTTTATTCCCTGTCAGGCCTCAGTCAGGTTCCCTAGTAAATCTAAGAACTAGGTAATACAAAGGAAGTGAATTCATACAGGAGGTCTCTGAACCACAACACAATATACCAAACACCAAACCCCCTCTTCTTTAGCACTGTCCTGCAGAGTTATTAACACCTCTTGTACATCCTCTTTAAGCAGTTCACTTGTATAAGAAAGTTTAGCCCTGATTTAAGTTCCAGTTCCATCCCACGCAAAATTGCTAAGAAAGGAAGATGTCTTGCAGGATTCCTTAAGACAATTAAATGTGTTGCCTTTCTCTGGTTTTAAAATTAAAACTAAAACACGGTTTATGGGGAAAAGGGGTTTTTATTTCGGTATTTATTTCAGGATCTTTGGGTACAGCACTTCATCCAGGTGGAATGCCCTGAAAAATGCATGCACCTTGTCACATAGAAATACACACAATTATAGGCCTTGCAAAACTAGCATATTTATCAAAGATTCCCCAATGAGAGGCTCGAGTGAACTTCCCATTCTGAGGAACCTTCTCCTTGGATGGGCCTATCTTAGTTTACAAAAATATGTTTTGGAGAGGACCTTGGTGTCTGGGGCTTCCAGGCTGTTTGGTCTTCTGGTTTAACAGTACAGTGGGTCTGAGCTAAGTTATCAAACTTGGAAAATTACAAGTATGTAGGCTAAAAGCACTAAGAATGCATAAAAGAATGTATAAGAGGGGTATAAAAGAAAAAGTAAAAAAATCATTGTGGCATCAATGGGCAACATTTACAGCACTAGGTCCCAAATAATCCTGCTGGGATCAAGAGAAACTAAAACTGTTTGCAGCAGGGCACGATCTTCTCAGTGGTTCACATCACGTACCTTCTCCATGTTTCTCAACGCAGTATTAAAGACCTTTCCATCACGAGCCAGTCCTGCAGTGCAGAACCTCATCATCAGATTCATTTTCAACAGACATTGGCTCATTCCTTTGAACTGGAGTTGCAAACTGCCTCCAGGGCAGTTTGGGAACCAGCAATTATTTCAGGCATATTTATAAGTCACGACCCATGAGCAATCAACAAGGAGGATTACATCCTGCAAGCCTCTGCAGAGATCATCCATTGGGGTATACTGAAGCCTGAAGGCAGTAGGGCACAGGACATCCAATGTGCACGGACAACCAGAGGGGTTGCTTCTCCTCTCTGCACACACTTCCAGGAATTTCTCTCCACACATGCAAAAGGGCCATTTTTAGGGACAGCTGGATGACTGGGATTGGGGCAGTCACTGTCCTAAACAACTCTGGCTGCACAGCTGTAAGCCTTTGTAAGCAGGTGGTGTCAGAGACTGAAATATTATAGTTTTATGAGTTAAAAATTTTTCCTGCTTTTTGGAACTGTATTACAAAAAGCTGGAAAGAGAACCACACCCTGCAATGGACAGAGGCACCAAACTGCCCACTGATGAAGATAAGATAACAACACAGAGCCAGGGGGTTCTCAAAAGAACACAGAACTTAACACCTCCCAAGGTGGGACACCGCAGTCCTGAGCTATCAGCTGCTGGCATGAAGGGGGGCAGGCAGGGAGAAGAGGCCTTGGGTATGCTGGAAAGCCTGTGGTTATCCGCAGCAGTAGGGGTGACAGGCCCGAGACAGAGGCCCCCCAAAAAACCCCTGCAGCAGAGCACCAGAGCTGATGTAACAGACCCCCTGCTGATATAACAGTATTGCAAGGGACAGTGCCTGCAAGGGAAGTACATGGGCATTTCCACCTGGCTCAGAACATATATTAATCCACAGGACTCTGTACTCTGCCCGGCGGCCTGGCGTGGCATGGCGGCGTGGCATGGCACGTGGCAGCATGTAGCCATGTGGCCATGGCACCAATGGGGACCTTCACCACCACCAGAAGACCAGACAGAGGAGAGCAACGAGCCATCAGGAGGGTGATATGCATCCCATCTAATCCTTGTCACCTATTNTCACCTCTTCCTGTCCCCCCAGTTCCCCCCATACACATCTCTTTTCTTTCTTTCTTTTCTCTTTCCTTCTCTCTGCCTCTTTCACTATTAAATAAAATACACCACTTTTTTGGCAACAACATCTAATCTCGTTTGATTTTAATTTCATTTGGAGACATATTAGAATCTTATAAGTTATTTCCAGTTTATGCCCAGACTCTTAGCATTCTTGGCTTTTCTGGGCTTAAACTGGTTTGTAACATCTTAATGGCATAGTTGGCAGGATGTAACAGGTGGGTGTGGCAAAAGAAATCTGGTTCATACCTTTCACCCACACCTACAGATTTGTAATATTTCATCCATGCATCCTGGAGCCTCTTCTCCATCCAGGAGGGAGACAGATTCCTAGGTATGTGTACATTTAGGATAATGTATTTTTTAAAACCAGCAAGACCACATTCCTTTGTTGTCCAAGTATTAAAAGTACTTGAGAAAGACAACTATTTTGCTCCCTAAAATGCATGAAAATTTTCTCTTCCACCAGCTCAAATTCAAGTTTCAAGGTGTGATAAATGCAAAATCCATACAACCTTTATTTTTAATAAAGTACTTTTCATTAAGAACAAAAATCTTCAATCACTGAAATATGGAATGACTGGCAAAAGAGCATTAGTCAGCTTGATTTTAAACTTCCAAAAACATTTCTTTTACATTTTAGCAAGAGTAATTAGAATTGCATAAGTAACTGGACAGTCAACAACAAAACAGTCATCATATGAGACTTATCTGAAACTCAGTCTACCTTCATATCTGTGAGCTACTTCCCTCAGTTCCAGAGGGAATGAAGGGAATCATGACAGATGCAAACTATGGAAGCCTTCAATCCTGGAGGTGTGCCAAAAGCAACAGGTACCTGAGCTGTTCAGCCTCTTTGTGCAGAGCCTGTGTGCATAACTACAGAAAAAATGCAGGCTGGCTGTGTCTACAGAGAAGAAATAATTAACAGGCAGGTCTTGAAAAAGCCTCTGGCTTTCTGAGTAATTCTGTATCCTTGTGTGAAGCAGAGAAATAAAGGAAGCAACGCAGTACATGAGTGGGACTGTTCTTGCCTGACCTGGTACAAGTACACAGAGACTCATCTTAACACAAAAACCTGATAAACTTGGGAACTGAAACAAAGCACAGCCCTCCAGCAGTTAACTAACAATACACTCTAAGCTTTGAAAACTGTAAAGAATTAGTTTTTCACAGCACAATTCTGTTTTAAAACAAGTAGGACTGGGATGCAAGACTGTGTTGCAGCATAGGTCTTCCAGTGTGCCTAACAAGAACTCCAGATCCTGGCCTAAAGTCAGGCCTTTGGAATATAGTTATAGCAAGTTATGAGGCAGTTGTACACCCTCACAATCCTGATTTGAGAGAAACATGGCAGCTTATGCAGATAAAACACAATGGGTAAATTCTTCTCATTCAGGGTTGAGAGGTGCAGGAGAGCCTCAAAAGCTCAAAGGCACAGGTAAACCCTTTGCTCTGACAAGACTCCTCCACCTTTCTGTGCAAACAACATTGGTGATGAGGGTCCCACAGCCTGGCACTGCAGAGCTGCTGGTGGGCTGCTCTCAGACCTGAACTCCCAAGCCTGGGGTGCCCTGCCAGCAGCCACTCTGGGTGTCCTTTTCCAGTCATCAAGGAGGGAGCAGGCAGCAGCCAAATAAACAGCAGCAGCCAAATAAACAGCATTACAGCCACAGAGGGGACTCTTTCCATCACACTGCTGCCCCAGTTAATGGGGAGGCAGGAAGGGGGCTCCTCTGGCACAAGGATAAATTAAACAGCCTCACCAAGCAGAAAGATGAGGCACCACCAAGCTGTGGTATGGATTAAGCTCTCCACTAGTGCTAATGCCTCTAACCTTACTGGGAGAGCCATAAACACCTTTTGCAGTTTATTCTGCAATACCAGAAAATCCTTCAAACAGATAATGAAAACAGAACTTGATTAAGACATATTTTTAAGATTCTGGCAGCATTTGTCTTTTTAAGATCATTTACATTAAATCTAATCTCCACCATTACTCAGATATCTATTTTAAAGTCAGCAGCTAAGCAAAAACCTGCCAAAAAAACCACACACAAAAACCCAGCAACAACAAAATCCCACAACCAACCAACCAAGCCCCATCACCAAACTTTTCCTTGTTTCAAATAATGAACTACAGAGAGTCGTAAGAGTCAGGCCTTCCACTCGTGAGTGAATCCTGGTTCTAGAGACAGAGTGATCAGATCCCTCACCTGATCACCCCCAGAAGGGTCCTGTTATTAATTTTAAGGAAGGTCTAACAGTGAAAAGTACCAGCTGCAGCTCCAGGAGCCAGTTGCATGGGCAAGCCAGACAGATCAAAGTTTGCTGCTCACCAGAATTTCTGAGAAAAAAATGGAGTAGCCTTCCTCAACCAACGCTCTGAGTCACCTTCAGCTGCACTGAACAGAGAGCACAGCCAGCCTCAGAAGAATCAAAGATAAAATGGAGCAGGTTGTAAGTGATGTTGCTTTCCAAGTAAATGTTACAATTTGTTTAACATTCTCTTGTCCAACAGAAACCGTTATTGATGGCAGACAAGTTCAGACATTCTCTCCAGTCCTCATGTCATATAAAATTCTGACTGGCACCAGTCTCACCAAGCACCAAACAGCACATGGACCTGAACTCATGCACAGAGTATTGCTGTGCACCTAGACAGCAATTCTTGCACCTGGCTCTTCTGACACCCATTGTATCCTCTCGCTACCAGCACAACATTCACAGAATAACATACAGATCCCAAGTGATATTTTTCCTCCTACAGAGCATTTTTAACAAAGAAATTCAGAGCCTTCCAAAAGATGCACTGAAAAGCATCCAAAATTCAAGGCAATGCTTCCACTAACCTTTGATTTATATTATTTAATCCCTTTCAGCAAGAAGGATAAATTGCAACAAAGTCACGCTTCAGTTATCTTCAGGGCTAGTTGTTTAAGATTATTAGAAGAGTAAGGTTATAAATATACACCCTGTGAAGGTAAGCATCAGAAAGAAAGATGGGCAAGTGCTTTTCTCTAAGGCTTACCAGTTGTTCAAATGCACAAATTAGTATTTGTTTTCCAAATTCCAAGGCAAGTGCATCTTTGGACACATCATTTTACTGACAGAGAGAAAGCTTTGACAAAGACTGCACACTGAAGAGTACATAATCTTCTACCACTTTCTGCTTTGCTAACCTCCATCTACTTAATGCTTCAGTATTCAAATTTTCATTTAAAGTGGCAAATTTCAAGTCCTTTTGGTTGAAGGGAAGAAGAGAAAGATGCATTCTCTGCTGAAGAAACAGTGATGCTTATGTAAAACTCCTTCATACAATATTCAGATCTTTTCCATGCTTTAAAAACTGGAAATATTTAATTCACCATGTGGCAATCAGATAGACTGAATGAGTGTCAAACTGCCAAAATATACATGATAAGAAGCCCACCATGGGTCAAAGGCTGTCAGATGGCTGATTTCTTTCCCCTGTATTTCCAGTTATTCTCTCTGCAGGGAAAATACATAAAAGGACATGGTCCACATTTATTCTCTGAACTTCATCCATTCAGTGCAGTAGGAGTTTAAATTATACAAGGTTTGATTGCATCCCACATGGCCGAAATTCACCACCATCATCTTGTTTCTTTATTTCCTTTCTCAGGTAGAACAGCAGTACCTGGTAAGTAATCCTCCCAGAGGCTACACACACAGGCCTGTTCCTAATGCCCTGGCTGAAACAGTGCTACTTCTAAAAGCTGTCGGCACTTACAAAGTACATCCAAGTAAATGAAAAGCAACTGAAGTGCTGTTGCCCTGATGATGTCTGTGCTTTTGTCAGAGCTACAGCAAAATAAAAACGTATAAGTAAGTTGACCAAGTTTTATCTCTTGCATCTCCAAAGATATTTTTTACTGCACAACTGTTAGGATCTAATTAAGGTTCTTTAGAAATCCCTCTGCCCAAATTAAGGTGCAAACGAGACCATATGCCAGTGACAATAGTATGGGTTTTATTGCATAGTAAATGTGAGAGAAAAGAAAAGAAAAGGAGTAGAAAGTAGGTGGGGGGGGGACAGAAAGAGAGTGACAGGGACAGAATAAGGAAAATATCACCACCCCATGGATCCCAGCGATGTTCTGTTGATCCTCTCCAGCTGCTCTTCTTGGTGGTGGAGCTCTTCCCCTAAAAGTGTAAAATCCCCTGGGCTTTTATCTCCTTGAGCCAGGCAGCAATGTCCAGGCATGTCCCCCTGGGGAGGGGCAGTCTCTTAGAGCAGACTCTGGATCTGTTGCATCTCGTGCAGTCCTGTGGTGCAAGGCCCAGGACTTTGGGGGGTCTTTGAGGGATTGTGACTTCCCCTCAGCTGCCTCTCACGTGAAAGTCACCTGGATGTGGCCTGTGGGGTTGGGGGTGCCACAGCTGGGCCAGTTTGTGTAATCAGAGGATGGGTGTTCAGTGCCTCTGGCCAGAGGTTACACCACACACCCAAAACCTCCTCCTCCCCCCTCAGGTGTTGGGGGGGAGTCTGTGTGAACCTGGCTTCTGTGAGCTGTGCTCTGCAACCACCCCAAACTCAGCTGAGGATGATCCTCTGCACAGCTGGTGGCTTTCAGTGGATGCAAACCTTTCCTTCTGCCTGAGGTGATTGAACAATGGGTTTTGGTCTAATCAGCAGTTTGCATTCTTGATTGTAGACTTTATATCAATGTTTGAGGCATAAACTCAGTCTCTGACAACAACATAAAAGATATACACCACAGTTTTTTGCAACTAAAAAAAGAAAAATAGGCCAACACTTACTTGTCATGAGGTTACCACTCCTTCCTTTGAAAACTACTGAGATACACTGGAAGTTAAAACCTAGTGTAGAGTAGCACAAACAGCTCCTCAGTGAGGACAAGAAAGTTGTGTATCCTCTCAAAACTCAGAAACAGACCTTCAGGAAACAATTCCCAGCCTCATAATTGAATGTCTACCTCTTCACTCATCTGCTGTTCCCACCTGGGGTACTTCAGACCCATGATCTAACAACTACATCAGCCCCACCAGTCTGCCCTTCCAGAGAGCCCTTCTCAAGCACTCAGAGGCTGCGATGCCTAGGAGCCAACTCCACGCTTTAGTGTGGCAGCTCAGCTCGTAATTTTAGGGGATCCACAAATACACCTGTAGAACAAAAACGCAACAGCAGAACCACAACCTCAGGCCCTGCAGCCATTAAATTTTACAAGAAGCAGTAATAGAGTGGGACATTTTCTCTAATAGATTATGGACAAATTTAGACATCTATCACTGGAATAATTACAAGAAACGTCTAAAAATTAATTACATCTGTATCCATCAGCATATTTATGCCACCATTATAACCATGTGGTATCTAGGCATCTTACAGAATTTACGACCAGAAAAGAGCATTAGTATCATCTTGTCAGGCTTGCTGAATAATACAGGTCATAAAACTATACAGTAATTTCTACATTAAGCTTGATGCAGCTAGAGTCTTTTCTCCCTATTAAAAAACTAACAGTTTAATACTGAGCAAAGAACTATTCAAAACATCCTTAAAAATAGCTCTTTGCCTTAACTGGAAAAATACTTACCCTACTATGTGCAAATTTCAGCAGTTTCAGCACCCAACTGACAGATTATCATTAACACAGTTCAGAAACTTCATTAAGTTCTGTATGTATATATGCACTTAAAGACTAAAGTTGACAAGCAAAGTGACTATAATAACTGTACTGCATAATGAACAACTTGAAAAGCTCAACATACATTTCTTCAGAAGAAACAAGGTCTCTTCACACATAAAGGTAGACAACAAAAATTTGTCTTCTCTGTAGCAGCTGAGAAGCATAAAGCAACAACTACAGAAAAGCACAGGAGAGCACAATGCCTTAGTGAGAACAGAAGACGAAATGAAAATAAGGACCTGTCACCTGTTACAGCTTTTAGTGCTGTGCTAAAGTGCCTCTAGAACTTGCCTTGCACACAAGGCACCTGGAGTCTTATGGGAAAATGTATCTCAAAAGAGGCATCCCAAATTGTATGAGAGAACAAAACTTACCACTGCTTTTGGCTAGGAATCCCAGATCAGAACTGGGATTTATATTTGTCACTGTGAAGTGATACATGCCAAGGTGTAACAAAACTCAAACATACCTGTTATATGTCAGGACCAATTTTTATACTGCCAAGGAAATCTCCAATGTACTATAAGTAGAGAGCACACAGCCCAGAGCTCACTGGGCTTGTAAGTAGTGTATAAACTGTGCAACTTTCCACTAAAGATCATGCTGGGTATGATTTACTAAGTTTATTAATTTAGGGATGGAAGAAACTGCCTTAGTTACTGCTCTGAAAAGCAGAATCATTAGCACTTAAGGTGATGACTGCAGTGAGAAAGCAGGAACACCTGCCTTTCCTGCTCATGTAGAGGGCCTGAGCTGAATTTTCCCTCTCAAGCATCTTCCTCCCAGTTCCACATCTCATGCAGGGCAGAACTGACTGAACCCAAAACAACTTCCCTCTGTATCTTGTCCCTTCCTTTCACTGAGCATGTCAAGACCTCTGTATGGTGAAGAGCACTGCAACTCCTGATTAGCGAGTTGCTTTCTCAGCTGAGCAGAGAAACAGACAATATTTGGGGCTCTTCCACACAATTAGACTTTGGTGAGATAGGGAGCTGGGATTCATAAATTCATGGATGATTTGCAACTTGCTCAGTGACTTCTCCGCTTTCAGTTCAAAGTCACTATACCAAGATCATAAATTTCGGCTTCATCTGCTGCTTTTAATGATGCCTTTTGAAGACATCCATATCTGCCTGTACCTGTCAATAATTTCTGCTGCATACTAGTTGCAGCACCAATAATTATGCTCTTGAGGATGATTTCATTCTACTCACTGATTAATATTATAAGGAATTATTTGATCCCATTGAGAATATTCTCAACATGAGGTGCTAAAGAATTACTGTTTAAATAAGCAACATTTTCCAAGAATAATTTGTTTTCTGATCAGATAATTGCAAAGCACAAAAAAGTAGTGACATTTAAATGCGTTGTTCCTCTCCTTCAGGACTTCCTGGAAATGATCTTGCAGGCCAGGCTATTTTTGTGGGAAAACATGAGTGGTACAAGATGGCATTTTACATCTACCAAAGTGTGCACTGGCAGCTGTTACTAAAGCACACAGAATCCCTTATTTAGCAAGACCTGGCAGTTGCATTACATAAGCTCCAAGGTATATTTTGTGGGGACAGTTTCCCAGCTCCCGTTTAATTATCATGCACATGACACACACTGAACACATGCTGGATGGTGGAAGCAGGCTGAGTTGATGCCACCAATTTCAGCAGAGAAGCTGATGACATTTGTCCCCTTCAGCAACGGTGCACTTAGGGACATAAAGATGGCCCTTGTTTTTTTCCCAAAGGGGAACGCATCACAAATTGTATAGATATTTAAGGTATTATACTAAATAGGGCAGAGCAGTAGAAACTCAAAAGGGAGAGAATTTAAGTCAATGAAACAGTTCTAGCCTACAAAAAAATTAATTCAGCTACTGTAAATGGCCTAACAATGCCCTTCCTCACAACAGTAAAAGCAGTGATAGCAGAAAAACAAGCAAACTGACATTACTGCATTGGATGAATATTTCAGCGGCCATCTGGGGAAAAATCCATCCTCATGGAAAGACTTATTTTAAAAGACTATACTGATAAACCAATCTGACTCAAGTTTTGCTGCCCCGGAATCAGAGCAGGTAAGCTCATGGACGGCTCCAAGCAGACAAAGACTGCGATCGCTAGAAACAAACCTTGGAAAAGTATCTCTCCTCCCTTCTGTGGCTATGTCCATATCACACCACTTCCCATCCCTAGGAGCACCACGACTTGAGCTAGATTTGCAGCACTTCAGCATTCAGCTTCCAACAGACCAACATACAAACATCAAGATAAGGTCACAAGGAGCAATGTCTGCAGGAACAGGATTCCATCTTCATTTTGCAGAAGAAGAGCTTGATTAGGATTGCACAACTGCTCCCCACACAAACATTTATAGTCAAATAACACCTTGTTATCCTACATGATATCCACATGATTGTTTGATTCAACTGTCAGGTGCCTTCTTAGTACTGATTTATTAACAGCAATCATCCAGCTATTTGAAAAAAATTTGGTAGCAATTCCAGTGCAGTTTCCAAACTCATTTTGCAATGCTGGAGCACTAATGTGCTGAGTCTTGCTGCTTTTCCTATTAAATATTAACAGGAAAGCTGTGAGACTGGGCACACTGAAGCTCTGGCACAATATGGTTGGCTGCCAACATGGCACACACCACGTACATATCTCTTTTCTTTTCCTGAAGTGTGATGCTGACCTTCCTAAGAACACCTGCCCCAGTAAAAAGGTAGTCAATTATTACCTTATGGAGTGTAACAAATCAAACTTCATCTGGTATTAAAAGAGCTTGCCCTGACAAAGAATTTTACACTTGCCTTTTGATATGTCTAGTACACGATTGTCATACAGAAAGAACATTTTTTGTTGCCCTTTAAAAAAACCCCAAAAATTATTGTAGCTTGTGGAACAAGTAAAAACCACAGGAGCACAGAGCAATTTCAATGGAGAAAAAGAGGATTTTTGATCTTTTCATCTACGATTTAAAAAGAATTAAATGTGATCTTATCCCTTCAGTGGCTTTTCAAAGTGTATTTCGCCTTTTTTTTTCCTTAAGGTTTGAGTGAATAACTGAATTTTAAGATATGAAATTTTACAAAAAGGATGGTGGAAGAAGGCAAGAGGGGGAAAAAAAGGGAGGAGAAAAGCAGGACACATAAGACCTGGCAGGTATATGATTCAGCATGACTTCAGACAAGATTTTCCATCATCCCTATAGTCTTGTCTGCAATCCTCTGAGTATATGAAGCACAAAGTGAAAGGAGCCCACACTTTGTGCACTCTTGCACCAAACACCACAGGGATTATTTGACCTCATATTGAAAAACAAACTCTCTTTATTACATCAAATTTGGTTTCAGCTGAAGTCTTAATTCTGGAAAAAATGCAGCAGATATTCTCATAAGCCCATAATTTCAGTGCATTTTTTACTTCTCAGCTAGTAAAATTAAGAACAAACAAACCCGCCAAACCCAAAAAGACCATAAAGAATCATCTACTTCCCTAATACTCCATCCCCTGTTTATAAACCCATGCTGCTATCAGTAAAGACCTCTACAAAACATAACCTGGATTTTTTATCCATGGTAGCTGATACGCTCCTGTATGATCATTAAGCCTTTGCCCAAGCTGATGGGAGTGGAACCACTCTACATTAAGACAAAAGCAGATAGTCTAAATCCCAGAATCAGGACAGATGGATCACCAACCATGGTTTGGCAGTGACAGCCTCGAGCCACGACTTGCCAGGGACAGGCAGACTCCTGCAGAGCCATTTCCCATCTCCATGTCCAGTTTCCCAGCACTCACACATAAAGGCATGGAGCTGGACCAGGGCTGCTCCTGCACACCCCAGCTGAGGGCAGGAAGCCCTCCCAGAGTGGTTGGGACAAGGGGAAGTGCTTTGGGCCACAGGGACATGGTTCATATGAGAGCCCAAACTCCCACCTTCCCAACATTCCTCCTGAAAGGATGGATGCAGGAGCTGCTGGATACAAGTTTCCTCTGCGTGCTGAAACAAAGCTCCTCTTTCCTTCTCTGGGAAGCTGCACTCAAAGGCTCACACCTGCCATACCCCGTCTGTGTCAGGGTCTCTGAGATAAAAGATCTCATACTGCACTTTATGTTCTTTCTGTTGAATTTATATAAAAATAAATTTGTCAAAAGGTACTGTTAAACCGACTTATAAAAAACTGAATATAGAAAGCGAATTTAAATTCAAAATCTTTACAAGAATGATTTAACTAATTCAGAGAGTTTATTGAGCACTCAGATCTCCAACAGGGTTTTACAAATCAGATAGGCTTTTGTTAAACCCAATTTTCATTCCATCTAAATCAATTTTAGAGAGAGCCACTACTAAGTATTAAATTTTGAATAAAAACTTTCTTAAAAAACTCATTCTCCTGAAGAAAGGTTTTCATCACAGTATATTCATTTAAGATTTTCAGAAATCGTAATAAATGCAACTCTAACACAAATGCCAGGTTAAAAAAAAAAATTCCACTACTAACTATATTTGCACTGCAGTTTGACATGAAAATACAACCTGCAAAATATTTCCTATATATTGACTTGCTTCCTCTTTCTGAAGTTTTGGAAAAGAAAGAAAATACTCTCTCCCTGATATTCCCCTTTCTTTTTTTTACCCAGTGTATGGGGGAAGGGAAAGTAAAAATCACAGTATGTCAAGCAAACCTTCTCACACCTTGCACAGTAGAAAAAGTCCACAGGGGTCATTCTCAATTGCTTTACCTCAATTTTTCCTTTGGTGTTTTCACTGGAAAAAAAAGCAAAGGAAGTAGAATGCAAAATACATGGACTTGCCAAATTTAGCTGATTGAACTGCAAAGGCTCCATAACTACAACTGAAAAGTGAATAAGTGAAGTCCATTGTTCCTTTTTAAATGTCTGGAAACTCATCTTGCACTACACGATCCTTGGATATCAATTAACATGGGGCTCTGGCTTACCACATAAAACAACTGTTCTGTTATACAGAAAGTTCTTGGTGTCTCCGGGTACATCAAAAGATGCTCACTATTATCTCAGTTTCTTGAATAAATATTTGTGTTCAGGTTTCCTTTTATGCTTACTTTCAAACACAAAAGCTAACCTTTTGTTCTAAATTCACAGGACAGCTACTCAGCTGGGGATCAGTGCTCGGTGTGAGAACACAACATTTTTGAATCATATATGTAGAGAGAAGTTAATCCCTTCTTCACTGGGAGAACTGTAGCAATCTCCAGTCTGTATGAAAAACAAACAAAAGTCTGAGTGCAGGCTTTGCTTTGGGGGGGATATGCCTTCAGGAAAATTAATTACACATTTGTATACTCGAAAAAATAAGTCAGCAGGTGGGATATTATGAAGAAGTTGGATGAAAGAATGCCAGGTTAAAACACCAGCATTTTTTAAAATTTTCTTTCTTTGGAACATTACAGTGTCTTCTCCCTCACTTCTGAAAGAGAACATCCATCCGTTCCACAAAGAAATTCAGATGTTTTCCCAGTTCTGTGTGGATGCTTTACTAGAGCCGTTCCCACTGGGCTCCCAGTTGGACAGCTGGGTAAAGAACTGGGTCAAGCTGAACCATCCCCATGGGATTACAGAGCTTTGGAATTCAGAATAAACAGCTCCCATGACTAAAACAAACTGCCTTTATGAAGAGGTATGGAATATAAAATGGCCAGAACAAGCAATCAAAGACATTTTTGAGACTTGACATCAAAAACCTTTGGTAAGTTGCTTTTTCCTGCCAATGGAGTTTTTCACCCATCATCAGCCTACACCAAAAGACGTTATACTGCCTCTCTCTTAACACATGAAATGCAAATTGTGTGCCTTATGTGAGACATTAATTCTTCTCTATCAATAGAAAACTTCCGAGACAACAGTAAAAACATTTTCAATTCATAGACTGAAGTGTTAAGTAATGTACAGAACATGAGGGGAAACGATTGTTCTCTGTTCCAAAACAAGAATGAAGAGTCATGTAAAATTAGCAGGAACTAACTTATTTCCAGAATATAGAGTTCTACTGTGGAAGTGCTTGTAGATGTACAGTGGCTCAAAAAGAACTGGAAAAATCCAATGGGAAAACTCAGACAGCACTCCAGGCTCAGGAAGGTCCTAAGCCCACAGCCCTGGGCTCAGGAGTGCACCTAAGAAGATAATACTTGCCTTTTCCTTCTAGCTGGTCAAAACTGCCAACATCTGACTTGCAGAGGAAATTTTACTTTCACCCTTCAAAAACATATTTCCAAGAAGAGAGAGCTTTTCCTTCATGAAAGCAACAAGAATACATGGATCACAGCCAAACTGTCCCTTAATAACATTTTGATTAAAGGTCATAGGAAAACAAGCTAAGAGCTAATGAGGGGCTCACAGCTGAACCCACTGCGCTGTCCTGCAGCCTGGATTCAGGCCAGGCTCTGGGCAGACACAGGATTACCAGATGGCCTCCTCACATCAACAGATGATAAGCAAGCACCCCTGTCACCCTTCCAGACCTCTCTAAACCTTTTGACACCATTAATCAAGTTAATGCCCACTCTAAAAGGTTCACAGGAGTCAGGGGTGACTTTCTAGAACAGGTGTTAGTTCATCAGTGAAATACGCCCTGTAGGACTGTACATTAACAAGACACTTAACCATGTGGGCAAGTTTACCTAAGAGAAGCTGAATTCAGGTGAAAAACAAAGGCTATATCAGATAACAGAACATGGAATTCACCTCAGCAATGCATTCTGTTCCCATGACATAAATTCATTGAGAAATGAACTCTTGGACTTTGTGTTGAAATTAGGATCTCTCATTACAGTAAAATAAAATTAAAACCAATATTTGACAGTGCTGTTTGCACAAAGTGGGAACACACTCTTGGTGACCAACAATCTGGCCTCAGCTTTGCCCTCAAGCATGTAACACTGCCTGGTACAGAGAGTAGAAAGAACATCTATCCAGGGCATAGTTTCCCTAGAGATCAGTCCCAAAACAGAACAAAGACCAGTCCTGCCCTTTTCAAGAAGGCTGAAAATACATTTATTGAAAAAGACAGAAAATATCAACTAATAAACACAATACCTGACAAGACAGGAATTAGTTACAATGAAGGTGAAACATCTTAGGCAGAACATTTGACACAAATCTCTCCCTGTCTCAGCATCCCTCTCTTTGTAGTGCACTTTTAAGGCCCATGTTGGAAGCATCACGTGTAAGATATTGTAAGGACAAGGCAAGGTCATAAACAGAGAGCCAAACTTAGACCATTAACATTATGTTCTTCAAATGGTACATTCCATGAGGAACTATAAATCTACCACAAATTGTATTTTTACTGCTTATTACCATCCCATCAACATAAGTACAAAATTTTCCAAGTTCAACACTATATATACAGAGAGAAAGAAGTATTATGAGTTCATCTAAAAAAACTGTAGTTAGGTTGCCTTATTTTCCCTTATAAATGCTATGAATTAATTTAGGAGATTATATTTTAGTTGGTTTTTGTGACAACTGTTTTCATATCACCTTTCACTGGCTGCTCTTGGCATTGACCAGCAATTGAGCACTAAAGAACTTCTGTTTACCTGTAGATAGCCAGTTTCTTTTTCCTCTGGCTACTACTGACTCCAGACTCACTTGTGCTGACAGATAATTTGCCATTAATCATGCACTTTGAGAATCCTCTGAGCTCAGCTGTCTCACAGAGATCAAGTTAGGGAGAAATGAATGATATCAACAAACTGAAAAGAACAGAAAAAAAAAAAAAAAGCCAGCAAAACAGCCTTTACTGTCATTTTCTCTAAAAGGTGAAGGAAAATACCTGGGATTAGCAAGATGATGGACATGAAGCAAACATAGTGAGGATAGAAAAAGTTCTGAAACTGATTCTCTTCTCAGTGTTCAAGTGATCTGTGTCTATGGTGATAACAGGAAACATTCATTTAAAAACAATTCTAATTTTTTAAACTTATATTTTCTTGTTATAGTATTGCAACTTTCTTGGAAAGTATCCCAATAAACCCATGATTGTATAAGATACTACCTTCAGAAAGCACACAGATCTCAAAAAACACATACTTGCATATCCTCCAGGCTTGCTGGACAGATTCAGTTCAGCCATCTCCACCAGCTCAACATTAACGTGTTCATTAACACAACCCTCATTCTCTCTGGGGAAAGAATTCTGCTATTGGCAGACACACACGCTCCTGTTGGTTGGCTAAAGTGCTTAATCTCACAAAAAGGGAACTGCTGGCTGCACATGAAGTTCACTTTTCTGAGCAATAAATTTTATCCTTTCATTACAGTCCTATTCACCTGTAACCATTAAAATTTTCTTTGTAACCTGTACAGCTTTTCCCTCCCAGTAACTCTACATTCTATAGGCAAGGCAGCAAAGCTGTTCTTTAGTCCATAACAATTGAATACAAATGTCAAAATACAGGCAACACCCATTAAGAGATTTTGCTCTGCACAACTGTTTCACAATGTCAGTCCAATCCAATTTCCACTGATGCTTTTTTACAATCAAGTCTCTTTTACTTATTTGCCTTGCAACTTTTAAGTGCTATGAGACGCCTTATCAGGTTCCTGTAAGGAACCATAAATTAGGTGCTTCCTCCATGGATACACTGTCTCTGTGCAACAGCACTGCAGCTTCAGAGAGCATCTCTCCCTCAGGACACGACCTACTCTTCTTTGATTCATACAATGGTGCTGCCCATCCCACCAGCACATGACAAAATAACCTTGCTTTGAGTACTGCCCCCCAAAAATCTGCTCTTTTGTTGCAAGATTTTCTGCTTTCTGCAGTATGTATCTAATGCACGTAGCTCCACACTCCAGCGGGTGGGAACACAACTGCCAAGGACCTGCTCGTGTCTCAAGAGGGATTACATGTAGGAAAAACATGACAACAGAAAATGCAGGAGGAGGGAGGGAGTTTTTGGAGAAAGAAGATATGGAGAGAGCTGGGTTTATACTACAAAGGAAGACTAAAGATAGAATAATTCCTTTTTTATACAGTATCTTTCTCCTAGCCCTGCTTTTTGCTAGTACTGTAACAAGAAGGGAGATGAATTTCACCCTTAGATATCTGACAGCACGCTAATAGACAAAGATCCAGGGCATGCTGGATTCAGATTTAGACACCAGACCTGTAATCAAAAGAAGGGACTGTTCTTGCTTCAGGCTCTGAATTAATTCCCCTTTTCTGTCACTTAAATTACTGTTGTTTTTCTTAAATTGTGCATACACACGGCTATTAGCTAAAACTAAATAAATAAGGACTGGCTCCCAAGGCCATTCCTGTAAGATGCCTGTCAATTTCATATGAGCTAATTCTGCTTGCCAATGACTCAGACAAAAAATATGTACATTGAGGACATGAAAAAATAATAAATTACCTTAGACTTGAAAAATGAAGCAGCTGACTCTTCTCCCTCAGACACCTCACCTGACTTCTGTGGAAGTCTGGCAAGACTGACCTGTGTTTTGAAGGTCCAGTCTGGAAATTGGAATAGTCAATGACTTTTCTCACTGGGAGGCATAAAGTCCATTCCTGCAATTACTTTTAAAACTATTTAGTTGCATACACACACACACACAATGCATCTTACGTGGGTAGCCTTTAAAATGTTGCCTCTCCATTAGTGTCAAATTTTATCAAAAGAACAGTTTTGTGCCTCTTGGTAACAAACTTCTCTGAAGCTGGAAAACATTACAATGAGGTAAAGCACATCACATCAAAAGCCTACACAGTGCTAAATTACCATAATGTGATAAGATAAAATGTGACCTAACATCTTCACAAACTTAAACATGTCAGAAAATAAAAGATTTTTCTATAAGGTTATTGCGAATCTGATCCATATTTGGACCATCCAGTCCAATCACTAGCCAGTGATTTTGAAAGTTGAAAGTTTATTTAATACCACCATTACCAATTGTCTACAGTGTCCCAATTAGAACTTCAGAAACATAGTTAATAAGACATTAATACAGAGAATGTTTAGGTCTTCAGAAGCTCTCCATGAGTGAACTAAAATCCTGTTTTCAGAGCTTGGCATTCTTTTATCATGAACAGAATGAATATTTTGGTGATTATTGTGTGCAGGAAAATTTAAGCATATTTCGTTTTTTAAAAAGACAGATTTCCTCTGTGTAGAACGCAGTGCAATACACAGAATCAGCACAAAACCAGAAGTTACCAAAATCAGAAATACAGTAGATCATGATCCCAGGGAACAAATAAAATCATCTGAACTCACTGAACATCCACATCAAGGCCAAGATCTGAAAGGTATTACTACAAACTGTGACTTGAATACAATTTTTTTTGTCCAGTTAAAAACATTTTTGCTAAAATAACATTGTTCATGGCATCTTAGCAATTTTAATCTAAATAAATGCTGGACAGCAGAAAGGCAGGAGTATAAACCCTGCAAAAACAGTTGAAAAACCCCAAGAAATATTTTGCCACTTGCTACAATCAATGCCTTTCAACAGATCTTCACTATGGAGCACCTTTTTGGACTTTAGATACAGTCTGTCAGACCTCCACTCCACCTGTCCCATCCACATTTTTTAAGTATTTATGCTTGGTATCAAGGGGGGAAAAAAAAAAAAAAAAAAAAAAAGCGTTTTTCTATTTGCAAGCTGTGGGAAGGAAGACACTTCTCCACCTGAAAACAGATGCATTCACATTCAAATACATTCACATAGCTTTTGCTTCAAATGGATGTTCTTTCAGGTAAAACCCCCAAATTATTTCCCAGCATCACATGTCCCTTTTCTGAAGCCCCAAATCCTCAGCTATACTGAACAGTGCTGTCACAGTTTACACAGTGACCAGCTCAGATCCTGTCAGAATTGACAGAGGGTGCCAATTCCAGTCTCAGTGCACCCATTACCTAAAACTCCATAAACCAGCAACAGCCCAAAAGGGTGCTGTTTATTATTTGAGACAATATAGCACAGGATTAAAGAACCTTCAAATAAAATAAATTTTACTAAACTAAATTGAGTGGCAGAAGTATTTTCTTGTATCCTTGTGACTGTGCTCATCTGCAGTGTTAATAATAGATTTTGTTTAACTAAAGCAGTGTATTTTAAAGGACAGAATAAAGTTCAAAGAAGAGCAATCCCAGTAAAACAACAGAGTTCTCCATTTCAAGCACAGTTTCTTCCATGTTTCTTAACCAGTATGTGGTCACTGCTTCAATCTCTCTCCAATTTACAGAGTAAATCAAATTAAAGGGAACAAATTGGTCCCAGATCCATGATGTTCAATTTATACAGAACCTTGTTTAAAACCTGCTTACAAAATAAGCATTATTATCTGGAGGGGGAAAGCTCTGTTTAGAACAAAGCAGATAACAGATCCTTCATTGTAATGTTCTGTTTTTTCATCCAGATGAGCAGAGCTTGCCAAAAAACAAATATTATTGTTTAATTTCAGAAACAATGAGATTCCCTTGTCTTTAGCAGATACATGCAGGGAAGTTGCAGGGAGGTGATGAGGGGCAAGACAACATGAGATTTTAAGTGAAACAACCTATTCTTTAAAAATTCAGAATTAAATACCTTATCAACTCTTCCTAGAGAATAAAAAAAATTGACAATTCATCATATGACTTTAAATGACTACTCAGTGAAGAAGTTTTGAATAGACGTTTTCTAAGCATTAACTTACATGTTTCAGCCAGAAAGATATACCACCAACAAACTTCAACTGAGGGGAAAGGAAGAGTCATATCTAAGATAAATCATTTTGGCTCTGACGAACATTCTGTTGACAGAAGAACCTTGCTCTGCCTCCAGCAAGGAGATAGAACCAGGGGTTAAACCGAAATAATTTGGATTTCCATTGATCCTCCCATTCCTTGATATGTGACAATTAACCTCTGGGGCTATTGCACACCACCAAACTATTTTTCTCTCTCTACTGACCTCTGCAATACCAGCTTTGAAATTGGCCCATGTGAGCAGTGCAGTGAAACCCTGCTACTTCTTGGCACTGTGGGACTGACAGGTTAGAGAATGTTAAATAACTCTTCTGGGTTTAGTCTCACAAGTACTTTTGCCAAAGGCACACTGTGATCAAGTAGGTTAATCTGCACCATTTTATTGCAGAATCTGTTTGCATTATTCAAAATCATGCATTTTTTATTTATTAGGAATTCTGGCTGTTGTCCTCATACTCCTGGACTATTCGAAAAAGAGCTAATAGAACCTGAGCAACACGTTTCAGAAACATAGGCAATATACAGACTTGAAGAGGTGATCAGAAAGCAACTCCTGAGAGGGAAGAAGAAGGAAATGTCTGAAAGCAAAAAAATGCAAAAATCTAGAGCATACGATCAGGTTTGCATGAGGGCAAACCCCTAAATTTGATGGGAAAAGGACTCGACAAGAGACCAATGGTAATTCTCATGAAGGTGGCACCAATGCCTCCTTCCATCTCCCTGATGGCTCCTTCTCCTCTCACCTAAGGCATAGGATTTCTACCTTTTTCTCCAGATGAAGAGGTTCTTCTGGACCATGCCCCCCATTCCTCCAGGCAGCCAGCTGTCCCTCGCACTGAACAGCTCCTGTTTGTGTCTCTGTGCTTCTTGGGGCAGGCCAGGATGTTCCCTTTTACCTTCCCACAGCCAAGAGAGAACACACATGGCTCAGACAGACTGCTCCTGCAAAGCAAGCACCGGGACAAGCTACAGAGGATGCATACAAATACTCCCCAACACACAGGTCTCCTGCCTGCTCTCCCAGGAGGAATGGCAGGGCAGGAACTACAAGCAGCCTCCTTGGCTGAGCAGCCAGCCTCTGGCACAAACCAAGCTCCCTTCAGATTGCCAGCTCAGGCAGCTGTTTGGCACCCAGATCCCTTGCAGCAAAGTTACTAACTAAGGGGAGGATGATATAAACCATTCTTCTGACCTACAGAACCTGCCTGAAGTGGGGTTTTAGTGAACAAAGTAAAGTATATAATTTCTCAACTACTGGATAAACATTAATGTTGCAAAAATTGAGCTGTAAATAAGGCAGGTTTCTGTTCCTGATGCACCAGAAAATGTTTAAACACTAAAAAAATTGGGATTACCAGGTTGTCATTTCCTCTGCCTATTCAAAGAGGGGAATGTGTGGTAGTATTGAATCAAGGGTTAAAAAGAATTAGAAGTTTATATTGAAGCTAGCAAGGTAGAAGCAAGAAACTAGGGTTTAATTATTAGCATATAGGAATAGTCAAAGCAGTTGGAGGAAAGACAACATATCATGTATTTGACTCAGTTATGTTTTCAGAAGCAACAGGGAGGATATTTAGCATTGTAAAAGGGCAGGAACCGAAGAACACACCTGGCCTCCAAGATAGCTGGAGCCAGGAGATGAGGCCTGGATCATGACCAAAGGGTCAAGAAGACCTAGCAGTGGGACAAAGTAAAGAGGAAGACGTCTGACTTCATCTTCAAGTGACCACCGACCCAAATTAAAGGAAGAACTGCTCAACCATAATGAACATTCAGCTCATTTTAATACAGAGCAGGGATAGGTGATGCATATGTATAGGCATCTCAGGTGACTTAGATGAATATGTAAGACCTTTGTGAATAAAAGGAAAGAAAATGCTTTAGAAATTCGTACATGCTTTTTGGAGGGTGACCTCACATGTGTCCAGCACTGCAAAATAAACATATCACTTTTCAACTTCAAAAAGTTGAAAGGTTTCTTTGTCCGTAGCACCTTCAGTACTCTTTTGCTCTGAGACAATCTGTAGCCATACAGCCTGACAGTCCTCACCCACACCCTCCCTTGTCAACCAGGTCATGAACTTGCTTCTGTTTCCCAAGCATGGCAGATTTTGTACAGTTTGCCAGGCACAAATCCCACTGATATAGCAGATGACATTCTAATAACAACTAAGTTAGACGTTACTAGCATAAACACTGCTGGCCTGAGCCTGACTTAAATTGGGATGATCTGCAACCAGCAGCATGAAAAGGATTTCAAAATTGTTCTGCATTATCAGCTCCCCCAGCCTCTTAAGAAACTGCTTTTCAGGATTTACATTTAGTAAATCCATATGAAGTCTGTTGCTTTGCTATGCCTTGTTATGTCTGGCAGTTTTCTACTGCATTCTTATGGAATGAGTACCTTGCTGACAGCTGAGGCATTGCTTGAGCAGAGAATCTGGGAAGTTTATAAGGACAATGAACTGTATGTTTCCCCTGAGCTTATTCTATCCAGACTGTTCTGCAAGCACACCTAAAAAAAATCTGTACCACAGCTGGGCCAGGATTGTCCAGGGGAGGCTCCGGCCTTCAAAACTTTTAAAAATCAAGCGGCAAAAATTGCTTCAAAAAACGGACCAGATTACATCTGCAATTACAGTCCAGAAAACAGGACTGAAAAAAAAGGGGAAAAAACCCACCAAAAATTATTCTGTCATGCATTTCTCTCAGCTCCATGCGTTCAAAGCCTTTAAGTAACAAAAGGTAAGGAAACCTTTGCCTGCTAAACCATCATCTCAGTCTACTTCACTTCTGTCCAATAATTTCCAGTCTTAAATATCCAACTATGAATTCTCTTCAGCTGGTTTCCTTTTAATTTAAAAGCTCGACAGTAGAGAGAAATCAAAATATATGAATTTCTATCTATTTCCTGTCTCCCAAATAATAACACTTGTTTTTCCTAAACACAGATTTATTTTTTTCAAACAAACCAATACGAGAAATTCCACATTTCAGTAAAAATGACAGTTTTCCTAGAAACATGGAAGAACCAATGGTGAAATAAAGTCAGAAAATTCAAAACAATTATTTCAAAAGTTCTTTATTTCCTAAGGTAGAAGTTATGTTTGAAGGTTGTTCTCTTTCATACTGAACTGAATTATCTGTAGTTAATAATTTCTCACACAGAGATTAAAATATTAAATGGTCTTGTTTGCATCACAAAGCCTTACTCTTAAACTGTGAAATACACAAGAGATTCCTTCTAAGAGAAAATTTGATCCTATGGTGATTTTTCCACTAAAATCACCTAGATAAGCAGTTGTTCAACAAGCATAAATATTTAGAAGGTCAAAGCCCAAACTAAAAAAAGAAAATTTATATTCAAAATATCCTTTAGAAAATCACTGCAGATGTAAGAAAAAAATAAAATTACCTCATTTTTTATTTTATCAAGAATGCTGATACTTTTGCATCATGTACAAGAAATAAATCATGACAACCTCCACCTATATGATCTCATTTCACATTTCCTTTTGGTGACAGAAATCCAACTTTCCTGTTACGTAACATGTGATATTCATGTTATGTGGTAGGAGTTTTAGGCAAATAATGATAATGTGGAGAACACCCAAAGCACAATGGAGCTGACAGCAATGGAGATAAACATCTGGAATGTGGAAGCCATACTGCTTCTGAGACTGGGTTTTCGTTAGTGCTCCCTGAATTCCCTTGTACAAGCACTGACATCCCCAAAGGCATGGACAAAAATCCAGCCTCAGAAGTACAGCTTTCACATTCATCAGCTGATCCTATAAGGATAAAGCTAATTCCCAGCAAATATCATGTCAAAGATTGAATATATATAGTTCTTACTTCAGTGTAGCTAGAGGAGACAATTGCCTGTATGTCCTATAGAGATTTCCTTCGTGAAGTTGAGAGCTCCTTCTTCATCTCCATCGGGATTCCATACAGAGTAGATGTTTTTTAAAAAACACAAAGGAGTCACCCATCTTGGGAGTGAAAACTCATACAAAGATTGAATTTGAGGAATGGACACCATTATTCTTCACAAAGGAGATAAATG